>CM033801.1:2442881-2911582 GCA_019656835.1 Rhododendron ovatum
GTGCATGAATAATATTCCTCTGTACCCTTGAAGCAGCATCTGACATATCAGCAAGTTTCTTCAAAAGCGGCAAAACTTCAGTTTCAAGATCTGGCCTATCTCTGCACCGAAGGCTGGAGCATCTCAGGGCCATCTGTGCTAGTTCCTCAGCTTCGGTAAAAGGCCAATCTGGTATAGATATGTCCAGTATGTCAGACAGCAAACCATTGGAAAGAGCAGTTTCAAATTTTAACAAAAGCCCATCTGGTTGTTGTGCAGCCAGCAATTGGAGGACAATGATCCCAAAAGCATATAGATCAGATTTAGGTCGGACAGTTCCGGTTCTGTGATACTCTGGATCCACATAGTGAAGAGTACCAAATACAGTGGAATCCCTATACTGTGTAATATTGTCAGGCGTAACATCTGAAATGAGTTTAGCCAATCCCACATCACCAATTTTGCTCACATAATTTCTGTCCAGAAATATATTTCCCGGTTTTAGATCTCGATGAATAATAGGGTGTGGTTTCGAGTTGTGTAAAAATGCAAGCCCACAAGCTACTTCAAATGCTATCCGAAATCGAACAAACCAAGGAAGAGGATCCCTGCTGCTTTGATCAGAAACGAAATCTTCTAGGCTTCCGTTTTCCATATATTCAAATACTAAGCAACCAATCTCTGGACAGGCTCCAAGCAGTAAAACAATGTGTGGGTGGCGTAACTGGCTAAGAACTTCAATCTGAAAGTAATTGACAGAGGACAGCGCAAACCATTACCACCACAGTCAGAACAACTAAAGTGATCATGGAAATATTCAACATATGATGGGCGAAAAAGTGAACAAGCCTAAGCTCAAGTGAGTTCACGAATATTTCGTGAATATTTTGGGTTAATAGGCATCTGCACATTATAAACAGTCAATTAAGAATTTCATTTGTTACTGACCCAGCGTTGACAAAATTAGGTTAGGTGCACAATTAAACTTCTAAAAAGACTTAGATGTTAAACAAATGATCATGCTAATAGAAAAGAAAAGCCTCAAGCAGGCATGTGAACTTGAATGAATAGCGAAGAAAGAAATTGAGTAAAGGAAAAACCTCTGTCAGAAATTCCTTTTTCTTCTCCGATGCATCAGAACAATGCAGAACTTTGACAGCTACCGGGGTTTTATCGAGTTCACATCTGTAAACTTCGCTGTATGATCCTTCACCAATCATCTTAGCCTCAGAGAAGGAATCAGTAGCTCTCTCTATTTCATCCCTTGTGTACCTTCTGTACCTTCTGTCATTTGACAAGAGTGCATCCATGATTTTCTTCTTCTCCAAAGATTCTCTCTCAGCTATCCTTTCAGCTATTTTCTTTTCATAAGCCTCTTTACCAAGCAATTTTTTTGCCATCTCAATCTCCTCTACGGCTTCCAAATGCTTCCTTTTATCTTCTGCAGCAATTTTCTTATAAGCTCTTTCTCTTTTCAAGGCAGCATCTACTTGTCTTTCTTCTTCAAGGCATTTAGAAAAAAGATAGCGAACCTGCGTGATGGAGCATCAATAATAGTGGTCCACTTTTTAATCTACCTTGAAAACTCTCCATAAGGTAAGGAAGCAAGAAACTTAGACCCTAGTTGCTCGACTCGACTACTATCAAGGGATATCTAATCTTGCGACGTGATTAATATCACATGTTCTGCCTTGTATAGAATGTTACATCAAACGGAGGGGATAAATATTCGTACGAGACTTTCCTAATCGTTGGATGGATATATATTTCAATCCGTTGCTGTCATCTAGACAAACATACAGGGATGTAGTCTCCTTAGTGGAAACCTTTTTTAAAATTATTGGTGAATAAGTTTGCGAATATTACCAAGGCCAAATGAAAGATGAACACAAAATCTAGAATCTCATTAATTACGGATACATCATATGCAAACCTCCTTTTGGGTATGGACAAGGTCCTCACGAGCTCGATGGTACATGCTATGAGTGTTCATTAATTCTAAACGAATTTGTTCTACCTCTGCCTGCACATCCGACTGCAGAAAAATATGCATCCCAAATGTTAGCACATACTAGCCGTCATTGTCGCATAAAACAGTGTGTACAAACTACAAAGCAAGTAATTAGTACAATGGTACAACATGACATAATGTGACAGCAGGCGGAAAAACATAAACAAATTCACCTGCTTTGTGTCGTTAGAAGGCACGGAAGAACATTCATTGAATGCCTCAATGTCTATGGTACTATTTCCCGAGTTTTGATGATTTCTTTCTGGGAGTGGAGCAGAATCGTTGGGATAGCTCACTGAATTAAAGTGGCTAAGATCCGACACAGATGACGCTATCTCATTAACTTCACAATCCACTGAGGAAGAATAATGGCCACCATTTAATGCCACAATTTCGAGGATACTATTTCCCGAGTTCTGATGATTTCTTCCTTGGAGTGAACTTGAATGGTTGGGATACCTCTCTGAATTCAAGTGACCAGGATCTGAAACTGATGAAGCTCTGTCATTAAATTCACAATCCACTGAGGAAGAATAATGGCCACCATTTAATGCCACAATATCTCGGGTACTATTTGCCAAGTTCCGATGATTTATTCCTTGTAGTGAACCAGAATGGTTGGGATACCTCTGTGAATTCAAGTGACTAAGAACTGAGACTGATGACGCTGTTTCATTAACTTCACCATCCACTGAGGAAGAATAATGGCCAGCAACTAATGCCTCAATTTCTCGGCTACTATTTCCCCAGTTCTGATGATTTCTTTCTTGGAATGGGCCAGAATGGTTGGGGTACCTCTGTGACAAGCGACTACTATCGGACACTAATGACGCTGTGTCAGTATCTCCACAATCCACTGAGGAAGAACGGTGGCCACCATTTAACTTGCAGATGCGAAGAGAATTGAGGTCTCTACAGGTAAACCACCACCGTCTAGAGCTGTTCTCTGCAAAATAGAGGTCGAAAAATTTGTTTTGACAAGGCAAAAGGAAAAACTAAGTACATGGAGGCTATCGACATTGAAGAGTAAGAGTTCTCAACATACCACCACTTGACAAGGGGGTGACAGAATTTGTGATGAGCCTTTGTCTTGACACAATATAAATACTGCAAGCTTTAGGAGCATTTTTTAGGACTGCTGATGGCACGATAGAATCTTCTAGCTTCCTGACCATGAAACTAAATAAAAAGATAGTGACATCAGGTTCAACAGATCAAAGAACCACTTGTAAGTCATAAAAGGTGTGAACGTAAAGGCTAACAGATCCATATTATCGGAGTGTAAGCTGCCAGTCAAACGAATGGCCAAACCGTTTTCATGTATAGGACCACGTGATAGATAAAATGGCAAGGATAATATAAATCCCCTGAATTCTACCAATAAAACCTTACCATAGTACCCTCAAGGAAAAGAACTAAAATTAGATGAACTAGAGATCTAGAACACGCAACTGAAAAAATGCTATCAGAAAATCGCCAACTAGAAGGAGGAGAAAGAACTGTGTAATGAACAACTTATTCAATACTTCTGACATACCTTGTGAGAAAACAAGAAGTGCAGGAGCCCAACACTAAACTACTTACACCAGAGTCGGTAACATATTTAAGAAGTACTGACGCAGGATTTTCACCTTCCAGCACCAAAGTTTCAATCTAGAAAAGCAGTATATATTCAGAATTATACTTCAACGAAAACTAAATTTGAGCAGAACATAGCCAAAAGGAAAAAGAAAAACCTACCTTTTTTCTTTTGCATAGTTTCTTAAATGGTAAAAATATCTTCTGAAACTCATCTTTTGCGTCCTTCATATACATTTCCACCACATGGGTATCCAGTTGCTCAATGGGGATATTGGCTCCGGCTGTAGAATATGGCAACGCCCACATGTGGTCATCACAAGTAAATGAAAGTAACACAGCAGTGCTGAAAATGTGAAACCTTGATGGAATTTGAACATGTTAAGTTTTAGATTAGGGGGACAAACTACAAGACCAAACTTAAAGGGGTACTTGCGGTCATTTTGGATAACTTCATATCAATTATCCGGTCTAGTCCTAGGAGCTCAGTTGTTTAGATTAGTTGGCAGTCAACTGGTTTTGGGCAAGACACCCTATTTCCTTTCTCAATGGTTCCCACTTGTTGGTGCCAAAAAGTGCACCTTGTTCGATTGTCTTCCCAATAATCCATTATTTACCTGTACACGTGTGAGTCTGGAGTCCCAAATTGTTGGATTAGAGGTCAAAGAGGCATATAAGCACAATAGAAAGGCCAGAGTGGGAGGTGGATTAGAGGTCAAAGAGGCGTATAATCACAATAGAAAGGCTAACCAGTGCACAAGCTTCCCACAATTGCAGGGTCAAGGTAAGAGACGGATGTAGCGCAGCCTAAATCCCACAAATGGAGAGACAGTTCCCAAACCCATGACCAAGTCACATTGAGGTTACCTTACCATTGCGTCCGGGCTGCCCTACAGATATATAATCACAATCCTTCTACAAATACAATTAGCTTTGCAATCCTTTGATTCCAAAGATTTCAAATCACTTCTATCAAAAAGTTCTTGAAGTTGCTATATCCAAAATATCATAGAATAAAAATGTCAAAATCCCTTTCTGAGAAATCTACATCTACCAAAAAGCTCTAATCTACATCTACCAAAAAGCTTTAGGCCCCCAATTGTGTTGAGCCGGCCTTGGTTAAAGGAGTTGGGGCTAGTAAAAACACCAAGAGCCCAAGGGGTAGCTCAAGTGGCAATAGGAATAACCTGAGTTGTAAACCAAGAGATCCTGATTTCAAAACTTGGCCACTAACTAGGCCACCTCTTTGAGCCCGGCGGCAAGAGAGAAATTTCTTGTGAATCCCCTAGTCACGATGTGGATGGTCTTCCTTTCATTGGATTGGAAAGGAGAATAGTCAAGGTACGCATAAGCTGACCTGGACACCCTAACCATCGAACTAGAAAACAACATTGTGAGGTTATAGTGTCTTTTGAAGTATAACTGAAACTGAAAGGAAGAGGATTACATAGAGTAGGAACTGAAGTGATTCTAGGCACGACGTGGATGAGGACGAAACGATCGGCCTTGGGCATGAGGTTCTCCACCGCCCACCGGACAGCCCGACGGCTTCCGTTTCCCCCGCGGCCGCCGCTGTTGCCTTTGACGGCCACCGCCACGATCGTCTTTGCCGGCAAATTGCGGCCGCCGCAGACGAGCATGTTTCGTTCCATGCACTCCAACGGAAGCTTGACTTCGATTCTTTCGAAGCTCTAGAGAATCCGTACAAATAACTAACAAAAGCGGGAGTGACGGTGCCGTTATATGCGGAATCCCAAAAAAACGTTAATTTAAGTAATTATTAGGTAAAATTACATGGAAATCCCCTCATCTATACATTTTAAACACAAACCCCCCTAATCTTTAAAAATGTCCAAAAGCACCCCCTCATTTATAACCGTTAACCAATCAACACCCTTTTGTCTTAAAAGACCGTTAAGATGAATGAGTCAGAGTGGACGAATTTTTATAGATGAGGGAGTCAATGTAGGCGAGTTTTAAGGGATAAATTCGTCATTTTCTCTCATTATGTTAATAGAGTTAGCCAATTTTTTAATTTCATATAGATGAGAATCATGAGAGGGCCTGAATGGTTTTAAATATTATGAGGTTTCTGTGTCTAAAACATATAGATGAGGGGTTTTCTGTGTAATTTTGCCTAATTATTAATAGAATTTGGATGGCTGTAATAAGAGATAGTACCATATAGATATACTACTACGTATATATATAATAGTTATAAAAAAAAATAGATCTCGTGCGACCTACAGTAATAAATAATACAATATTCCGTACACCATCATCCTTTGTTGATATCAAAAACGTTAAAATTCAATTAGTTATTAGTAGAATTCTGACCGCGTAAATGTAAAATATATTGAAAATATTACCTTCATCAATTAGCCTGAGTCACGAGTCGCACGATGACATCACAACGAGTAGAATATGATAGTATGTGAGTTATGCACTTAGTATTGGTCCCGCTTGGTTAATCCCAAGCCATCAAATGAAAAAGAATAATAAAACCTTTTTGTTAACGCATATTCTTTTTTTTGTGCTTCGTAATTGGTTTTGGAGAAGCTATCCATTCTATCCAATGAAGGTAAAAGTGTAAAACTCAATTTATACTAGAAGTAGCATTCTTGTCAAAATTTAGGAATTCTCGGTTTCTTTTGTTGTTGGGCGGAGGCGAAAGTGGACCAAGTTTCAAATATCCTTTTTTGCAATTAGGCTTTTAATTTTGGCACTTCATTATTTGTCTTTTTTTATTTGAAATTACGACAATACCCGCCAACGTGTGAGAAAGTGGATGAACACTAACCAACTAAAGGGTAATTTGGAAATTTCACATAGGATAAAGACAAAAGGTGGAGTGACAATAGCTGGAGTGCCAAAATCACATGCATCATGCTGTGGGCAAGAATAAATGATACAATATGTATATTACATTGCACAATGGAGTAGTTTTTTAGCAATGTCCTGGATGGCGTATATAATAGTGTTAAGATTAAGAATTGAATCACTGTTTCAATATACTAGATAATTCAATGATCAAGATGCAACTCTAGGCTCTATTTGAAACTTAAGGAAAAGAAAGAAAAAAAAATTCCCTTCTATTATTTGGTTGGAAGAGAAAGAGAGAAGAAGAAGAAGTTTCAAGTCTAGTGAATAGTAAATTTTTCCTCTCATTTCCGTCAATTTTCTTTTCTTTTCTTTTCTTTTCTTTTACTTAGGTTCCAAATAGAGCCAAGACATTTATTGAAATAAATTACATTGTCACCATGAGTCCTACTTTTCTCTCTCTCTCTCTCTCTCTCCAAAAAGAGCCAAGACATTTATTGAAATAAATTACGTACATTGTAACCATTAGTCCTAATTTTTACTCTCTCTCTCTCTCTCTCCAACACTTCGGCTGGGTTTGGCTTTGAGTAGATTAGTATGACTTTTTTTTTTTTTTTTCTATTCAATTTTTTTTTCAGATTTGTTAGTTTTACATCAAACTTTTATGACATATTGATTCGTTTTGACGAGAGAAATCAAAAAAGTATAAAATTTTGAATGAAACTCATACTCCCTCCGTCCTATAATGTTTGTCCGGTCCGTAGAACGAGAACGTAAAAATAATACAATTTTTATAAGAAAAATTCAAATTTTTTTGAATAATTCACTAAATATCGATGAGTTCTTTTAATTTATGAAATTTTTTTTAATTTTTTCTTGAAAGAAGTGCATTATTTTTTAGTCATTGATTTGCGGACTGGAACAAACATTTTGGGACGGAGGTAGTAATTTTTTTGAAAAAGAATAAAAGGTAAAAAAAAAAAAAAAGAGACAGCTTTTTCCCTTCAAGCCAAACCCACCCACCATTTCACAACTTCAAATTACTACTTCAATTTCTCTCTTTCCTTAACTATCGGCCGACTTCCAATCAAGATATAAACATGCAACCAGAGGGGTAGTGCAATTAATGATCGGTCAGGACGAAGGGGCTTATTACCCTGAAGTCTCCGGTTTCATTCTCTTGCACTGCGAAAAAAACCCTTAAGGCTACCCATGTGTAAAAACTCTTTGGGTTAGCAAAGACTGGTGGACCGTAGAGATTTGGTCTCGTGGTGCACGCAAACTTTACCTCTGCGTTACCCAAAAAAGAAAGAAAGATATAATTAAGCACGCAACTTTTACATATAAAAACACGACATTTGTAACTTGTAACATTCGAGTAATGCTTGTACATATGATTTTTATAGACCAGTTCATCAAGAAAATGCTCCTCAATCCTCACATTCAATTTAGAGACTCATACGAATTCTCCCCACATCAGATAATTTTCTGAATCTCAATAATCTACGAATTCCTTGTCGATGGTAGCAAGAGCGGTCTCTTCGTCCTGAACAACAAAATACTCATTTTTCTCCCGAGGCCGAAACAGATAAAACATTCCAATGTAACATCCAAGGGTCACAGTCTCGACAACGATAACAAATAACCACTCTAAACTACAGTCATCATCCCTGATTTCACGGACAGAAACCCACGCCCACTTACATACCCAGAACGTTAACACACATACATTGAAGTATCCCAGAAGTCTCATCTTCTCCAGATCCTGCGCAGCGGTTCCATCTGTCTTTGCGGCTTCCTTGAGTGTCTTGATGGACGAAAAAACCGGAACAAAAACTATCGCAAAGCCCACGTAATCGAACAGCAATAACGCCAGAGACAAATAAAAGTAGTTGCTATTCGACGGGCCAGTTTCATCGGTATAAACATGGGCTATGTTTGCGAAAACCTGAATTGTTATGCCCACCGCCAAGATTTTCTTGTCGTTGGCATGTAAACGTGGTTTTAAGATTGTCCAACCAGTCCCAATCAACATGATTACGGTTAGCAAAAGCAGAGCTCGAAGGCATTGGAATAAATAAAACCATATGTCCCATCCATGAGGGGTTCCAGTGACCTTGATGTAGTGTTTGTCCTCTGCCTCGAAAAATAGATTCAACGATTTCATTACGACCAATATGGCCATTAGAATGTGTATCTTGCGAACGAACGATCTGTTCTTGTGGCATAGATATAACCAGAAGGCCAGGAATGGCAAGTAAAGGACCGAAAAAATGAAGTAGATCATTGGCAATTGAGTTCTACCGGCTTCAAGATAGTCCTTGCCATTTCGGACTAGGTTATAGGTTTCTACGTGAACCTGCATTGAGACAGAGGTATTATGCTCACAGTTTGAAAAAAATATAGCGAGATGGTCTGGTGAAGGGATAGGGAGGGTTTTGTTCTTCAACACAAAAGCCGGGATAGGGAGGGTTTTGCTAATGGAAGATTGAGGAGGAGGTGAGAGTTCTGCAAATGTGGCTATGGGTGGGAAGGCTTCTGGGATTTGATCGGGGGTCTCAAGAATGCATGTTTTTGCTTCCTCGGGACGTATGAGAAGGTTATAGGTTTTGATGGCGAGTCGATCTCCAAAGAAGAAACCTATACGCGAGGAGTTTATTGGGGCGGTAGAGGTGGTCTTGATTGAGACATTGGAGACTTTGAGAGAGAGATGACCTGTAAGATCGAAACAGAAATCTTCAAAAAGGATGGTGGGACGAGTATCTGAGGAGATCGCTATCGTTTTGATGTCCCCAATTGTTGTGGGAAGTTGGACAATGAGGAAGAAGAAGAGGGCGAGGAAACGGAGATGGGTGTCAGGAAAGGTAATTTGATGCATTCTTTTAGGTGATAGCTGTAAAATGGGATTGCCGATCAAAAAAATCTATATGAATTCTTTTGATCTTTTATGATTAGTGAAATTTTTCTTCCCTGTTAACCAAAAAATCTGTAGAATAGGATCACGGTGTTGCAAAGGGAGAAAAAAGAGGTGGTGGCAATCGGGGTGGAGATTAGTAAGGAATGAAAGGGCATGAGAGATGCAAGACTTGGAGCAATACCAACGGTTATATACGCCTAGGAGGGCTCAAAATAAACGGTATTAAGCTGTAAAAGTCAGGATTAGCCTTGTTTTGCGCTTCTAAATATTGACTTTTACAATTTTTTTTTTGTTTTTTTTTCTATTGTTAAAAAAAAGCTGTAAAAGTCAGGATTTATAAGCGCAAAACAAGGTTGTCCCAACAAACACATTCTATTTTTTGTATCATTGACCCTTTTTTTGTAAAGATGGAGACTCAACAAGAAAACTTGACGGGAAAAGGTGTTCGAAATAAGAAAATGAGCTGTAAGTTAGCCTTCAGAAGGAGAAAATCACCAGGTCTCCTGAATAATAAAAAATATTTCATTAGGATAGTCTGTGAGATTGACATTGTAAAATTCTTCCTCCCCTTGAATCGTTCTAACTCTCTATAATTTATCACGTTCGAGTGAGGGATTTTAGTGTTGATGGTGTCAGAGAGTTTCACATTCTTTTAGGTCAATGCTTTCGAATAAGTGCCTTCGGGCACGACACAATTTGCTAGAAAGTTTTACATGCAGATTTCAAAAAATAAGGTAAATTTGATTAATTGTTAGTTAAATTCTAATCGCGTAAATATGAGAGCAATGATAGAATTCATAAAACATTATTAATACTGGCACCCACAACACAATTCACTTTAGGATCATTCCAAATGAATCGAATTAACTTGACAAATTTAGTGACAAAACTCAAGTATCGTTAAATCATAACGTATTTATTGGTTGGAATTAAATCATTTTTTCAATATACAAATTCAATGTTGATCAAGATGCAACTTTTATTACGTTTACGAAATTGCATGTAATCTTCAAATAAATTACACGGTCGCGCGACCTGCAATAGCAAATAATACAAGTTTCCATACACCATCGATCCTTTGTACGTAGATGTTAAAAAAAAAAAAAAAAAATTAATTATCAGTTGAATTTTAACTGTGCATGTAAACGTAAAATGTTATATTTCAAAACTTTTACTGTCATTGAGCCACGTGGCTCTGTGACTCGTGGAACCCGCAACAACGAATAATACAATGTATAATAATTTTAATATTTTGTGAATGGTATCACGACAAAAATAGTTCATATATAAATCATTGCAAAGAAGGTACAACAATTAAAAGGGCCTAAGGCACGAATCACATGGCAGCATCACAACGAGCAGAGAATGTAAAGATTGAGACTCATGGAACATTGTAAAATTCGTCCTCCTCTTGAATCGTTCTAACTCTCCATGATTCATCAAGTTCTACCACGGGTGAGGGATTTTAATGTTGATGGTGTCAGAAAGTTTTACATTGTTGTAGCCTTGTAGGTTAACGCTTTCAAAAAAGAAGTAAGTGTCTTCAGGCACTGACACAATTGCTAGAGAGTTTTACATGTCCTTTCCAGATTTCAAAAACAAGGTAAATTTGGTTAATTGTTAGTTAAATTCTATCCGCATAAATCTGAAAGCAATTAATGATAGATTTCATAAAACAATACTGGCACCCGGCCACAACATAATTAACTTTAGGATCATTCAAAATGAATTGAATTAACTTGACAAAATGTAGTGACAAAACTTAAATATCGTTAATGAAGGTGACTAGCTAATAACATTAATAATTGAAGAAATTCAAATGAATCAAAATACTTGTTGAGAATCGCTTTCGTACTTTGATATCGTGGATCCCCGAACCACTCTTCTTTAAATTCTATCATACCTTACGGGTCTCAACTGTGCCTAGGGTGTGCATGCACCACACTGTCCAGATTGGTGTTGTATTTCTCTAAAAACCTATCAATTAATCAAAATACGTCTTTCTTTTTGCTTTTGGAGGGGTTGCAAGAATGACCAAAAGTCCTTACGGATTCATCAATGGAAGGCCTGCTTAATTCTACTTCAGGCACCACCATATCTTCTAGCCAAGACCTACTACTACAACTCAATTATCAGTGGCCAGAAGTGTGGATGCTGGTTTTTACCTCTCTCTTTTTCCTTAGCTTTATAACTACTTTGTACCTTTTCTTTGGTTTGCCAGGTTGATTGCTTATCAACCTTTCGTTTAGTTTCCTGCTTTGTTGCAGGGGCCGTGAGCTGTATATGATTGTCGATGGTTAGGGTGTCAGTCTCATTGGGATGCTAACTTGTCATTATGATGCGGTATACTCATGCCCCCATTATTGTTGTAACTCATATCAGTGTAGTTTCTCTTTGGTTGGATTAATAATATGGTCGCTGTTTTAGAATTTGGTCAGTTTTGAAATTCCGATGGGGCGCCAGGGCGCAGAGAATTGCTCGTGGGGCCACTACTACAAAATGGTATAAAAATCACGGTTCAAAAACTAAAAAGATCTCACTTTTTGTAAAAGTGTAATAAAATGTTATGGACTATAGTATTAATCTCAGTTATACGAAAAAACTGAGATGAAAAGATTTTTTAATCTCAGTAATCTAAATAAAAAGTGATATTGTAACTTGAAGAATAGATCTCATTCTCAAAAAAACTGAGATTATATATGAAAGAATATATCTCGTTTTAAAAAAAACTGAGATGGAAAGATTTTTTAATCTCAATAATCTAAAAGTGAGATTGTAACTTAAAGAATAGATCTCGTTTTTTAAAAACTGATATTGTATATGAAAGAATAAATCTCATTTCGGAAAAACTGAGATAAAAAGAACCTTTAATTTCAATCATCTAGAAACTGAGATAATAAATTAGAGAACACATCACATTTTTTTTTAGACTTGAGATGAAAGCTCTTATATAGAAAAAGTTGAAAGTCGCTTACACCTTAATCGACTCCGCGCACAATACCCATAAATAAATGTCACTCTCAATCATTCTACAAAAAATATTTCGTCAAAAAATAGGGTACTTTCGGCGATGAAAATATATTTCGTCACCAAATGGGTACATTTGGTGACAAAATTTATGAAAGTTGCGTTTTGTCACCAAATGTATTTCGAGTATAACTCTATGCTCAAAACTCCATTAATTAAAATAATTCAAATTGTAGACACCCCAATCTGATCTCCAGATCGTTTTTACTTCATTTTTCGGTTTCTTATTTCCGCGATGATGAATCAGGTCAAAAACAGTCTTGAGAATATGAAATGACTTGAGTTTGGCATGTGTAGAATCTATCCTTAGCCCTGAAACCTTTGAATCCGAACCTGGACCTTAGGTTAGATAGTCGCGCGACGCATTGGAACCCTCGCGCGATGGTTTAGTTGCCAGGTGGTGGTCAAAGTCAAAGTTTTTGACCGTTGACCTTCGCGGGGTTAACTTGACACTCGCGCGATGCATCCATACCATCGCGCGATGGTCAACACCTGTCATTTTCACCAATTTTCAGCTGGATTGCATGGTGATCAGGGGGCTACAGGCCTATGTAACCCCGTTTCGTCGACTGAACAGCGTTATGGGGGCCTCCCTTTGCACCACCTCTCCCCCACTCTTCCATCACCTTTGGCACCCCACTTCTCTACCAAGTAATTGCAACCAGCCTTGTTGGCTAGTTACATTGCCTTGCTTAGCCACCAACCAACATCTCTCCTCTTTCTATAAGTATCCCCCATGGTCCATTTTCCAAAGGATTATCAAAAAAAATTCCCAAAGAAAGAGAAGGAAATGCAAGCATTCACATTCCATACTGCATTCATCCCTTCTTAATCTCCGTCCTAGCTACACCACCTCATTCAAGCCATCTTCAAGATACTCAAGTAAAGGTATAATACCTTTCTGTTTACTGTTTAGATCCCTGAGGGGGGCTGGCAGGGTCAAGACTGGTAATCAATACCAGTTCTGGCCCTAAAGCTAGCAAGGTTTCAAAAGCCGTGGCCAACATCACCCTCGCGCGACGGTCCCACTAACTCGCGCGACAGTTTTGTCCGCACGAGATTGGACCACGTGGGGAAGGGACGCTGGTCTTTAAGTTTCTTGTCATGTTTATCTTTTCTTTTAAGTCTTGCTAAAAGATATCAGCCCACTGTTTTGCATGTTAAAAATAACCGTTTGGCTTAGTTTATAACACCACTTTGTTTGGAATGCTCTTGGGACGCTCCTGAACATGTCTCAGAGCCCTAAGCATGCAAAGCAATTCCTGGAAGTCCAGTATGAAACATCGCGCGTTGGTCTCATTATGTCGCGCGAGGGTTCTGTGTCCCTCAGGAATTGCCCTTGCATGAGCAACCTGGCCTTGGCCTCTGTTTATACACCCCCACTGTTTAGGGGTTGCATTTTTCATAATATTTCTGTCTGTTGGTTGTAATATTGTTTATTTTCAAGTGTCCATAAACTGCTTGGTTTGCACCTGGGTGAGCACTGGTCCTTCCAGAGCCCAGAAGGGGGTGAAAGTTAAAACATTGGTAAAGTGTCAATGCTCGCGCGAGGGTTTGGTTCTGTCGCGCGGTGGTTCTCTTGCATGCGTGTGAACCCATGCATGCAAGTTGGCTGTTCGTGTGTGCCAAAATCATATACAGCACTGTCTTGATGATTGATCAATATTTTGAACTTTATTCCATTTGTTATTTATTATCTCGCTCATCCACGCCATATCTATCGCATCTTACAAACGTGTTACAGTATTAAAATTCTCGATTAAATTGTTCCCCCGCCCTAATTGGCTAAAAATTGATTAATTAAACAGAATCGCAAACAAACATTTTCGCAAATGCTTAAGTAGAGATCGATCTCCGGATTGGACGAGAGGGGTGCCATAAAACCCTTCCCCTCTCGTAACCCGACTCCCGAACCCAGATATGGTTATGACAGACTGGTTCTTTAATTTTTTCAAATCAAAACAGCGCGGCAAGTGCTTCGAAATACGGTTCCTTGGGTGTCGGACCTTCAAACCCAAGTGGCGACTCTGTATTTTCGCGAGCGCTTATCGTCCAGCTTAAAAGCGCTCCCGCGAACCAGCACTTTTTCCCTTTTAGGAGGGGAACGGAATCCCTTCCTACGAAGGAAAATGGGGCACGCATGCCCACACAAATTGGGTTTGAACAATAACACAAAGGGCTACAATTTTCATGTTTATTAAAATTTCTAATTTTAATATTTAAAGGTTCAAAATGATGTTATTTTAATGTTAAACGCATATGTTATATATTAAATATTTCAATTACATATTGAAAAATGTGTGTGGTGCAGTTGGTTGAAACTTATATGCAAAACTCAAGAGACTTAGGTTCAAAACCCAACAGGATAAATAAAGTGGAATTTTTTCCCTTAGGAAAACGCCACTTTTAATCTCGGTTTTTTCAAAAACTGAGATTATTACTCTCTAAACAACCACGATTTTATAATGAAACTGAGATGTTAAGCTATTAAAGGTCACGATTTTGTCATTCTTAATTACAATTTTTATATTTTTAGTCACGGTTTTTATTCTGTGGTTAAAAGATATGGATTTTTAGTTACACTTTGATAGACCACGGTTTTGAACGCGAGATTAAAAGTGAAAGATCGCGCCAAATGACCGAGGTCTTTATCTATTTTTGTAGTAGTGGGCGCACAAAGCTCCAGTAATTCTTCAATTTTTGCGGGTTTGTCCAGGACACTCCCAAATCCCATTTTTTGCAATGTTAAAACCATTAAAAAGTTTTTTGAGTCTACTTTTCAACTCAAGTAGTTTGAATCTATACTTTTTCTTATAAAAAATGGTATGACCAATTTACCCATAGTGAGTCGAAAACTAAATCATGTCGGTATATCTTTCTCATTTTAAATCAGATAAAGACCTATTATATATCGATAAAGAGAACTTTCAATTTACTAAAAGATGGTGGAATCCAACCATCAAAATAATAATGTTTAATTTACAAAAACTGGGTAGTAAGCAGACCACTACATCTTCGGCGAATGCTGATGATTAAGCAGTTTTGTATGTTTTGATGAAGGGCAGAAAGCCTTATGAACTCTATGGAACTCCTAAGAAATGAACAAATACCTTAAAACAAGGAATGCGAGTACCGAATGGAACATAAAAAGAGTGGAACGGCACAAAAATGTGTTTTAGCCATAGTGGCTCTGACGATCATTCAATTGGCCTACTTTTGACCAACTATTCATAACCTGAAATCTATTATTTTTATGGTTCAATTTCATCATCTTTTTAGTAGTTTGAATACCGTCTGTATCGATATCAAATAGGTTTCGATCCGGTTTAAAATTAGTGTGATTCAAGGATTTTTCCACAATATCATGTTTTTCACCTACTTGAGAGTAAAATCATCGTATTTATTGATTAACAAATAATTTGGGATTCAAACTGATTTGCTTCGATAGTAGGCTGGACGAGCTTTTAAAATTTTAAACCACGTGCAAATCGGAGTTCGGGAGTGTCCGTTGTAAAACCGCAAAATCTGGACACTTGTAATTTTTTGATGATGTGCCAGGGGAGCAATGAAGTGCGCCTGGGACGCATAGAATTGCTCATGGGGCGCATAAAGCTCTACAAATTCCTAAAACTTTGTGGGTTTGCCCCGGACGCTCCCGAACTCCGTTTTTGCAAGGTTAGAACCGTTAAAAACCTTATTGAGTCAACTTTCCAACCCAAGTAGTTTGAATCTATAAAAACAAAAATTTATATAAAAAGGTATGACCAATTTACCCTCATTGAGTCAAAAACTTTCGGTAAAACGCTTGCATCTTCCTCATTTTAAATCGAATAAAGACCTATTAAATATTGATATAGAGAACTTTCAATTTACTAAAAGAAGGTGAAATCCAACCATCAAAATAATAATGTTTAGTTCTTGAAAATTTTGTAATAAGTGGACCACTTCATCTTACGCGAATGTCGATGATCGATTAGGCTGTTTTGTATGCTTCGATGAATTGCGGAAAGCCTTATGAACTTTGAAGAACTCCTAAGAAATGATCTAATACCTTAAAACAAGGAATGCGAGTACCGAATGGAACATAGAATTAGTGGAACTACACAGAAACGTGTTTTAGAAGAAGTGGCTCCAACGATATTCGAAATGTTCAGCCCCAAATTTAAGTCCAAAGCCGTTGTTGAAGGCAAGATCTATGTTTTCGGGGCAAACAACACCGCCTTTGGGAAGACGACGAAGTAAGCAGAAGCTACACCGGTAGGCCCGTGGGCTGAGGTTTTCGATCCCGTCATAAACAAATGGGAGCCTCTACCTCCACCCCCTGAGAGTACTGGTATTGTCACCCGCGATTTATGGCTTTCCCCCGTTTTCGCCTATGGCAGTCCATTGGAAGGAAAGATGATCTTGTTGCGTTGCTGCAATTATATGTACCGTGTGAATTGCAAAACTTGGGAGGCCTTCCGCCTTCCGTCTTCCCTCCCACTCAGTTCCAATTTAACCAGTGATGGCAGCAGCACCCTATACTGGACAAGTTACTTTACTTTCTACACCTTTAATTTGATGACCAAAGAGTGTGATTCCGGTGTCATTGAGGGTGATGATGTTAAAAAGTACCGATCTGATAGTTGTACCCCCGAACCAACTCTCCTTCATCTGGGCGGAGAGCACTTCTGCTTTCTAAACCTCAAAGAGGGAGAATTTTTCAGTGCCGAGCAAGTATTGTCTACGTGGTACCCGTTCGGCGCATCCGAACCGTCCGATACATTTTTAGACAGCTCGGATTAAAATCCTCTCTCCTCCCACCCCAACACTCTCTTTCTCATTTTCTCTCTCCAAATCTGAATTGTTTAAACACGAAATAGACGGCTCAGATGCGCGAGCGGGTACCACGTGGTACCACTCGGCACTAAAAAATTTTCCCACAAAGAGGGTCTCCCTGGAGGTCGCACCAATTTGCTGCGCCAAGTTTAGGGTTTCGCACCAAGGTGGTTTTCAGGCTTCCCTTGTATGTCGTGAATCTTACATCGTTGATCTGCCGCTTGACCAAGATCTCATCTATGGCTTCGTCCTTTAAGTTCACTCTTTATCTTCTATCGCTATCTCTCTTCAAACGAGGGCATCTCGGTGCCAAGCTTTCACCTTTTATATACAAATTCAAATTTAATGGTTGTTCTTGGAACTAGGTTGTAGGAGTACAATCTATATAATTTTGTAAATTTATTGTTATGGTACTTTTAAAAAAAAAAAATTATTATAGTCGACATACTAATTTACACCAATGACATAGGTTATAATATGATTTACAAGTGCAGGCCTAGCACTAGGATAGAGGTATTTGAGCTCACTGCCTTCTTAAATTTTCAGTCTGGAAATAAGACCTCTGCGTACAAAAAAGTATTATATAATTAATAGTCTTTAGAATTTAAAAATTCTTAATTGTGCACCACAATGATAAGGTGTAGGGATGGCAATGGGAACGGGTCGGGGACGGGGGTACTACCTCCACTCCCTACCCATTATCTCCTACCCTATCCTCATTCCCAACCCGATCCCCAATGGGGATTTATATTTTTCCTCCATCCCCGACCCAAACGGGAAACGGGGATTCAAAACGGGGAATTGGAATTCGGGCACCTGTATTTCATAATTTCAGTACCTAACAACATATACTAGCATGTGAAAGCCGAAAGGACTTGAATTGTTTTGTATTTTTTTTCCAGGGAAAAGAGTTGAGGAAATAGTACTAGTAACGGTTATCAGTTGGCCAGGAAGTTAGGAGCCAACAAAGCTCCACAAACAGAATTATAAAAGCCAACAAAATAAAATAAGTAAGGTATCAGGAACGGCCATATTTATCACTGAAAAAGTTTCAGCAGAATTCTGCAACACACATTGGTATGCACCTATATTTGCGGCACATAATAGAACCTCAATTTCCTACACCTGTATTTCACAATTTTAGTATATACTACCAGTTTTCAACACATAACAACACCTATTATTCACTGTTTCAACACATAATAACTAATTTCAGCACATAAGTTATTTATTTATTTTTATGTATAAATATATATTTTTCGGGGATTCGGGGATGGGGCGGGGCGGGTAACAAATGGGGAACGGGGACGGGTAGGGTTTGGGGCGGGGACAGACCTATCCCCTTCTCCTACCCGATCCCCTAATTTTTTTTAAAAAATTCCCCATATACTACCCAATCCCCAAACGAATCCCCGAAGTTGGAGGATTTTTGTGGTGGAGAACGGACCGGGCGGGTTAGAACGGGTCGGCCGATATTGCCATCCCTAATATGGTGTTAGAATTTGGACATTTATTTTTACAAGATCAAGAGTTCAAGTCTTGCACCCTTCATTCTTATTTTTTATTAAAGAATGTTGTCTTTTTAGGTTAAATTACATAATTAGTCCTTGTAATTTCATACTACGACAAATCTATTCGTTCAATTTCAATACAACATTAAAATTTAATAATGTACCATCTGATCCCCACGTAAGGTGCTTTTTTTTATTTATCGAAATCATCTATCTTTTACATAATATCAATTAGGTCATTCGTATAAAGAATGAAGTTGATGGCTTATAGCTAAACACTTACTCCCTCCATCTCACTTTGTTACGTTTTTATTCCTTTTCCAGATGTCCCAAAATAATATGCTTATTTCAAAACTTCTATCTTTGGATGTCACTTTATCATTTTACCCCTCATTTTCTCCCTCCCTAATTCAAAATTTAAATCCGATTTTAAAGTGTGCAAATATGATGGGCAAGCAATCTGATTTCAAAGAGTGGAGCAGAAAGAACGAAAGAATGGGTCTTCTCTTGACGCTTCTACATCGATTTGAAGACTTTGAATTCTTCAATACACAGGGCCCACTTCGGGTCCCGCACGGATAATACAAGCCGTTTAATAATGTTATTTAAAATAAAAAGAGTTGGCCTGTAAAAAATCAGCTCAATTTGATATGTGTAGGTACTTGATCCAATCTTTTCATTTTTTATTCAGATTATAGAATTTGTAATTTGAACAAAAAATGAAAAATTTGGATCGAGTATCTACACATATCGGATTAATCTAATTTTTAATTGGGTTCACTCGTTTTTTTTAAAATTATTCAACAGCTTGAATTATCCGTGCGGAACCTGGAGTATGTATGGTGTGCCCATTGATTCATGGTCAGTTCAAATGTTATTGGTACCAATAGCACCTCTCGAGCAGGAATTTCAAGCCATTCTCTTCTCAATGACATGACAAGGATGTCAAATCGGAATTGGCCCCAATACATAATTTCGGTTCAAATTTTTTTAAAAACAAAATTTAGTACTCCACGAATATTTTGACAGATGGGCAAAATGGTAAAATTAACAAGTTAATGTAATTATAATTTTTTCTTAAATTACGTGAATGTCAAATTAGGCGGAACAAAATGAGACGGAGGGAGTAATTGGATGAAAAATATCATTCTATTATTAAATTTGTGTACCGATGATGGAGCTTCCTAAACTAGATCGAGGCAAAAATTTACGTAGATGACTTAATTAACAAACATAAAAAATTCAATGGAATTGATCGTCATTATTGTGTCACGGTCGTATGGCTACCTTACATTCAACTACAAAAGAAGACTATGTTTAATATCAAATATAAATTGAATGTACAATCTAAATGTTATTAGTGAGCGTATTTTTAGAATGATCGATCAAGACTGTTAGGATATCAAGTTATACAATATTTAACACTGTTACCAAAATTAGAGATTATCGAGTATCGACAATTACGTAATCGAAAGACTTTTAATGTATCCAGACGCATATTAATGTCTAATAATGCCACAACTGAGCCTCACATAAGCCATTTTACATTTAATGAACGGTTCGGATCATTTGTGTGTGGACCTATAGTTGGTCCCATAATAAAATTTGTGCACAGAGTGAGTGTGCAAAACACGTTGTTAAAAACCTAGTATGTTTGGTGTATCTAAAATTATGAGTTATGCATATATATAGTTCGGATTGGTTTGAAACCGAAACCATTTACGGAAACCTACATACGAAATCATTTAATGCCAATTTTTAAAATGGGAACCAAGTCGTACTAAGGAAAATGCTACAATTATGGGAGGAGAATAAAAGGAGAATAAAAGGTAAGAAACTTTTTAGTATACCGGGGATACCAACGCCCTTGGTATCCCCTTCGGTCCATTTTTAATTTTTCGACTATTTTTCGACTACACTTGAATGATTGACTGCATTCATTATATAGAGTTTGACGAGAACCATAATCGTACCAAAATTTATGCTCATCAGACTTTAATAGATACATGATCTACACACGTGACAATTGAAGAAAAAACAAAACTGGGTTCCGATTCAGTGTGATTTTGGATCCAATTTTGGTTTTCTTCAAATTTCATGTGTGCCGATCATGCATTTACAAAAATTCGATGAACACAATTTTTGGTATGTTTAAGGTTCTCGCCAAACTCTACAAAATGAACGAAATCGATCATTCAAATGTGATAAAAAAATAGCCGAAAAATAAAAAACAGACCGGAGGCGATATCAAACGCATTGATATCCCTGATATACAAAAAAAGTTTTTCAATAGGTAAAATGTGCATTGATATCCAAATCCCATTAATAAAAGGCCAAATCTTTTTTTTTTTGACAACCTTAATTTCATACAATTGTCGATTTCCATCCAACAACGGGTACCCAATAATTCTAGTACCACATACACTTATACATTCAAATACACACCCATACTTATATGAGTGGTGGGTCCCACACACACTAACACCTCAAATATGTGTGGGACCCACCACCACTTATGTGAATATGTGTGTTTGTTCGGGTGTGTAAGTGTATGTGGTGCTAGCAAGGTTGCCCTGACATAATACAAATCCCACTGCCCTCGTCTATATACGTACGGGTATACGCGGCGATCGATTAACCTGGATTTCGAAGCCCTACCTAGAAGGAGCGATAGCGATGCCGAAGCGGAAGACGAAGACGAATAGGAGATGGAGAAATGTCCGCGCCTTCGCGCTTGGGGTACTGGGGAGCAGCTTAGTACGATTGGGGAAAAAAAGATCTAGGTCGAGGCCGTCGCTGAAGATGGAGAAGGAGAATTGTCCGTGCCTTCTCGCTTGGGGTGTTGGGGATGGGTCGCTGGTGTGCTGCTTCAACTTGGACGAGAAGGGGAAAAGGAAGAGAAACTTTTGCCAAAGGTGCTGCGTCGAGCTCTTCGGAGGACAAGAAGAAGACAAGGGGAAGGAGAAGGAGAAGGAGAAGCCTGGGATGCGAGTGATCACTCCGGCGAAGTCGAGAGTTACTCCGAATTTCGGCACATCCGTCGTCATCGGCACGGTTGTCTACGTGCTTGGCGGTGCCTTTGTAGACCCTGAGAACAAAAAACGATGGTTGTTTTCTCCAAAGGTATTATGTTTCAACATTAATCGTCCCGAGTGGGGCTGGATTGAGGCCCCGGAAATGCTCAGCCCCAGATTAAGGTCCAAAGCCGTAGCTGTTGAAGGCAAGATCTATGTTTTCGGGGGAAACAACAACACCTTTGGGAAGATGACGAAGAAAGCAGAAGCTACACCTGGAGGCCCGTGGGCTGAGGTTTTCGACCCCGTCATAAACAAATGGGAGCCTCTACCTCTACCCCCTGAGAGTACTGGTATTTTCACCAGCGGTTTATGGCCTTCCCCCGTTGTCGTCGCCTATGGCGGTCCATTGGAAGGAAAGATGATCTTGTTTAGTTGCTGCAATTATATGTACCGTGTGAATTGCAAAACTTGGGAGGCCTTCCGCCTTCCGTCTTCCCTCCCACTCAGTTCAAATTTAACCAGTGATGGCAACAGCACCCTGTACTGGACACGTTACTTTACTTTCTACACCTTTAATTTGATGACCAAGGAGTGTGATTCCGGTGACATTGAGGGTTATGATGTTAAAAAGTACCGATCTGATAGTGGTACCCCCGAACCAACTCTCCTTCATCTGGGCGGAGAGCACTTCTGTTTTCTAACCCTCAAAGAGGGTCTCCCTGGAGATCGCACCAAAGTTCGCTGCGCCAAGTTTAGGGTTTCTCACCAAGGTGGCTTTCAGGCTTCCCTTGTATGTCGCGAATCTTACGTCGTTGATCTGCCACTTGACCAAAATTTTGTCTATGGCTTCGTCCTGTAAGTTCACTCCCTATCCTCTATCCCTATCTCGCTTCAAAGGACATCTCCTTTTGCGTTTGGTTTGAAACTATTAGTACCTGTTGTTGAATATGGATTTTGGTCATTTCTGTCTTGCGCTTTTAATATGTGGACAGCCACCACGTCCCTCACGTCGCATTTGTGGTATCCTGCTTGGTTTCTCCGACAAAATGAAGTCCTCAGTGCAGAACTTTGGTCCTTCCCTCCTAAAAGCTGGAACGCATATTAGAGTGGCAGTGTGGCACACCCAAAACCAAATCACCAACTTAAATTACGCGGGGAAGACCATTGCTTGGCTTGCAGCCTGAGGTGGATTTTAAATTGATTCTAAATGTGAATTTTTAAGACTCGGCCCACAACTCTCCCTAGGACCATTACGAACAGTTTCATGGTAAAATCAGACCGCTACTGTGTCCTAGCCTGGTAAAGTGCCCCTCAGGGCCGGCCATGACATTTAAGAGGCCTAAAGCGAATTTTAAAATGAGGCCTAGCTCTCGTTAACTAAAAAAGATTCAATATAGGTGACTAATATAAGGTAAAAAAGTTTTTTTTTTTACTGGTAAGGTAAAAGATTAAATATGGTATTTTAGCTTTGTAATTTAAGCAAGGAAATTTTTTGAAAAAAATTATCCAATGGGAAAATTTTGAATCAAACATAACGAAATACTGGTCATGCATTAAGTTTTCTCTAATGGTTATTTAAACATTTTTTCATCAATGGTTGTTGAGTGAAAATAAATTATTTTGATCTATTTCATTTGATTTTTTATTGAATTTGATATTCAAAGTTAAAAGTAAAATTAAAACAAAGAAACAAAAAAAAACCTTATCAAAACATTTATGGTACGCAAAAGATTTGAAACTTGATCCAGAGTCACCAAAGCTAGTAGTTGAAAATATAAAAATATATTATAGGCATCAAGATGGCGTTTGTTGCTCTAGTTTCGGATGAGCTTCTCCCAATTCTCTGGTAAGAATAGGGTGGCTGGCTTGCTCTGACCAAGACTACTTGCCAAGCTTTTAGGAAAATTAGGAGAAAAAATAGTGCCAAAATGTACCTCCTGGGTTTTGAACTAGGAAGCCCACATTTTTTATAGGCTGCAATCACCACTTGTCCCAGGCTCCTCTTTTGTAGTAATACGGAACAAATTTATATATAATATATTATCGTATTATATGAACAACGAGGCCCTCATTTTTGGATAAAATCCGGAGGCCTAAAGCGGTCGCACTTCACGCTTCACCTCAGGCCGGCCTTGGTGCCCCTGGTGTATAAAACAGTTTTTGAAGGATTATTAGAGTTTTTTTTGGCTTCGTGATCTACTCATGCATTGGATTCATAAATCATAAGTAGATGTTGTGGGAGTTTGGAGTCAGAAGGGCAAGAAAGTTGGCTTCTGGACTTGCTTTTCCGATAGTACGACTACAATATATAATTGTAAACATATTGTGGATATCCAAGTGAATAATTTGCAGAGATTACAAATGAAATTTGCTTGTGCATTTTGTTAGAGCTATTATGTCGAGGATCTAGAATGAGTCCTTTCCAGTATCCACTTTTAGATATGGTAGTCGTCCTGTTCCTCACCTCAACAGATGTTAGTTGAATTTAGAGATGCATCAGAAAGAACTCCCAAAGAGATTAGGTTTATTCTGCTATTAGTAAATTGGATTTTAAGTTATTAGTTTTGGGTTTACGTCGAACAGGGTGTTTAAGGGGATTTCCAGGCCCCATTCTTGGGCTATTGATCAGATTATTTTTCATGTTCGCACCAAAGTTTTGTTGATAAAGATCAGTGAAGAAGTCTAGATTGAATATTTTGCTTTGTAGGAATTGCCTCATTGTATTTTTGGTCCTTCCAGCTCCTAGCCTTTTGTTTCTTTGCTCTTTGCCTGTTCAATTATGTTATTTCTCGTATTGGCTGGAGGTTTCTCCTTCTGTGTTATTGTGAGAGTTGCTTTCTATGGAATTTCTCATCTACCCAAACAGGAAAAAGGGGATTACATTGACTTTCCTAGAAAGGAACGTTCATGTTTCTGGTCTTATAGAGTATTTGAATGGTTTTTTTATGGGCATATAGAATTAAAGTATACAGAAAATGCATACCTCATGATTGTGTTACAGGATTTGTTACTTGACACTTCTCCCTTCTGTGCCCCCAGGCTCCTATTTTTTTTGTTCGGTTTATTTGGGAGATTCCATTTCCAAAGAAAGTGCACTCCTTACATGGAATACGTAAGAAAATGCAAAATGGGCAACTTGCACGAGCACCTCACATACAAGGCTTATGCCGTGGAGGATGATGCACAAGTTGAATGCCATGGGGAAATTTTGGATGCATCTTTTGATGCAAACCTCTAGGCAAGCCGCAACTGCACATTTGAGGACACTGCTTGCAGTATATGTGTCTTAATGTTTATTGCACCCAACGCCCCCAAAGTGTGGGCGCTTCCTAATTAGTAATAGACCCCTTTGGTTATGGTGGTCCTTCAGAGGACAAAGAGATCATATTTTGGTGCGGCAACGAAGGCTCAGCAAAAAACCAGCTAAAGCATTAAACTTTGTTAAAATAGGGTTTGGTCTATCAAAATGGGCATTTATGATTTAATCTATACATTCCGAATACCAAGTTATCATTTAATCCATGCCTAAGAGCATGTACACCAAGAATATGTATTTTAGCTATCCAATAGTGCACTCTTTTTATTCTACCTACTCAAAATTTTTTCAAATCCCACACAAATCCTCTCTATTATTATCTCTATTCTTATAAAATAATATAAAGTATACTATGAACAGTAAACTAGAGAGGAAAAAAGAGAGAATGATGGAGAGGGAGAGGGGAAAAAAAAACTAATATATAGCTATGAACAGTACCTCGGTAGTTTTCCCAAGCAATTCCACCAAAGGTATTTTACCTTCGAGTTTTGCTATTCTGCTGCAATTGATTTTTGTGGGTTTTGATAGGAACGTAAATGTTCACGTTAACGCTCTTTAATTTATCTTTGTTAAGTCCCATTTATATTATTATTCGGAGTTTAATGCTTAATTTGTGTATTGTAGGTATTTGGAGGATTGGGTGCAAGAAGTGCAAAATTAAAATATTATACGTTGATTGAGGTCGGTCCATTTGAAAGTCAATACCAAGTCAAGAATTTTGCTATCAACTTAATTAGTCCATGGGCATGACTACATAGGATAATAATGGCAATTGGATCAATTGGGAATTAGGTCAGTCAGTAGACGCGTGGCCCACGGCTGGGAATTAGAATTAAAAAAAGGGGGCTTTTGGCTTACTATATATATATATATATATATATATATATATACACACACACATGCCCACAGACGAAACAGAGAAGAACGGGGGCTGTCGCTTTTGGTTTTGAATATTTTCTACCAGCTTTGGACTTTCAGAGTCGTTTTTCCTTTCAAATTCTGTTCAATTACTCGCATTCCGGTAATTTATTTTAATTTCTACTCTTAATTAAAGTTATTCGTTTGTGTTTGTTTAGTATTGATCTCTCGTTTATTTTTCATCTCAAGTAATAGAAATCATGTTTCAATCTAGGGTTTCTTCTGTTTCTTGCACAATGATTAGTGAATAGTCATATAAGTAGGGTCGCTGGATGATTAATACACCGTGGCCAGTTTGGACGCGTTCTGCTCTTATTTCAAAATAAAGAATGTAAGAAAAATAATTTTAGATTGGTATAATATTTCCTATAGACGAATCTGGACATTATTGGAGCCCATGTGAACAGGAGAATGGGGGTCCAAAACTTATTCTCCGCTGCGCATGGGTAAACGGCGACCATAAGAGTTCGTATCTTTCGGGGTATCTTTTCAGTCTAAAATCAAACGTTTTAAAGAACACCGATTGGAGCAGATGAGTCCGGGCCGGTTGCGAGTGTTATGAACCTTATAACCATATCTTTATTTTAATTATTTGAAAAGTACAATCAACTTCTAGATTTTAGTTAATCTCAATCAATCGACAAGGGGTGGCTACCTAAGAGCTAGTTTAAATAAGTAACAACCCGAGTTTTTAAGTTAGCACATATCACCATCTTTGTGGATTCAACTCCGGTCTTACCGGCTATTGCGCTACGTCGGTCTCCGCCCTATGCTTGGGGCAACTCATTAATCTAAGACTAGGAATCGGCCAAGCAGGTTTGGTTAGGTATTTTACTCGATTTATCACATACAGCTACACTGATGTACATGCTCTAAAGGCACATCGGAGAGAGATTTGGTAAGGAAAGCTGGTTTTTTTGTTTACATATTAGAGTTTTTGGGCCAGTGCATTGCTCGTGCCTAAAGGCACAGCTCAAACAATCAGCTTAGGCAAATATGCTATTGGATTCACGTGCAAATATCAACCCATTGCCCAACAATTCCAACTATGTGACAACAATAATCCAAATATATTCATTGATCTAGTTAACTTGAATAAGGAAATAAAGAAGAAAAACAACTTACCGATCTCCAACTTGTTCGCATGCACAAACTCAAAGAAAAAAAAATGATACACAACTATTAGAATGTGTGCCATGAGAAGATATATAAAAAGGACACACAAAAACATGTTATATTCACAAAAGGCGTCATTCCAATGTTAGCATAGGTTCTACGATTAAAACTAAACACTGAACCTGTACCTAAAGGCACTATTTCAGAAGCATTGACCCAAAATAATGTAGAATTTTCTTGCACCATCAACACTAAAATTGCTTGCTCTCAATCAAAGATAATATTCAAAGAATCAAGCAAACCCAATTTTTTTTCTGGATAAATCCCAAAAAGATATCGTCAACAGCAAGAAATTAGTTTTAGAAGTTGTTATTCAAAATCAAAGAGCATTCATGAAGTTACTACCACTTAAAGACATTCCCAAACAACGTAGCCTATTGAATTTAGAACAAATCAACATTAATGTAAAGGTAAGAATAAAAAGGGCTTCATTTTGCTTTCATGATCAACAGCCTAGGAAACAATACCTGAAGGCTACCCACCAAATTTGAGGCCACCATAGAAACCAAATCACCCGCTAAAGGCCAAAAAAACCATTGCACGGAACCAACATAATACACGAACATGCGGAGCAAACAAACGTAATACACGAAACATGCACACAACCCATACTTTAATCTGACCCAAGGTCTAAAGACATGAAATTGATAGGGGGAGGGGGTTTTATTACTAAAGTTGTTTTCCCACCAATTCTTTCATAGGAGTGTATTTCTTTATTTTCTCTCAAGTTGTAAGAAAGAGCAACAATGGCAGAAATAAAATATCGAATGTCCAAATTCAACTGAAAAAATATAAAACGGAGTCAAATAACATCTCAAATCTACAAAAAGAATAATGAAACAATAGTGTCAACAACGCCATTTTAACGTAGAAATGGAGAACATAATCACCAAGAGATAGGTCCTTCAAGCTTTTACGGTCACAGGATCATAGTATTACATCTACAAAGCCAGGAACGATTAAAAAATTAAATTAGCCACTAAAAAAAATAATTGTAAGAGATTTGATTGCCCGACATGAATGTATTTCAAACATTGATTTTGTTTTTTGTTTTGGAGTAGTAACAAAAAAAACTCTATTGCGTCACTATTTTATAAATGCATACCATCTGGTGGGTCAATTTTAACACTTTTTTCTTCATTTGTCTCATGAGCATTCATGGGAGGCACATTTATTTCTTCATCTATTTCTATAAACAAAAGAAATTTCGTATTGTTAGCAGACTGAAAAGCACAGTTTATGTGGTCAACTTCCATATTTTGCTCTTCAACTGCTACTTGAGCATCCTCATGTGTCTCGACTAATTCAGTCACCGGAAGCATATTAACTTCTTTGTTTCGTCATTATTCAAAAATTTTCTACATTTGTAGTTCTGCGTCAAATTTTAATATATTATTAGTTCGCCCTGAGGGGTATCAGAAAAGTAAAGAAATTTGACTTTTACCAATTTTTTTTGAAAAATATTCAAGAAAAAACCCAAAAGCCGAGTTGTTGGTCAGAGTTAAGATTCCTAGTATATGGACAGCAAAAAAAAAAAAAAATTAAATAGCACAACAATTGCCAAAGAAACAGGACTATAGAACATGTATGCTATCTCATTCCACCAAAGAAATTAAATAGCACAACAATTGCCAAACATACATTTTTTTAGAATTGGATTGAGTATGTGAATAAAAAGTTTCACTTAAATCTTGCCAAACATACATTTTTTTTAGAGTTGGATTGAGTATGTGAATAAAAAGCTTCACTTAAATCTTGACCCCAAAATAACGCATCTCCACAATTTTCAGGTTTCGGCGTTTCTTTCTATCCCGAGGACCGAACCGATTCCCACTTCTTCATCAAGAAAATTTCCCTCAGTCTTCACATTCAATTTACAGACTCATACGAATTCTCCCCACACCTGATAAGGTTTTCCAAATTTCAGTAGTCTGCAAACTCCCTGGGAATGGTAGCAAGAGCCGTCTCTTCGTCCTCAACAACAAAATACTCATTTTACTCCCTAGGCCGAAACAGGGAAAACATTCCAATGTAATATCCAATGGTCAAAGTCTCTTCAATGATAACAGTTAACCACTCTAAACCACAATCATGATCCGTGATCTCACCGACAAAAATCCACGCCATCCACTTCACTTGCCAGAACATAAACACACATACATTGAAATATCCCAAAAGTCTCATCTTTCCCAGATCCCGCGCAGCAGTTCCATCTGTCTTCGCAGCTTCCTTGAGTGTCTTTATCGACAAAGTAATTGGAACCAAAACTATCGAAAAGCCCACGAAATCGACCAGCAATAACGCCAGAGTCAAATACACGTAGTTGCTATTGGACGGGCCGGTTTCATCGGTATAATCATGGGCTATGTTTGCGATAACCTGAATTGTTACGCCCACTGCCAAGATTTTCTTGTCGTTGGCATGTAAACATGGTTTTAAGATTGTCCAACCAGTCCCAATCAACATGATAACGGTTACCAACAGCAGAGCTCGAAGGCAATGGAATAAATAAAACCATAAGTCCCATCCATGAGGGGTTCCAGTGACCTTGATGTAGTGTTTGTCCTCTGCCTGGGAAAATAGATTCAACAATTTCATTACGACCAATATGGCCATTAGAATGTGTATCTTGCGAACGAACAACCTGTTCTTGTTGCATAGATATAACCAGGAGGCCAGAAACGGCAAGTAAAGGACTGAAAAAATGAAGTAGATCATTGGCAAATTGCGTTCTACCAGGTTCAAGATAGTCCTTGCCATTTCGGTTTAGGTTATAGCTTTCTATGTGAACGTTCATCGAGAGAGAGGTATTCGGCTCACAGTTCAAAAAAAAGATACCGAGATGGTCTGGTGAAGGGATGGGGACGGTTTTGTTGTTCAATACAAAAGCCGGGATGGGCAGGGTTTTGCTGATGGAAGATTGGGGAGGAGGTGAGAGTTCTGCAAATGTGGCTATGGGTTGGAAGGCTCTTGGGATTAGATTAGCGGACTCAAGAATGCATGGTTTTCCTTCCTGGGGACGTAGGACAAGACCATAAATTTTGATGGTGATTAGGTCTCCAAAGAAAAAACCTATACGCGAGGAGTTTATTGGGGTGGTAGAGGTGGTGGTTATTGAGACATTGGAGACCTTGAGATTGATATGACCGGTAAGATCGAAATAGAAATCTTCAAAATGGATGGTGCGGCGAGAGTCTGAGGAGATTTTTATTGTTTTGATGTCCCCAATTGTTGGCGGAAGTTGGACAACGAGGAAGAAGAAGAGGGCGAGTGATAAGCACCCGACAATGACATTAAGGGTGCGCTAGTTGGCTAGCTTTAATTGTTTTTGCCGTTAAGTTAGACGTTTTAAATTACTTTTGTGCATAGGACTTGCTAATCCTGTTTTGCAGGCAAATCACTTAAAAGTAAGGTGTTAAGGCTTAAAGCGTATCCAAGACATGTCAAGACGCGATGGCTTTCAAACTGGCAAGGCAGAGCAAGAGACTAAGGGTTGGGATTAAGCCAATCGGTGTCGGTACTCTTTAAGAGCTTCCATTGGTACCGAACTCTTTGAGGTAGCCCCTAATTGCTTCGGTATTGATACCAAGCAATTTAGCCTATCGGTACCGAACACCTTTCAAAGTGACAGCCCTAACGCCTTCGGTATTGATACCACTTAATTTAGTCTATCGATACCGAGGTCTTATCTCAGCAACTTATGGCGTTCGAGATCGGTACCGAGAGCCTCTGAAGGTAATTTTGAAGCATCTCCTGAAGAATATGCTGGGGGCATACTAAGGAGAAAGAGAGGATAGATTTTTGATTACATAATTTTAGATCTAGATCTAGATTTGAATTGTTCTTGAATATTCTTCAATTTTTCAGGTTTTAATCTTTAATTTTCTGTCTTCATTAATTAGTTTTTGAAATTGTCGCTTTTATAAAAGTTTTAGTAAATCTTTCGATCTATTGTTTAATCCAAATTTCTTCTAGTGTTGTTAATTCAATTATGTTAAGTAGATTTTTGCTTGCTCTTATCTCAATAGATATGTGTGAGTAGTTTTCCAAGCTTAGGTCATGGGGTGATTAGTACCTCATGGCTCAAGTAGAATTGCGTTTTTCACCATAAAGTTTAAATCTTTGGTTAGATCATCGATGTGGGGTTCGGGTTTATTTGTCAAATCGCTAAGTTGTTAATCTCCTTGATTATGTGTAGGTAGAAGCATCGCCTACTAACCACACACTATGTTTGGAGCTCTGACGCACAAGGCATTTGCTAAATAAATTCTAGAGCTAGCTTGGTAATCAAACAATTTTATTTTTCGATTTGAGAACCTTAATTGTGTATCCCGAACCGCATAATTGGATGAGAAATGCAGTTTAACTTGAGTCGTGAGTGTTAGTAATTCTTAGACCTAACCTTCCCTTTATCTTAGTTTATTTGCTTTTTAATTTAGCCCCTTTTTATTTCCACTACACATGTAAAACCAAGTTGGCTGTCTAAAAGCCGAAAGCCATTGCTTGCATCTACAAATCCAGCAAAGCCGCATTAATTATTCCCTTGGGTACGATCTCGGATTTTCGGATTATCATGCTTCAATTGACGTATTAAGCCCTACGCTTGGGGCGTTATTCCATTTATCGGAGCAAACGAAGCAGCGAGGAAACAGAGATGGGTGTTGGGAAAGGTAATTTGATGCATTTTTTTGGGTGGTATCTATAGAATGGGATTGTCGATCAAAAAAGAATCTATATGAATGCTTTTGATCTTTTAAGATTAATGAAAGTTTTCTTCACCGATCATAATTAATTTGTAAAATAGGATTGCGGTGTTGCGAAGGGAGAAAAACCAAGGAGGTGGCAATCGAGGTGAAGATTAGCAAGGAATGAAAGGGCATGAGAGATGCAAGACAGGGAGCAATACCAACGGTTACATAGGCATAGGAGGGATCAAAATAAATAGTATCAAGCTGTAAAAGTCAGGATTAGCCTTGTTTTGCACTTCTAAATATTGACTTTTACATCTTTTTGTTTTTTTCAATCGTTAAAAAGAAGCTGTAAAAGTAAGGATTTAGAAGCACAAAACAAAGTTACCCCACTAAAAACTCACTATTTTTCTCATCATTTTCACCTTTTTGGCAAACCATTGACCCTTTTTGTAAAGATTGAGACTCATGGAACATTAGATGGGAAAATGTGTTTGAAATAAAAAAAAATGAGCTGTAAGAGCATCTCCAGTCTTTACCATTTCCCTTCCTCAAATTTGGGTCAAATTTTGAGGAAAAACTCAGTTTGGGTAGAAGCATCTCCAATGGTAAAACCCTATTTTGACCAAAATTTATCATTTTTTAAATACCCAGTGGCATTCATGTAAATAAGACAAGAGAGAATCCTCGGATCAGCAGCTTCAACGCAGCTTCGGTGATGCTCCGAACGTCTCACGTGCAGGTTGGAAGAGATGAGGTGGAAGTCATTGGGGCCATTTTTCAATGAGTCGCAGCAGAGGGAGATGATGTCAGTGCCATTGAGCTTGAGAGCGTCGTGGAGCGAATTGAAAGAGCTCGAGCAGGACTAGGTTTCGAGACATGAACATACAATGAGGTGTGGGTATGAATCTGTATCTACAATGAGAGAGAGAGAGAGAGAGAGAGAGAGAGAGAGAGAGAGAGAGAGAGAGAGAAATGGGTATGAGTCTGGTTTGTCTCAAATTTGGGAAAGAAAATGGGTAAAACCCAAAAATAGGAAAGAGTTTGGGTCATGATTGGAGATGAGTTTTTGATGATTTTACCCAAATTTTGGGTTTGAATCTTAAAATGGGTCAAGACTGGAGATACTCTAAGTTAGCCTTTTATAAGGTCTCTTAAATAACAACAATATACTACCATCCGGACAGTTTGTGAGACTGACATTGTAAAATTCTTCCTCCCCATGAATCGTTCTAACTCTTCATGATTCATCAAGTTCTATCATGAGTGAGCGATTTTAGTGTTGATGGTGTCAAAAAGTTTTACATTGGTGTAGCCTTGTAGGTTAACGCTTTCGAAGAATTCTATCATATCTTACGGGTCTCAACTGTGCCTAGTGTGTGCATGCACCACACTGTCCAGATTGGTGTTGTTCTCTAAAAACCTATCAAATCACACCTATCAAAGCAAGAATGACCAAAAGCCCTTGTGGATTCAGCAATGGAAGGCCTGCTTAATTCTACTTCAGGCACCACCATATCTTCTAGCCAAGACCAACTAGTATAACTTAATTAATTATCAGTGGAAGTGTGGATGCTGGTTTTTACCTCTCTCTTTTTGCTTTGTAACTATACTTTTGTACCTTTTCTTTGGTTTGCCAGGTTGACTGCTTATCAACCTTTCGTTTAGTTTCCTGCTTTGTTGCAGGGGCCGTGAGCGCTATATGATTGTCGATGGTTAGGGTGTCAATCTCATTGGAATGCTAACTTGTCAGTGTGATGCCGTATACTCATGCCCCATTATTGTTGTAACTTATATCAGTGTAGTATCTCTTTGGTTGGATTAATAATATGGCCGCTGTTTTAGAATTTGGTTGGTTTCGAAATTCCAATAATAGAACGCATAGAAATGCTCCTGGGCACCCAAAGCTCCACAACTTCCTCCAACTTTGCGGGTTTGAACCGGATGCTCTCGAACTCCGTTTCTTGCAAGGTTAGAACCGTTAAAAACCTTATGGAGTCAACTTTCCTACCCAAGTAGTTTGAATCTATAAAATTTTTTTTTATACAAAATGGTTTGACTAATTTACCCTCAATCAGTCAAAAACTAAATCATTTCGGTAAAACGCTTGCATCTTCCTCCTTTTAAATTAAAGAAAGACCTATTGATTATCGATAAAGAGAACTTTCAATTTACTAAAACATGGCGGAATCGAACCATTGAAATAATAATGTTTAGTTCATGAAAATTGGGTAGTAAGTGGACCACTACATCTTAGACGAATGTTGATGATCGATTAAGCAATTTGTATGCTTCGATGAAGTGCGAAAAGCCTTATGAACTCTCTAAAACTCCTAAGAAATGGACGAATACCCTAAAACAAGGAATGCGAGTACCGAATGGAACATAGAATTAGTGGAAGGGCACGGAAACATGTTTTAGCCGAAGTGGCTCCGACAATATCTGAATTGGCCAACTTTTTTTCAAGTATTTGTAACCCAAAATCTATTTTTTTTAAGGTTAAAATCCATCATCTCATTGTACTTTGAATATCCTCTGTATCAATATAAAATAGGTTTTAGTCCGGTTTAAAGTTAGAGTGATTCAAGGATTTTTTTGAAATATTTTGTTTTCGTCTTCTTGATTGTAAAATCGTCATATCTCTTGATTTACAAATATTTTGGGAGTCAAACTAATTTAGTTAGAGAGTAGGTGAGAAGAGCTTTTTAACATTTCAAACCACGTGCGAATCGGAGTTCGGTAGTGTCCGTGCCAAGAAGGCAAAATTTGGACGGTTTTGAAATTTTTATGATCCGCCCGGGGAGCAAAGAAATGCGCTTGGGACGCACAGAAATGCTCCTAGGCGCCCAAAGCTCCACAATTTCTACAGACTTTGGGGGTTTGTACCGGACGCTCCCGAACTCCATTTCTTGCAAGGTTAGAACCATTAAAAACCTTATTGAGTCTACTTTCCAACCCAAGTTGTTTGAATCTATACAAAATGGTATGACCAATTTACCCTCAATGAGTCAAAAACTAAATCTATTCGGTAAGACGCTTGTATCTTCCTCTTTTTAATCGAATAAAGAACTATTAAATATCGACAAAGTGAACTTTCAATTTACTAAAAGATGGTGGAATCCAATTATTGAAATAATAATGATTAGTTCGAAAAAATTGGGTAGTTAATAGACCACAACATCGATCTTAGGCGAATGTTGATGATCGATTACGCAGTTTTGTATGCTTCGACGAAGTGTGGAAAGCCTTATGAACACTTTAGAATTCCTAAGAAATGAACTAGTACCCAAAAACAAGGAATGCGAGTACCGAGTTGAACATAGAATGAGTGGAAAGGCACGGAAATGTGTTTTAGCCGAAGTGGCTCCGACAATATTTGAAGTGGCCTACTTTCGACCAACTAGTCGTAACCCAAAATCTATTATTTTTATAGCTCAAATCCATCTTCTTTTAGTACTTTGAATATCCTCTGTATCGATATAAAATAGGTTTCAATCCAGTTTAAAGTTAGGGTGATTCAAGGATTTTTCCAAAATATTTTGTTTTCGCCTTCTTGACAATAAAATCGTCATATCTCTTGATTTACAAAAATTTTGGGAGTCAAACTAATTTAGTTTGAGTGTAGGTGGGAAGCGGTTTTTAACTTTCAAATCACGTGAGAATCGGAGTTCGGGAGTGTCCGTGCCAAGACTATAAAGTTTGAACGGTTTTGAATTTTTTATGATGTGCCCGGGGAGCAAAGAAATGCGCCTGGGGCGCATAGAAGTGCTCCTGGGCGCCCAAAGCTCCACAATTTCTTCCAACTTTGCGGGTTTGTACCAGACGCTCCCGAACTCCATTTCTTGCAAGTTTAGTACCATTAAAAATCTTATTGAGTCTACTTTTCAACCCAAGTAGTTTGAATCTATAAATTTTTTTTATACAAAATGGTATGACCAATTTACCCTCAATGAGTCAAAAACTAAATCTTTTCGGTAAAACGCTTGTATCTTCCTCTTTTTAAATCGAATATAGACCTATTTAATATCGATAAAGTGAACTTTCAATTTACTAAAAGATGGTGGAATCCAACTATTGAAATACTAATGTTTAGTTCATAAAAATTGGGTAGTTAGTGGACCACAACATCTTAGGCGAATGTTGATGATTTATTAAGCTGTTTTGTATGCTTCGATGAAGAGCGGAAAGCCTTATGAACTCTCTAGAATTCCTAAGAAATGAACTAATACCTAAAACAAGGAATGTGAGTACCGAATTGAACATAGAATGAGTGGAAAGGCACGGAAATGTGTTTTTGCCGAAGTGGCTCCGACAATTTTTGGATTGGCCTACTTTCGACCAACTTGTCGTAACCCAAAATCTCTTATTTTTATGGTTCAAATCGGTCATCTTTTAGTACTTTGGATATCCTCTGTATGGATATAAAATCGGTTTCAATCTAGTTTAAAGTTAGGGTGATTCAAGGATTTTTCCAAAATATTTTTTTTTTGCCTTCTTGATAGTAAAATCGTTATATCTCTTGATTTACAAATATTTTGGGAGTCAAAGTAATTTAATTAGAAAGTAAATTAGATGAGCCTTTTAACATTTAAACGATGTGCGAATTAGAGTTCGGGAGTGTCTGTGCCAAGACCGCAAAGTTTGGTTGGTTTCAGGGTTTAGGGTTTAGGTTTAGTTGCGCCAGGGGAGCATTGAAGTGTTCCTGGGTTGCGCAAAGCTCTACAAATTCCTCAAACTTTGCGGATTTGTCCTAGATACTCTCGAACTCCATTTATTGCAAGGTTAGAACTGTTAAAAACCTTATTGAGTCTACTTTCCAACCCAAGTATTTTGAATCTATAAAAAAAAATTTATATAAAAAGGTATGAACAATTTACCCTCAATTTGTCAATAACTAAATCATTTCGGTAAAACGAATGCATCTTCCTCTTTTTAATTCCAATAATGACAAATTAAATATCGATAAGAGAGAACTTTCTATTTATTAAAAGATGGTGGAATCCAAATATCAAAATAATAATGTTTAGTTCATGAAAATCGGGTAGTAAGTGGAGCACTACATCTTAGGCGAATGTTGATGATCGATTAAGTAGTTTTGTACGCTTCAATGAAATGCAAAAAGCCTTATGAACTCTCTAGAACTCCAAGAAAATGAACTAATACCTTAAAAAAAATGACTGCAAGTGCCGAATGGAACATAGAATGAATGGAAGGGCACGGAAACGTGTTTTAATTTAGCCGAAGTGGCTCCGACGATATTTGAATTAGCCTACTTTAGGCCAACTATTTGTAACCCAAAATCTATTATTTTTAAAGTTCAATTCCATCATCTTTTATTACTTTGAATATCCTCTGTATCGATATAAAATAGGTTCCAATCTGGTTTAAAGTTTGGGTGATTCAAGAATTTTTCCGAAATATTTTGATTTTCGCTTTCTTGATTGTAAAATCGTCATATCTCTTGATTTACAAATATTTTGGGAGCCAATCTAATTTAGTTAGAGTGTAGGCGAGAAGAGCTTTTTAACATTCCAAACCACGTGCGAGTCGGAGTTCGGGAGAGTCTGTGCCAAGACGGCAAAGTTTGAACGGTTTTGAAATTTTTATGATGCGCCCTGGGAGCAAAGAACTGTGCCAGGGGCGCACATAGCTCCACAATTTTCAAAAACTTTGCGGATTGTCCCGGAAACTCCCGAACTCATTTTTTTTTGCGTGGCTAGAACCGTTAAAAACCTTATTGAGTCTACTTTCCGACCCAAGTCGTTTGAATCTATAAAAAAAAATTATTTAAAATTGTATGACCAATTTACCCTCAATGAGTCAAAAACTAAATCATTCCGGTAAAATGCATGAATCTTCATCATTTTAAATTGAATAAAGACCTATTAAATATCGATGAAGAGAACTTTCAATTTACTAAAAGATGGTGAAATCCAACCATCAAAATAATAATGTTTAGTTCATGAAAATTGGGTAGTAAGTGGACCACTACATCTTAGGCGAATGTTGATGATCGATTAAGTAGTTTTGTATGCTTCGATGAAGTGCGGAAGGCCTTATGAACTCTCTAGAACTCCTAAGTAATGAATTAATACCTTAAAACAAGAAATGGGAGTACCGAATGGAACATAGAATTAGTGGAACGGTACGGAAATGTGTTTTAGCCGAGTGGCTCCAACGATATTTGAATTGGCCTACTTTGGACCAACTATTCATAACCCAAAATCTATTATTTTTATGGTTCAATTCCATCATCTTTTAGTATTTTGAATATATCCTCTGTATCGACATAAAATAGGTTTCAATCCGGTTTAAAGTTAGGGTGATTCAAGGATTTTTCAAAAATATTTTCTTTTTCGCCATCTTGACATTAAATTCGTTGTATCTCTTGATTTACAAAAATTTTGGGAGTCAAACTAATTTTATTAGAAAGTAGGTTAGACAAGCTTTTTAACATTTCAAACCACGTGCGAATCGGAGCTTGGGAGTGTCCGTGCCAAGGCGGCGAAGTTTGGTCGGTTATGAAGCCTTGATTATGCGCCCGGGGAGCAATGAAATGCGCCTGGGGGGCATAGAATTGCTTCTGGGGCGCACAAAGCTCCACAATTTTCTCAAACTTTGCTGGTTTGTACCGGACAATCCTGAACTCCGTTTCTTGCAAGATTAGAACCGTTAAAAACCTTATTGAGTCTACATTCCAACCCAAGTAGTTTGAATCTATAAAAATAATTTATTCAAAATGGTTTGACCAATTTACCCTCAATGAGTCAAAAACTAAATCATTTTGGTAAAACGCATGCATCTTCCTCTTTTTAAATCGAATAAATACCTATTAAATATCGATAAGAGAACTTTAAATTTATTAAAAGATGGTGGAATCCAACCATAAAAATAACAATGTTTAGTTCATGAAAATCGGGTAGTAAATGGACCACTACATCTTAGGCGAATGTTGATCGATTAAGTAGTTTTGTATGCTTCGATGAAGTGCGGAAAGCCTTATGAACTCTCTAGAACTCCTAAGAAATGAACTAATACTTTAAAACAAGGAATGCAAGTACCGAATGGAACATAGAATGAGTGGAAGGGCACGGAAACGTGTTTTAGCCGAAGTGGCTCCGACGATATTTGAGTTGGTCTACTTTCGACCAACTATTTGTAACTCAAAATCTATTATTTTTAAGGTTCAATTCCATCATCTTTTAGTACTTTGAAATATCCTCTGTATCGATATAAAATAGGTTTCAATCCGGTTTAAAGTTAGGGTGATTCAAGGATTTTTCCGAAATATTTTGTTTTTCGCCTTCTTGACATAAAATTGTCATATCTCTTGATTTACAAATATTTTGGGAGTCAAACTAATGTAAATAGATATTAGGTAAGAAGAGCTTTTTAACATTTCAAACCACGTGCGAATCAGAGTTCGGGATTGACCGTACCAAGACGGCAAAGTTTGGACAGTTTTGAAATTTTTATGATGCGCCCGGGGAGCAATTAAATGCGCCTGGAGCGCACAAAGCTCCACAATTTCCTTAAACTTTGCGGGTATGTCCCGGACACTCCCGAACTCCGTTTTTTGCAAGGCTAGAATAGTTAAAAACCTTATTGAGTCTATTTTCCAACCTAAGTAGTTTGAATCTATAAAAAAAAGTTATATAAAATGGTATAAGCAATTTATCCTTAATGAGTCAAAAACTAAATCATTTCGGTAAAACACTTGCATCTTCCTCATTTTAAATTGAATAAAGACCTATAAAATATCGATTAAGAGAACTTTCTTTTTACTAAAAGATGGTGGAATCCAACAATCAAAATAATAATGTTTAGTTCATGAAAATTGGGTAGTAAGTGGACCACTACATGTTAGGCGAATTTTGATGATCGATTAAGGAGTTTAGTTTGCTTCAATGTAGTGCGGAAAGCATTTTGAACTCTCTAGAACTCCTAAGTAATGAACTAATAGCTTAAAACAAGGATACGAGTACCGAATGGAACATAAAATGAGTGGAAGGGCACAGAAACATGTTTAGCCAAAGTGGCTCTGACGATATTTGAATTGGCCTACTTTTGACCAACTATTCATAACCCAAAATATTTTATTTTTAAGGTTCAATTCTTTCATATTTTAGTACTTTGAATATCCTCTGTATCGATATAAAATAGGTTCCAATCCGGTTTTGAAGTTAGGGTGATTCAAGGATTTTTCAAAAGTATTTTTTTTCTGCCTTTTTGACAGTAAAATCGTCATGTCTCTTGATTTGCAATTAATTTGGGAGTCAAACTAATTTAATTAGAAAGTAGGTTAGACAAGATTTTTAATATTTCAAACCACGTGCGAATCGGAGTTCGAGAGTGTCCGTGCTAAGACCGCAAAGTTTGGTCGGTTTTGAAATTTTTATGATGCGCCCGGGGAGTAATGAAATGCGCCTGGGTTGCATAGATTTTCTCCTGGGGTGCACAAAGGCCCACAATTTCCTCAAACTTTGTGGGTTTGTCCCGGACACTCTTGAACTCAGTTTTTGCATGGTTAGAACAGTTAAACCGTGCCGGAATTGGATCGATCCGGAAGGGTAGCAACTAGCATGGCTCCATGTCATCCCAAAATATATATAGGCTTGGATTCGTACATGTACAATGCATTATGCAACATCTCATGTAGACTACTGGTCTACTAACTTGTTTAAACCTAAAAACATGCCCAAAATGCTTAATCACTTGAAACTTGCCTTGTGAAATAAACTGCTAGCTTCGAATGATACCCAGCAACTACGAATACGTAACCGAATGATGATGTTGTGCATGACCTCCAATCCTGTATGGCGGAGTCGTATTGTATGGTTTTGAATAAGCACTTTATGCTTCAACATAAGCTTTGTTACGGGCGATAAACCATATCTCTCAAGCCATGCTTTGATGGCTCTGTGATCGTATGTAAAACCATCAGCGGCATTGTTTGGATCCTACATTACTACCTGAATTAGCCATGGCATAATGCACAGAGAAACTTAGACAATGAGATGCAGCCAATGTAAGGCTGTGTTTGGGTCGGTTTTGTGAAGGGAATGTAACAGGCAAGCAAACATAACAAACTAAAGGGCTACCCAACGTACAAGACTCTCTTACTGCAGGTCTGGGATGGGTTGGACTTACGCAACTTTACCTCTGCAAGATTGATTTGTTTGGTTCCCCTATCATTTTCCTATCCCTAAGTGATCCCTCCACAAAAACGTACAGTGATCCATACACGAAGAGTCGAATACTAGAAATAAGTAAATCAACTACCTAAACTATAGTCCAAAACTAAAAGAGTGTTGTATGCAAAAGGCAATAAAAGCAGCACCCAACTGTGTGTTGTAACTTAGGAACGAATGATTGCTCCACTAGAGTAGCTAAAATGTGTGTGAAACAAATATCATTAAATTTTTGGGCTTAGTAAACAAGATGGATGTATTCAATAAACATAGAGTCATGAGGTCCCCACCCCTCATTTCCCCGTCTCTTTGTTGGATCATAAACATGATTTAGTTTTGGGAAAATGACGGCCAATGACGTGTTTTGATAATTAATACCTGCCAAGGATATTTTCAGCATTAACAAATGTTCTCAGCCTGTCATTGGCGGGTATTAATTATTAAAACACATCATGGGCCGTCATTTTCCCTTTAGTTCTTGATCCAAGAAGAAGCTCTTTATCAAAATATCTAGATTTTTTATTTAGGGTGCATGTATAAATCTAGAATTCTCTATAAGAAATATCTTTATACTAGAATCATCCATAGAGTAGTATAAATAAGGGAGAGTTCTAGTCATTTTATACCAAGCCAAAACATATTTGAGTTCTATTGTAATGCAAATACCCCTTCCTCCATCTTTGTCTTAAACATTTCTTCCTACTAATCTCACTTGGGGAAGGAGAAGATGCATACAATTCCAACGCACGACGACGAACTCGCTTGGGGGAGGAGAAGATGCTGCTTCTTCTTGGGTGGAATGGAGAGATTAAGCTACAATGAAACAAAGAGATGAAGTGAGAGGAAGAGAAATTGAGGTGAGGGAGAATAAAGGGATGAAATGAAAACGGTGGGTGAGATAGGGGATTTAGGGTTTATTTCATTAGGACGTAATAGTCATTTTTGGTGGCCCTCTCCATGTATTGAAAATCTCTTTTCTCCTTTTTAAATCTAGATGAATTGAGTTGAGAATTCTTTGCCCCTCGTACCAGTGCACAACAATTCCGCCTTTCAAAAATACCCAGGGCGAGAGATTAGTCAAATGGTCCATATTCTATTAATTTACTCGATTTTATAACCTGCAGTCTCAAGAATTCATGTTTTTGCTTCCTGGGGACGTAGGACAAGGCCATATGCGAGGAGTTTATTGGGGCAGTAGAGGAGGTCTTGATTGAGATATTGGAGACCTTGAGAGAGAGATGATTGGTGAGACCTTGAAAGAGAGATGATTGGTGAGATCAAAATAGAAATCTTCAAAAAGGATGGTGCGACGAGAGTCTAAGGAGATCGTTATCGTTTTGATGTCCCCAATTGTTGGGGTAAGTTGGGCAATGAGAAAGAAGAGGGTGAAGAAACAGAGATAGTGTTAGGAAAGATAATTTGAGGCATTCTTTTAGGTGATCTTTGTAAAATGGGATTGCCGATCAAAAAAATCTATATGAACTCTTTTGATCTTTTATGATTAGTGAAAATTTTCATCCTCGTTAACAAAAAATTTGTAGAATATTATCATGGTGTTGCAAAGGGAGGTAAAAGAGGGGGTGGCTATCAGGGTGGAGATTAGTAAGGAATGAAAGGGCATGAGAGATGCAAGAGCAATAGCAATGGTTATATAAGCCTAGGAGGGCTCAAAATAAAATGTATCAAACTGTAAAAGTAAGGATTAGCCTTGTTTTGTGCTTCTAAATACTGACTTTTATATCTTTTTTGTTTTTTTTCTATTGTTAAAAAAGAAGCTGTAAAAGTCGGAATTTAAAAGCGCAAAACAAGATTGCCCCAATAAAAACATTCTATTTTTCGTATCACACCCTTTTTTGGCAAACCATTATTGACCCTTTTTGTAAAGATGGAGATTCAAAAAAAAAAAAAAAAGACATGAAAAGATGTTCGAAATAAGAAAATGCGCTGTAAGTTAGCCTTCAGAAGGAGAAAATCACAAGGTCTCATGAATAATAAAAATATTTCATTAGGATAGTTTGTGAGACTAACATTGTAAAATTCTTCCTCCCTTCGAATTGTTCTACCTGTTTGATAAAACTGAAAACTAAAACTGAAAGCTGAAAAATAAAGTACTGAAAGTTGAATGCTGAATTTTTTAAGTTAAAAAGCTGTTTGATAAACGTATTAAGCATTGAATTAAAAAATAATGAATTAATTTTAGTTCTGATTCTCTCTTAATTTATTAATAATCACAATAAACTTATGGTAATGATGGAGTGGTGATTGTGGTGGTGGTGGGTTGGTGGTGATGGAGCGAGGGTGGTGGTGGTGGAGTGGTGACGGTGGGGATAGAGTGAGAGTGAGAGTGGTGGTGGTAGTGTTGGAGTGGTGGCGGTGTACTGGTAGGGTGGCAGTGGAGTGATGGTGGTGTAATGGTGGCAGTGAGTGATGATGGTGGAGTGATGGTTGTGCAATGGTGGCGGTGGCAGCATGATATTGATGGTAGCAGTCTGGTGGTGGTGGAGTAGTGGTGGTGGTGGTGGTGGAGTGGTGGTTGTGCAATGGCGGTGTGGCAGTGGTTATGGCGGTGTGGTGGTAGGTTGAAATACTAGTGGTGGTGGTATGGTCGTTGAATGCAAATACACAAAAATTCAGCCAGAATTAAGTAGCTCAAAGCTACTTAATTTTTTTCAACTTTTTAGTTTATATTTTAAGTAGCATTTAATTTGTTAAGCAATGTAAAATATGGTTATCAAACCTACTGAATCACTTATTACTTAATTGATTCAGTTTTTAGTGCTGAATTTAGATTATCAAACAAGTCGAACTCTATACGATTCATCATGTTCCATCATGAGTGAGGGATTTTAGTATTGAAGGTGTCAGAAAGTTTTCCCAATGAACATGACTTATGTTTTGTTGCTGGGCGGAGGCCAAGTGGCCGACCAAGTTTCAAATATCCTTTTTTCTCAATTAGGCTCATTACATGGTATACAATTTTTTTTATTTATAAAAGTTGCATCTTCACTAATGTTGATGCAATATCTATATCACATTACTCTATAACTTTTGAGAAATGTCCTTCGTAACGTATTTACTGGTTAGAATTAAATCATTTTTTTCAATATACAAATTCAATGTTGATCAATTAAGACGCAACTTTGATTACATTTACTAAATTGCATGTTATCTTTAAATAAATTACACAGTCGCATGACCTGCAATAATAAATAATATTCGGACATTGACTTTCTATCTCGTGGATTCGAGTTTATCATCGTTTGGATTACTACTGATCTAATTTCTTGTTAATTCCGTTGCGTCACTTTTATATATAGAAAAAAATACGATATTTGTAACATTTGACTGATGTTTGTACATAGTTAGATTTTTAGAGATTGGTTAGGATTTTATGAGAGAGTCCTTGATATCTAATCAAAAGGTTTCATGATTAATTCCAAATCTCTAAATTACCATTTTGAAACAGAAATCTAGCTTTCGGAGTTCAAGAGATCAAGAGAAACAGAACTATAGAACATGTATGCTATCTCATTCCACCAAAGAAATTAAATAGCACAACAAATACCAAACACACATTTTTTTTTTTAAAGTTGGCTTGAGTAAATGAATAAAAAGTTTCACTTAAATTCAGACCGCAAAATAGCATATCTCCACAATTTTCAGTGTTTTGGCGTTTTTTTCCCTTGTCCTGAGGACCGAACCGATTCCCAGTTCATCAAGAAAATGCTCCTCAGTCCTCACATTCAATTTACAGACTCATGCGAATTCATCCCCACATCCCTGCAAACTCGCTGTGCATGGTAGCAAGAGCCGTCTCTTCCTCTTGAACAACAGAATACTCATTTTGCTCCTGAGGCCGAAACAGATAAAACATTCCAACGTAAAATCCAAGGGTCACAATCTCTTCAATGATAACACTTAACCACTCTAAACCACAATAATCGTCCGTGACCTCACTGAGTAAAATCCACGCCACAACCTTCACTTGCCAGAACGTAAACACACAAACGTTGAAATATCCCAAAAGCCTCATCTTTCCCAGATCCCACACAGCAGTTCCATCTGTCTTCGCGCCATCCTTGAGTATCTTCATCGACAGAAAAATCGGAAAGGAAACTATCGCAAAGCCCGCGAAATCGAGCAGGAATAACGCCAGATTCAAATACAAGTGGTTGCGGTTGGACGGGCCAGTTTCATCAGTATAAACATGGCCTATGCTTGCAAAAACCTGAATTGTTACGCCCACCGCCAAGATTTTCTTGTCGTTGGCATGTAAACATGGTTTTAAGATTGTCCAACCGGTCCCAATCAACATGATTACGGTTACCAACAGCAGAGCTCGAAGGCAGCGGAATAAATAAAACCATATGTCCCATCCATGAGGGGTTCCAGTGACCTTGATGTAGTGTTTGTCCTCTGCCTCGAAAAATAGATTCAATAATTTCATTACGACCAATATGGCCATTAGAATGTGTATCTTGTGAACAAACGACCTGTTCTTGTGGCATAGATATAACCAGAAGGCCAGAAACAGCAAGTAAATGACCGAAATAATGAAGTAGGTCATTGGTAATTGAGTTCTACCGGCTTCAAGATAGTCCTTGCCATTTCGGTCTAGGTTATAGGTTTCTATGTGAACGTGCATTGAGACAGAGGTATTCGGCTCACAGTTAAAAAAATATATAGCAAGATGGTATGGTGAAGGGATGGGGAGGGTTTTGTTGTTCAATACAAAATCCGGAATGGGGAGGGTTTTGCTAATAGAAGATTGGGGAGGACGTGAGAGTTCTGCAAATGTGGCTATGGGTGAGAAGGCTCCAGGGATTTGATTGGGGGTCTCAAGAATGCACGTTTTTGCTTCCTGGGGACGTTGGACAAGGCCATACATTTTGATGGCGAATAGGTCCCCAAAGAAGAAACCTATACGCGAGGAGTTTATTGGGGTGGTAAAGGTGGTGGTTATTGAGACATTGGAGACCTTGAGATAGATATGACCTGTGAGATCGAAACAGAAATCTTCAAAATGGATGGTGGGACGAGAGTCGGAGGAGATCGTTATTGTTTTGATGTCACCAATTGTTGTGGGAATTTGGACAATGAGGAAGAAGAAGAGGGCGAGGAAACGGAGATGGGTGTCGAGAAAGGTAATTTGATGCATTTTTTAAGGTGATATCTGTAGAATGGGATTGCCGGTCAAAAAATCTATATGAATTCTTATGATGAATGAAAATTTTCTTTGTCGTTCATAAAAAATCTGTAAAATAGGATCACGGTGTTGCAAAGGGAGGGAAAAAAAAGGTGGTGGCAATCGGGGTGAAGATTAGTAAGGAATGAAAGGGCATGAGAGATGCAAGACAGGGAGCAATACCAACAGTTATATAAGCGTAGGAGGTCTTAAATAAACAACAACAAGCTGTAAAAATCAGGATTAGCCTTATTTTGCGCTTCTAAATACTGACTTTTACATCTTTTTATTTTTTTCTTTTGTTAAAAAGAAGTTGTAAAAGTCAAGATTTTAGAAGCGCAAAACAAGGCACCCCAATAAAAACACACTATTTTTCTCATCATTGACGCCTTTTTGGCAAACCTTTGACCCTTTTTGTAAAGATTGAGTCTCATGGAACATTGGACGGCAAAAAGTGTTCGAAATAAGAAAATGAGCTGTAAGTTAGCCTTTTACAAGGTCAGTTTGTGAGATTGACATTGTAAAATTCTTCCTCCCCTTGGTTTGTGAGACTGACATTGTAAAATTCTTCCTCCCCTTGAATAGTTCAAACTCTCTATGATTCATCATGTTCTCTCACGAGTGAGGGATTTTAGTGTTGATGGTGTTAGAAAGTTATACATTGTTTTAGGTCAATGCTTTTGAATAAGTGCCTTCGGGCACAACACAATTAACTTTAGGATCACTCCAAATGAATTGAATTAACTTGACAAATGTAGTGACAAAACTTAAATATCGTTAATGAAGGTGACTAATAACATTAATAATTTGTGGGAGCTCCGTTCTGTATGGTTCATACATCCCAAATGTAAGTTAGAGATCCTCCCTTAATCCCTTACTCTGCCCTGCAAAACAAAGCACGACTAAAGACCACACCGGAGGTCCTCCGGAATGGCCCTCCGGTGCAAGAGTCAGTTTACTTGCAGAGAGAAATTAGGATTTAAGAGCTAGGGTTTTCTTTGTGCATACCCTTTCAAGTAGGCATAATGGGATATTTATAGGGAGCCTCTTAGCTTGATCTCCAAGATTGCACCAACGCTCGACACGCGTCGGTTGATGTCATTCTCACGTCACGTTTAGGGTTTTGCAACCATTTTCAGGGTGAGCTGGCATCTTCACGTGCCCCCATCGTTATCCTCTTAACTGTTTTGATGACGTCACAACCATCATCATTGCCACGGCAATTATCCTAACGTAGACGAGGTAGATCGTCGGCTACACTACGCTCGGAATCCGAGCGTGTTGTGCGACCTCGGCGGCTGTCCAAATGAACGTATTTCCCGCTTAAACGGGTGCCGGGACTGGAGCGTCTAAGGAAGTCGTAGTTAACAGGACCCTCGGCTACAGAAACCCTCGGCTACAGAAACCCTCGGCTACGGTCATAGTTTCGAACGTTGAGAGAAAGATGATTTGGAATTTGAGTGGGATACTGGATCACGTTCGGGAATAGCTCGAGCCATTTTGCTCGGCCTGCTACATAATTGAAAAAATTCAAATGAATCAAAATACTTGTTGAGAATCGCTTTCGCACTTTGATTTCATGGATCCTGCAAACTGCTTTTCTATATCTTATGGGTCTCAACTGTGTCTAGCTAGGCGTGCATGCAGCACACGGTCCAGATTGATGTTGTTCTCTAGAAATCTAGTAACGAATTAAACGATCCGCTTCTGTTTTAATCATCAGTTGATGCAATTTTTGAAACAAGTTGGTCCAATTTTCGGATGGGTGCTGGTGACAGCTTTTGGAGGGGTAGCAAGAATGACCAAAAGCCCTTATGGATTCATCAATGGAAGGCCTGCTTAATTCTACTTCAGGCACCACCATATATTCTAGCCAAGACCTACTAGTACAACTCAATTATCAGTGGCCAGAAGTGTGGATGCTGGTTTTTACCTCTCTCTTTTTCCTCTGCTTTATAACTACTTTGTACCTTTTCTTTGGTTTGCCAGGTTGATTGCTTATCAACCTTTCGTTTAGTTTCCTGCTTTGTTGCAGGGGCTGTGAGCGGCATATGATTGTCAATGGTTAGGGTGCCAGCCTCGTTGGGATGCTAACTCCTAGTTATAATTCCGTATGCTTATGCCCCATTATTGTTGTAACTCGTTTCAGTGAAGTTTCTCTTTGGTTGGATTAATAATATGGTCGGTTTTTTAGAATTTGGTCGGTTTTGAAATTTTGATGATGCGCCCGGACGCAATGAAGTACGCCTGGGACGCATGGAATTGCTCCTAGGGCGCCAAAGCTCCACAAATTTCTCAAACTTTGCAGGTTTGTCTCGGACCCTTCCCGAATTCCATTTTTGCAAGGTTAGAACTGTTAAAAAGCTTGTTGAGTCTACTTTCCAACCCAAATATTTTGAATCTATAATTTTTTGTATAAAAAATGGTATGACCAATGTACCCTTTGTGAGTCGAAAACTAAATCATTTTGGTAAAACGCTCGCATCTTCCTCATTTTAAATCGGACAAAGGCCTATTATATATCGATAAAGAGGACTTTCAATTTACTAAAAGATCAGTTAAGGGAGACATTACAGGGGAGGCATTCGGTATTCCCAATTGCGTCTTGCATTTGGAGGGAGCATCAGACCACTTCTATGCATTTAGTGGCTTCAGCGATCTTTGAGTTGGTCTAATCTCAACTAATTTTTCATAAACCAAAATACATTATTTTTATGATTCAATCCCACAATCTTTTAGCATTTTAAAAACTCTTTATATCAATATAAAGTAGGCTTTGTTCCGGTTTAATGTTGGTGTGATTCAAGGATTTTTCCAACATAGGTTATTTTTCGACAAGTTGAGGATAAAATTATCATATCTTTTGACGTATAAGCAATTTGGGAGTCAAACTAAGTTGGTTAATTACAAAGTAGGATACACAAGCTTTCCAACGGTTCAAACCACATGCAAACCGGAGTTCGGAAGTGCCCGTGACAAGGCCGCAAAGTTTTGTTAGTTTTGAAATTTCACTGTCGCGCCTGAGCGCAAGAGAATGCGCCTGAGGCGCATTGCGCCTGAGGCACATTGAAACTAAAAAATTGTTCAAAATTTTCGGGTTTATTCTGGATCCTCCCGAACTCCGATTTTTGCAAGGTTGGAACCGTTGTAAAGCTTGTTGAGTGTAATTTCTAATCTAAGTAGTTTAAATCTTAAACTATTTGTACATTAAAAAATATGACCAATTTACCCTCAGATAGTTGGAAAGTAAATTATTTCTGTATAAAACTCGCATCTCCCTCATTTTTAATTGGAAAAAGACCTATTGTATATCAATAACGAGGATTTTGAAAGTACTTAAAGTTGGTGTAATTCAATCATAAAAATAATTCTTTTTGTTTTATGAAAATTTGGCGATTCTGTAGAATAGGATCACGGTGTTGCGAACGGAGAAAAAAGAGGGGGTGGCAATCGGGGTGGAGATTAGTAAGGAATGAAAGGGCATGAGAGATGCAAGACTTGGAGCAATACCAACGGTTATATATGCCTAGGAGGGCTCAAAATAAATGGTATCAAGCTGTAAAAGTCAGGATTAGCCTTGTTTTGCGCTTCTAAATATTGACTTTTACATTTTTTTTTGTTTTTTTTTCTATTGTTAAAAAAAAGCTGTAAAAATCAGGATTTAAAAGCGCAAAACAAGGTTGTCCCAACAAACAAACTCTATTTTTTGTATCATTGACCCCTTTTTTGTAAAGATGGATTTTCTTTCCCGTTAACAAAAAATCTGTAGAATAGGATCACGGTGTTGCAAATGGAGAAAAAAGAGATGGTGGCAATCGTGGTGGAGCTTAGTAAGGAGTGAAAGGGCATGAGAGATGCAATACTTGGAGCAATACCAACGGTTATATACGCCTAGGAGGGCTCAAAATAAACGGTATCAAGCTGTAAAAGTCAGGATTAGCCTTGTTTTGCGCTTCTAAATATTGACTTTTACATTTTTTTTTTGTTTTTTTTCTATTGTTAAAAAAAAGCTGTAAAAGTCAGGATTTAAAAGCGCAAAACAAGGTTGTCCCAACAAACACATTCTATTTTTTGTATCATTGACCCTTTTTTGTAAAGATGGAGACTCAACAAGAAAACTTGACGTGAAAAGGTGTTCGAAATAAGAAAATGAGCTGTAAGTTAGCCTTCAGAAGGAGAAAATCACCAGGTCTCCTGAATAATAAAAAATATTTCATTAGGATAGTCTGTGAGACTGACATTGTAAAATTCTTCCTCCCCTTGAATCGTTCTAACTCTCTATAATTTATCACGTTCGAGTGAGGGATTTTAGTGTTGATGGTGTCAGAGAGTTTCACATTCTTTTAGGTCAATGCTTTCGAATAAGTGCCTTCGGGCACGACACAATTTGCTAGAAAGTTTTACATGCATGTCCTCTGCAGATTTCAAAAAAAAAAGGTAAATTTGATTAATTGTTAGTTAAATTCTAATCGCGTAAATATGAGAGCAATGATAGAATTCATAAAACATTATTAATACTGGCACCCACAACACAATTCACTTTAGGATCATTCCAAATGAATCGAATTAACTTGACAAATGTAGTGACAAAACTCAAGTATCGTTAAATCATAAAGTATTTACTGGTTGGAATTAATTCATTTTTTCAACGTACAAATTCAATGTTGATCAAGATGCAACTTTTATTACGTTTACTAAATTGCATGTAATCTTCAAATAAATTACACGGTCGCGTGACCTGCAATAGCAAATAATGCAAGTTTCCATACACCATCGATCCTTCGCTAGATGTTAAAAAAAAATTAAATTTAATTAATTATCAGTTGAATTTTAACTGTGCATGTAAACGTAAAATGTTATATTTCAAAACTTTTACTGTCATTGAGCCACGTGGCTCTGTGACTCGTGGAACCCGCAACAACGAATAATACAATGTATAATAATTTTAATATTTTGTGAATGGTATCACGACAAAAATAGTTCATATATAAATCATTGCAAAGAAGGTACAACAATTAAAAGGGCCTAAGGCACGAATCACATGACAGCATCACAACGAGCGGAGAATGTAAAGATTGAGACTCATGGAACATTGTAAAATTCGTCCTCCTCTTGAATCGTTCTAACTCTCCATGATTCATCAAGTTCTATCACGGGTGAGGGATTTTAGTGTTGATGGTGTCAGAAATGTTTTACATTGTTGTAGCCTTGTAGGTTAACGCTTTCAAAAAAGAAGTAAGTGTCTTCAGGCACCGACACAATTGCTAGAGAGTTTTATATGTCCTTTCCAGATTTCAAAAACAAGGTAAATTTGATTAATTGTTAGTTAAATTCTATCCGCATAAATCTGAAAGCAATTAATGATAGATTTCATAAAACAATTACTGGCACCCGGCCACCACATAATTAACTTTAGGATCATTCAAAATGAATTGAATTAACTTGACAAAATGTAGTGACAAAACTTAAATATCGTTAATGAAGGTGACTTAATAACATTAATAATGGGATGGGTTGCTTAAGCAGGAAAATCTTTTGCGGATTGTAGCTCTATTATCTTGGATTGCTCAGTTCTTTTGCCTCTATTTTCCTCTTGTACTTTCGTGCATGTTAATCGTTCTTGTAATAGGGTAGCTCATTCGTTGGCTAATCATTCCCTATTAGGCGTTAGACTAGAAAATTGGGGGGGTCCTATCCCTTATTGGCTAGCTAATCTTGCTTTGGATGATGTTCGGTCCTTTGACGGGTTTCTTCGTTAATAAATTCTTCTCTCTTTCCATTGGAAAAAAAAAATAACATTAATAATTGAAGAAATTCAAATGAATTAAAATACTTGTAGAGAATCGCTTTCGTACTTTGATATCGTGGATCCCCGAACCACTCTTCTTTAAATTCTATCATACCTTACGGGTCTCAACTGTGCCTAGGGTGTGCATGCACCACACTGTCCAGATTGGTGTTGTATTTCTCTAAAAACCTATCAAATCAAAATACGTCATTCTTTTTGCTTTTGGAGGGGTTGCAAGAATGACCAAAAGTCCTTACGGATTCATCAATGGAAGGCCTGCTTAATTCTACTTCAGGCACCACCACATCTTCTAGCCAAGACCTACCAGTACAACTCAATTATCAGTGGCCAGAAGTGTGGATGCTGGTTTTTACCTCTCTTTTTCCTTAGCTTTATAACTACTTTGTACCTTTTCTTTGGTTTGCCAGGTTGATTGCTTGTCAACCTTTCGTTTAGTTTCCTGCATTGTTGCAGGGGCCGTGAGCGGTATATGATTGTCGTTGGTTAGGGTGTCAATCTCATTGGGATGCTAACTTGTCATTGTGATGCGGTATACTCATGCCCCATTATTGTTGTAACTTATATCAATGTAGTTTCTCTTTGGTTGGATTAATAATATGGTCGCTGTTTTAGAATTTGGTCGGTTTTGAAATTCTGATGGTGCGCCAGGGCGCAGAGAATTGCTCGTGGGGTGCACAAAGCTCCAGTAATTCCTTAAACTTTGCAGATTTGTCCAGAACACTCCCAAACTCCGTTTTTTGCAATGTTAGAACCATTAAAAAGCTTTTTGAGTCTACTTTTCAACTCAAGTAGTTTGAATCTATACTTTTTCTTATAAAAAATGGTATGACCAATTTACCCATAGTGAGTCGAAAACTAAATCATGTCGGTATATCTTTCTCATTTTAAATCAGATAAAGACCTATTATATATCGATAAAGATAACTTTCAATTTACTAAAAGATGGTGGAATCCTAACCATCAAAATAATAATGTTTAGTTTACAAAAATTGGGTAGTAAGCAGACCACTACATCTTTGGCGAATGCTGATGATTAAGCAGTTTTGTATGTTTTGATGAAGGGCAGAAAGCCTTATGAACTCTCTGGAACTCCTAAGAAATGAACTAATACCTTAAAACAAGGAATGCGAGTACCGAATGGAACATAAAAAGAGTGGAATGGCACAAAAATGTGTTTTAGCCATAGTGGCTCTGACGATCATTCAATTGGCCTACTTTTGACCAACTATTCATAACCCGAAATCTATTATTTTTATGGTTCAATTTCATCATCTTTTTAGTAGTTTGAATACCCTCTGTATCGATATCAAATAGGTTTCGATCCGGTTTAAAATTAGTGTGATTCAAGGATTTTTCCACAATATCATGTTTTTCACCTACTTGAGAGTAAAATCGTCATATTTATTGATTAACAAATAATTTGGGATTCAAACTGATTTGCTTCGATAGTAGGCTAGACGAGCTTTTAAAATTTTAAACCACGTGCGAAATCGGAGTTCGGGAGTGTCCGTTGTAAAACCGCAAAATCTGGACACTTGTGAAATTTTGATGATGTGCCAGGGGAGCAATGAAGTGCGCCTGGGACGCATAGAATTGCTCCTGGGGCGCACAAAGCTCTACAAATTCCTAAAACTTTGCGGGTTTGTCCCGGACACTTCCCGAACTCCGTTTTTGCAAGGTTAGAACTGTTAAAAATCTTATTGAGTCAACTTTCCAACCCAAGTAGTTTGAATCTATAAAAAAAAAAATTATATAAAAAGGTATGACCAATTTACCCTCATTCAGTCAAAAACTAAATCATTTCGGTAAAACGCTTGCATCTTTCTCATTTTAAATCAAATAAAGACCTATTAAATATTGATATAGAGAACTTTTAATTTATTAAAAGAAGGTGAAATCCAACCATCAAAATAATAATGTTTAGTTCTTGAAAATTTTGTAGTAAGTGGACCACTTCATCTTATGCGAATATCAGATGATCGATTAAGCTGTTTTGTATGCTTCGATGAATTGCAGAAATTCTTATGAACTTTGAAGAACTCCTAAGAAATGATCTAATACCTTAAAACAAGGAATGCGAGTACCGAATGAAACATAGAATTAGTGGAACGACACATAAACGTGTTTTAGAAGAAGTGGCTCCAACGATATTCGAAATGTTCAGCCCCAGATTTAAGTCCAAAGCCGTTGTTGAAGGCAAGATCTATGTTTTCAGGGGAAACAACACCGCCTTTGGGAAGATGACGAAGAAAGCAGAAGCTACACCGGTAGGGCCTGTGGGCTGAGGTTTTCGATCCCGTCATAAACAAATGGGAGCCTCTACCTCCACCCCCTGAGAGTACTGGTATTGTCACCCGCGATTTATGGCTTTCCCCCGTTTTCGCCTATGGCAGTCCATTGGAAGGAAAGATGAACTTGTTGCGTTGCTGCAATTATATGTACCGTGTGGATTGCAAAACTTGGGAGGCCTTCCGCCTTCCGTCTTCCCTCCCACTCAGTTCCAATTTAACCAGTGATGGCAACAGCACCCTGTACTGTACAAGTTACTTAACTTTCTACACCTTTAATTTGATGACCAAGGAGTGTGATTCCGGAGTCATTGAGGGTTATGATGTTAAAAAGTACCGATCTGATAGTTGTACCCTCGAACCAACTCTCCTTCATCTGGGCGGAGAGCACTTCTGCTTTCTAATCCTCAAAGAGGGGGGATTTTTCAGTGCCGAGCAAGTATTGCCTACGTGGCATCCGCTCAGCGCATCCGAACTGTCCGATACAATTTTAGATAGCTCGGATTAAAATCCTCTCTCCTCCCATCCCAACACTTTCTCTATTATTTTTTCTCTCAAAATCTGAGCTTGTTAAACACGAAATGGACGGCTCGGATGCGCGAGCGGATACCCCGTGGTACCACTCGGAACTGAAATTTTTTTCCTCAAAGAGGGTCTCCCCAGAGGTCGCACCAATTCGCTGCGCCAAGTTTAGGGTTTCGCACCAAGGTGGCTTTCAGGCTTCCCTTGTATGTTGTGAATCTTACATCGTTGATCTGCCGCTTGACCAAGATCTCATCTATGGCTTCGTCCTATAAGTTTACTCTTTATCTTCTATCCCTATATCTCTCTTCAAACGAGGGCATCTCGGTGCCAAACTTTCACCTTATGTATACAAATTCAAATTTAATGGTTGTTCTTGGAACTAGGTTGTAGGAGTACAATCTATTTAATTTTGTAAATTTATTGTTATGGTACTTTTTTTAAAAAAAAATTATTATAGTCGGCATACTGATTTACACTAATGACATAGGTTATAATATGATTTACAAGTGTAGGCTTAGCACTAGGACAGAGGTATTTGAGCCCACTGCCTTCTTAAATTTTCAGTCTGAAAATAAGACCCCTGCGTACAAAAAAGTATTATATAATTAATAGTCTTTAGAATTTCAAATTCTCAATTGTGCACCACAATGATAAGGTGTAGGGATGGCAATGGGAACGGGTCGGGGACGGGGGTACTACCTCCACTCCCTGCCCATTATCTCCTACCCTATCCCCATTCCCAACCCGATCCCTAATGGGGATTTATTTTTTTCCTTCATCCCCGACCCAAACGGGAAATGGGGATTCAAAACGGGGAATTGGAATTCGGGCACCTGTATTTCATAATTTCAGTACCTAACAACATATACTAGCATGTAAAAGCCGAAAGGACTTGAATTGTTTTGTATTTTTTTTTCTAGGGAAAGGGTTGAGGAAATAGTACTAGTAACGTTTATCAGTTGGCCAGGAAGTTAGGAGCCAACAAAACTCCACAAAACAGAATTAGAAAAGCCAACAAAATAAAATAAGTAAGGTATCAGGAATGGCCATATCTATCACTGAAAAAGCTTTAGCAGAATTCTACAACACACATTGGTATGCACCTGTTTTTGCGGTACATAATAGAACCTCAATTTCCTACACCTGTATTTCACAATTTTAGCATATACTATCAATTTTCAGCGCATAACAACACCTATTATTCACTGTTTCAACACATAATAACTAATTTCATCACATAAGTTATTTATTTATTTTTATGTATAAATATATATTTTTCGGGTATTCGGGGATGGGGCGGAGCGGGTAACAAATGGGGAACGGGGACGGGTAGGGAACGGGGACGGGTAGGGTTCGGGGCGGGGACCGACCTATCTCCGTCTCCTACCCGATCCCCGAATTTTTTTTAAAAAAATTCCCCATATCCTACCCAATCCCCAAACGAATCCCCGAAGTTGGAGGATTTTTGTGGTGAGAACGGGCCGGGCGGGTTCGAACGAGTCGGCCGAGATTGCCATCCCTAATAAGGTGTTAGAGTTTGGACATTTATTTAAAAGATCAAGAGTTCAAGTCTTGCACCCTTCATTCTTATTTTTTTTAAAGAATGTTGTTTTTTTAGGTTAAATTACATAATTAGTCCTTGTAATTTCATACTACGACAAATCTATTCGTTCAATTTCAATACAACATTAAAATTTAATAATGCACCATCTGATCCCCACGTAAGGTGCTTTTTTTTAATTTATCGAAATCGTCTATCTTTTAAATAATATCAATTAGGTCATTCGTACAAAGAATGAAATTGATGGCTTATAGCTAAACACTTACTCCCTCCATCTCACTTTGTTACGTTCTTATTCCTTTTCCAGATGTTCCAAAATAGTATGCTTATTTCAAAACTTCTATCTTTGGATGTCACTTTATCATTTTACCCCTCATTTTCTCCCTCCCTAATTCAAAATTTAAATCTGATTTTAAAGTGATGCAAATATGGTGGGCAAGCAATCTGATTTCAAAGAGTGGAGCAGAAAGAACGAAAGAATGGGTCTTCTCTTGACGCTTCTACATCGATTTGAAGACTTTGAATTCTTCAATACGCAGGGCCCACTTCGGGTCCTGCACAAATAATACAAGCCATTTAATAATGTTATTTAAAATAAAAAGAGTTGACCTGTAAAAAATCAACTCAATTTGATATGTGTAGGTATTTGATCCAATCTTTTTATTTTTTATTCAGATTATAGAATCTGTAATCTGAACAAAAAATGAAAAATTTGGATCGAATATGTACACATATCGGATTAATCTAATTTTTAATTGGGTTCACTCGCTTTTTTTTAAAATTATTCAACAGCTTGAATTATCCATTCGGAACCTAGAGTCTGTATGGTGTGCCCATTGATTCATGGTCAGTTCAAATGTTATTGGTACCAATAGCACCTCTCGAGCAGGAATTTCAAGCCATTCTCTTCTCAATGACATGACAAGGATGTCAAATCGGAATTGGCTCCAATACATAATTTCGGTTCAAATTCTTTTTAAAAACAAAATTAGTACTCCACTAATATTTTGACAAAGGGGCAAAATGATAAAATTAACAAGTCAATGTAATTATAAATTTTTTCTTAAATTACGTGAATGTTAAATTAGGCGGAACAAAATGAGACGGAGGGAGTAATTGGATGAAAAATATCATTCCATTATTAAATTTGTGTACCGATGATGGAGCTTCCTAAACCAGATCGAGGCAAAAATTTACGTAGGTGACTTAATCAACAAACATAAAAAATTCAATGGAATTGATCGTCATTATTGTGTCACGGCTCGTATGGCTACCTTACATTCAACTACAAAAGAAGACTAGATTTAATATCAAATATAAATTGAATGTACAATCTAAATGTCATTAGTGAGTGTATTTTTAGAATGATCGATCAGGACTGTTAGGATATCAAGTTATACAATATTCAACACTGTCACAAAAATTAGAGATTATTGAGTATCGACAATTATGTAATTGAAAGACTTTTAATGTATCCAGATGCATATTAATATCTAATAATGCCATAACTGAGCCTCACGTAAGCCATTTTATATTTAATGAACGATTCAGATTATTTGTGTGGGACCCGTAGTGGGTCCCATAACAAAATCTGTGCATAGAGTGAGTGTGCAAAACACGTTGTTAAAAACCTAGTATGTTTGGTGTATCTAAAATTATTAGTTATGCATATATACAGTTCGGATTGGTTTGAAAGCGAAACCATTTACGTAAACCTACAGACGAAATCATTTAACGCCAATTTTTAAAATGGGAACCAAGTCATACTAAGGAAAATGCTACAATTATGGGAGGAGAATAAAAGGTAAGAAACTTTTTAGTATACCGGGGATACCAATGCCTTTGGTATCCCCTTCGGTCCATTTTTAATTTTTCGATCATTTTTCGACCATACTTGAATGATCGACTCCGTTCATTTTATAGAGTTTGACGTAAACCATAATCGTACCAAAATTCGTGTTCATCAGACTTTAATAGATACATGATCTGCATAAGTGAAACTTCAAGAAAAAACAAAACCAGGTTCCGATTCAATGTGGTTTTGGATCCAATTTTGATTTTTTTCAAATTTCATGTGTGCCGATCATGCATTTACAAAAATCCGATGAACATAATTTTTGGTATGTTTAATGTTTTCGCCAAACTCTACAAAATGAATGAAATTGATCATCCAAGTGTGATAAAAAAATAACCGAAAAATAAAAAACGGACCGGAGGGAATATCAAAGGCATTGATATCCCTGATATACAAAAGTGTTTTTCAAAAGGTAAAATGTGATTGATATCCAAACCCCATTAATAAAAGGCCAAATCTTTCTTTTTTTTTGACAACCTTAATTTCATTCAATTGTTGATTTCCATCAACAGGTACCCAATAATTCTAGTACCACGTACACTTACACATTCAAATACACATCCATACTTATATGAGTGGTGGGTCCCACATACACTTGAGATGTTAGTATGTGTTGGACCCACCACTCATGTGAATATGAGTGTGTGTTTGGGTGTATAAATGTATGTGGTGCTAGCACGGTTGCCCTAACATAATACAAATCCCACCGCCCTCGTCTATATACGTACGGGTATACGCGGCGATCGATTAACCTGGATTTCGAAGCCCTACATAGAAGGAGCGATGGCGATGCCGAAGCCGAAGCGGAAGACGAAGACGAATAGGAGATGGAGAAATGTCCGCGCCTTCTCGCTTGGGGTACTGGGGAGCAGCTTAGTCCGATTGGGGAAAAAAAGATCTAGGTCGAGGCCGTCGCTGAAGATGGAGAAGGAGAAATGTCCGTGCCTTCTCGCTTGGGGTGTTGGGGATGGGTCGCTGGTGTGCTGCTTCAACTTGGACGAGAAGGGGAAAAGGAAGATAAACTTTTGCCAAAGGTGCTGCGTCGAGCTCTTCGGAGGACAAGAAGAAGACAAGGGGAAGGAGAAGGAGAAGGAGAAGCCTGGGATGCGAGTGATCACTCCGGCGAAGTCGAGAGTTACTCCGAATTTCGGCACATCCGTCGTCATCGGCACGGTTGTCTACGTGCTTGGCGGTGCCTTTGTAGACCCTGAGAACAAAAAACGATGGTTGTTTTCTCCAAAGGTATTATGTTTCAACATTAATCGTCCCGAGTGGGGCTGGATTGAGGCCCCGGAAATGCTCAGCCCCAGATTAAATTCCAAAGCCGTAGCTGTTGAAGGCAAGATCTATGTTTTCGGGGGAAACAACAACACCTTTGGGAAGATGACGAAGAAAGCAGAAGCTACACCTGGAGGCCCGTGGGCTGAGGTTTTCGACCCCGTCATAAACAAATGGGAGCCTCTACCTCCACCCCCTGAGAGCACTGGTATTGTCACCAGAGATTTATGGCCTTCCGGCCCTTCCCCCGTCGTCGTTGCCTGTGGCGGTCCATTTGAAGGAAAGATGATCTTGTTTAGTTGCTGCAATTATATGTACCGTGTGAATTGCAAAACTTGGGAGGCCTTCCGCCTTCCGTCTTCCCCCCCACTCAGTTCAAATTTAACCAGTGATGGCAACAGCACCCTGTACTGGACAAGTTACTTTACTTTCTACACCTTTAATTTGATGACCAAGGAGTGTGATTCCGGTGACATTGAGGGTTATGATGTTAAAAAGTACCGATCTGATAGAGATACCCCCGAACCGACTCTCCTTCATCTGGGCGGAGAGCACTTCTGTTTTCTAACCCTCAAAGAGGGTCTCCCCGGAGATCGCACCAAAGTTCGCTGCGCCAAGTTTAGGGTTTCTCACCGAGGTGGCTTTCAGGCTTCCCTTGTATGTCGCGAATCTTACGTCGTTGATCTGCCACTTGACCAAGATTTTATCTATGGCTTCGTCCTGTAAGTTCACTCCCTATCCTCTATCCCTATCTCGCTTCAAAGGACATCTCCTTTTGCGTTTGGTTTGAAACTATTAGTACCTGTTGTTGAATCGGGATTTTGGTCATTTCTGTCTTGCGCTTTTAATATGTGGACAGCCACCAAGTTCCTCACGTCGCATTTGTGGTATCCTGCTTGGTTACTCCGACAAAATGAAGTCCTCAGTGCAGAACTTTGGTCCTTCCCTCCTAAAAGCTGAACGCATATTAGAGTGGCACACCCAAAACCAAATCACCAACTTGAATTACGCGGTGAAGACCATTGCTTGGCTTGCAGCCTGAGGTGGATTTTAAATTGATTCTAAATGTGAGTTTTTAAGACTCGGCCCACAACTCTCCCTAGTACCATTATGAACCGTTTCATGGTAAAATCAAACCGCTACTGTGTCCTAGCCTGGTAAAGTGCCCTTCGGGGCCGGCCCTGACATTTAAGAGGCCTAAAGCAAATTTTGAAAATGAGACCTAGCTCTCGTTAACTAAAAAAGATTCAATATAGGTGACTAATATAAGGTAAAAAAGTTTTTTTTTTACCGGTACGGTAAGGTAAAAGATTAAATATGGTATTTTAGCTTTGTAATTTAAGCAAGGAAATTTTTTGAAAAAAATTATCCAATGGGAAAATTTTGAATCAAACATAACGAAATACTGGTCATACATTACGTTTTCTCTAATGGTTATTTAAACATTTTTTCATCAATGGTTGTTGAGTGAAAATAAATTATTTTGATCTATTACATTTGATATTTTATTGAATTTGATATTCAAAGTTAAAAGTAAAATTAAAACAAACAAACAAAAACCTTATCAAAACATTTATGGTGCGCAAAAGATTTGAAACTTGATCCAGAGTCACCAAAGCTAGTAGTTGAAAATATAAAAATATATTATAGGCACCAAGATGGCGTTTGTTGCTCTAGTTTCGGATGAGCTTCTCCCAATTCTCTGGTAAGAATAGGGTGGTTGGCTTGCTCTGACCAAGACTACTTACCAGGATTTTAGGAAAATTAGGAGAAAAAATAGTGCCAAAATGTACCTCCTAGGTTTTGAACTAGGAAGCCCACATTTTTTATAGGCTGCAATCACCACTTGGCCCAGGCTCGTCCTTTTGTAGTAATACGGAACAAATTTATATATAATATATAATTGTATTATATGAACAACAAGGCCCTCGTTTTTGGATAAAATCCGGAGGCCTAAAGCGGTTCGCACCTCACGCTTCACCTCAGGGCCGGCCCTGGTGCCCTGGTGTATAAAACAGTTTTTGAAGGATTATTAGAGTTTTTTTTTGGCTTCGTGATCTACTCATGCATTGGATTCATAAATCATAAGTAGATGTTGTGGGAGTTTGGAGTCAGAAGTGCAAGAAAGTTGGCTTCTGGACTTGCTTTTCCAACAGTACGACTACAATATATAATTGTAAACATATTGTGGATATCCAAGTGAATAATCTGCAGAGATTACAAATGAGTCCTTTCCAGTATCCACTTTTAGATATGCTAGTCGTCCTGTTCCTCACCTCAACAGATGTTAGTTGAATTTAGAGATGCATCAGAAAGAACTCCCAAAGGGATTAAGTTTATTCTGCTATTAGTAAATTGGATTTTAAGTTATTAGTTTTGGGGTTACGTCGAACAGGGTGTTTAAGGGGATTTCCAGGCCCCATTCTTGGGCTATTGATCGAATTATTTTTCATGTTCGCACCAAAGTTTTGTTGATTAAGATCAGTGAAGAAGTCTAGATTGAATATTTTGCTTTGTAGGAATTGCCTCATTGTACTTCCAGCTCCTAGCTTTTTGTTTCTTTGCTCTTTGCATGTTCAATTATGTTATTTCTTGTATTGGCTGGAGGTTTCTCCTTCTGTGTTCTTGTGAGAGTTGCTTTCTATGGAATTTCTCATCTACCCAAAAAGGAAAAAGGGGGATTACATTGACTTTCCTAGAAAGGAACGTTCATGTTTCTGGTCTTATAGAGTATTTGAATGGTTTTTTTATGGGCATATAGAAGTAAAGTATACAGAAAATGCATACCTCATGATTGTGTTACAGGATTTGTTACTTGACACTTCTCCCTTCTGTGACCCCAGGCTCCTATTTTTTTTGTTCGGTTTATTTGGGAGATTCCATTTCCAAAGAAAGTGCACTCCTTACATGGAATGCGTAAGAAAATGCAAAATGGGCAACTTGCACGAGCACCTCACATACAAGGCTTATGCCGTGGAGGATGATGCACAAGTTGAATGCCGTGGGGAAATTTTGGATGCATCTTTGATGCAAACCTCTAGGCAAGCCGCAACTGCACATTTGAGGACACTGCTTGCAGTATATGTGTCTTAATGTTTATTGCACCCTACGCCCCCAAAGTGTGGGCGCTTCCTAATTAGTAATAGACCCCTTTGGTTATGGTGGTCCTTCAGAGGACAAGGAGATCATATTTTGGTGCGGCAACGAAGGCTCAGCAAAAAACCAGCTAAAGCATTAAACTTTGTTGAAATAGGGTTTGGTCTATCAAAATGGGCATTTATGATTAATCTATACATTCCGAATACCAAGTTATCATTTAATCCATGCCTAAGAGCATGTACACCACGAATATGTATTTTAGCTATCCAATAGTGCACTCTTTTTATTCTACCTACTCAAAAATTTTTCAATCCCACACAAATTCTCTCTATTATTATCTCTATCCTTATAAAATAATATAAAGTATACTATGAACAGTAAACTAGAGAGGAAAAAAGAGAGAATGATGGAGAGGGAGAGGGAGAGGGAGAGAGGAAAAAAAAAAAACTAATATTTAGCTATGAACGGTACCTCGGTAGTTTTCCCAAGCAATTCCACCAAAGGTATTTTACCTTCCAGTTTTGCTATTCTGCTGCAATTGATTTTTGCGGGTTTTGATAGAAACATAAATGTTCACATTAACGCCCTTTAATTTATCTTTGTTAAGTCCCATTTATATTATTATTCGGAGTTTAATGCTTAATTTGTGTATTGTAGGTATTTGAAGGATTGGGTGCAAGAAGTGCGAAATTAAAATATTATACGTTGATTGATGCCGGTCCATTTGAAAGTCAATACCAAGTCAAGAATTTTGCTATGAACTTAATTAGTCCATGGGCATGACTACATAGGATAATAATGGCAATTGGATCAATTGGGAATTAGGTCAGTCAGTAGAAGCATGGCCCACGGCTGGGAATTAGAATTAAAAAAAGGGGGCTTTTGGCTTTATATATATATATATACACATACATATATATACATACACAGAGACATGCTCACAGACGAAACAGAGAAGAACGGGGGGCTGTCGAGCTTTTGGTTCTGAATATTTTCTACCAGCTTTGGACTTTCAGAGTCGTTTTTCCTTTTAAATTTTGTTCAATTACTCGCATTTCGGTAACTTATTTTATTTTCTGCTCTTCATTAAAGTTATTCGTTTGTGTTTGTTTAGTATTGATCTCTCGTTTATTTTTCATCTCAAGTAATAGAAATCATGTTTCAATCTAGGGTTTCTTCTGTTTCTTGTACAATGATTAGTGAATAGTCATATAAGTATGATCGCTGGATGATTAACACACCGTGGCCAGTTGATTAACACACCGTGGCCAGTTTGGACGCGTTCTGCTCTTATTTCGAAATAAAGAATGTAAGAAAAATAATTTTAGATTGGTATAATATTTCCTATAGACGAATTTGGACATTGTCGGAGCCCATGTGAACAGGAGAATGGGGGTTCAAAACTCATTCTCAGCTGCGCATGGGTAAACGGCGACCATAAGAGTTCGTATCTTGCGGGGTATCTTTTCAGTCTAAAATCTAAAGTTTTAAAGAACACCGATTGGAGCAGATGAGTCCGGGCCGGTTGCAAGTGTTATGAACCTTATAACCATACCTTTATTTTAATTATTTGAAAAGTACAATCAACTTCTAGATTTTAGTTAATCTCAATCAATCGACAAGGGGTGGCTACCTAAGAGCTAGTTTAAATAAGTAACAACCCGAGTTTTTAAGTTAGCACATATCACCGTCCTTGTGGATTCAACTCCAGTCTTACCGGCTATTGCGCTACGTCGGTCTCCGCCCTATGCTTGGGGCAACTCATTAATTTAAGACTAGGAATCGGCCAAGCAGGTTTGGTTAGGTATTTTACTCGATTTATCACATACAGCTACACTGATGTACATGCTCTAAAGGCACGTCGGAGAGAGATTTGGTAAGGAAAGTTGGTTTTTTTGTTTATATATTAGAGTTTTTGGGCTAGTGCATTGCCCGTGCCTAAAGGCACTGCTCAAACAATCAGCTTAGGCAAATATGCTATTGGATTCACGTGCAAATATCAACCCATTGCCCAACGATTCCAACTATGTGAAAACAATAATCCAAGTATATTCATTGATCTAGTTAACTTGAATAAGGAAATAAAGAAGAAAAACAACTTACCGATCTCCAGCTTGTTCGCATGCACAAACTCAAAGAAAAAAAAATGATACACAACTATTAGAATGTGTGCCATGAGAAGATATATAAAAAGGACACACAAAAACATGTTATATTCACAAAAGACGTCATTCCATTGTTAGCATAGGTTCTACGATTAAAACTGGACACTGATGTATCATATTTTATCATGCAGAAATAAAATATCAAATGCCCAAATTCAACTGAAAAAATATAAAACGGAGTCAAATAACATCTTAAATCCACAAAAAAATAATGAAACAATAGTGTCAACAACACCATTTTAACATAGAAATGGAGAACATAATAACCAAGAGATAGGTCCTTCAAGCCTTTACGGTCACAGGATCATAGTATTACATCTGCAAAGCCAGGAACGATTAAAAAATTAAATTAGCCACTAAAAAAAATAATTGTAAGAGATTTGATTGCCCGACATTCGGATAAAAGATGAATGTATTTCAAACATTGATTTTGTTTTTTGTTTTGGAGTAGTAACAAAAAAAACTCTATTGCGTGTCACTATTTTTATAAATGCATACCATCGGGTGGGTTAATTTTAACACTTTTCTCTTCATTTGCCTCATGAGCATTCATGGGAGGCACATTTATTTCTTCATCTATTTCTATAAACAAAAGAAATTTCGTATTGTTAGCAGACTGAAAAGCACAGTTTATATGGTCAACTTCCATATTTTGCTCTTCAACTGCTACTTGAGCATCCTCATGTGTCTCAACTATTTCAGTCACCGGAAGCATATTAACTTCTTTGTTTTGTCATTATTCAAAATTTTTCTACATTTGTAGTTATGCGTCAAATTTTTATATATTATTAGTTCGCCCTGAGGGGTATCAGAAAAGTAAAGAAATTTAACTTTTACCAATTTTTTTTGAAAAATATTCAAGAAAAAACCCAAAAGCCGAGTTGTTGGTCAGAGTTAAGATTCCTAGTATATGGACAGCAAAAATCAAGTGCTACAGGGTTCAAGAGATCGAGAGGAACAGGACTATAGAACATGTATGCTATCTCATTCCACCAAAGAAATTAAATAGCACAACAATTGCCAAACATACATTTCTTTTAGAATTGGATTGAGTATGTGAATAAAAAGCTTCACTTAAATCTTGACAAAATAACGTATCTCCACAATATTCAGGTTTCGGTGTTTTTCACTGTCCCGAGGACCGGACCGATTCCCACTTCTTCATCAAGAAAATGCTCCTCAGTCCTCACATTCAATTTACAGACTCATACGAATTCTCCCCACTCCTGATAAGGTTTTCCAAATTTCAGTAGTCTGCAAACTCCCTGTGAATGGTAGCAAGAGCCGTCTCTTCGTCCTCAACAACAAAATACTCATTTTGCTCCCTAGGCCGAAACAGAGAAAACATTCCAATGTAATATCCAATGGTCAAAGTCTCTTCAATGATAACAGTTAACCACTCTAAACCACAATCATCATCCATGATCTCACTGACAAAAATCCACGCCATCCACTTCACTTGCCAGAACATAAACACACATGCATTGAAATATCCCAAAAGTCTCATCTTTCCCAGATCCCGCGCAGCAGTTCCATCTGTCTTCGCAGCTTCCTTGAGTGTCTTTATCGACAAAGTAATTGGAACCAAAACTATCGTAAAGCCCACCAAATCGACCAGCAATAACGCCAGAGTCAAATACACGTAGTTGCTATTGGACGGGCCGGTTTCATCGGTATAAACATGGGCTATGTTTGCGATAACCTGAATTGTTACGCCCACTGCCAAGATTTTCTTGTCGTTGGCATGTAAACATGGTTTTAAGATTGTCCAACCAGTCCCAATCAACATGATAACGGTTACCAACAGCAGAGCTCGAAGGCAATGGAATAAATAAAACCATAAGTCCCATCCATGAGGGGTTCCAGTGACCTTGATGTAGTGTTTGTCCTCTGCCTCGGAAAATAGATTCAACAATTTCATTACGACCAATATGGCCATTAGAATGTGTATCTTGCGAACGAACAACCTGTCCTTGTTGCATAGATATAACCAGGAGGCCAGAAACGGCAAGTACAGGACCGAAAAAATGAAGTAGATCATTGGCAATTGAGTTCTACCGGCTTCAAGATAGTCCTTGCCATTTCGGTCTAGGTTATAGGTTTCTATGTGAACGTTCATCGAGAGAGAGGTATTCGGCTCACAGTTCAAAAAAAAGATACCGAGATGGTCTGGTGAAGGGATGGGGAGGGTTTTGTTGTTCAATACAAAAGCCGGGATGGGCAGGGTTTTGCTGATGGAAGATTGGGGAGGAGGTGAGAGTTCTGCAAATGTGGCTATGGGTTGGAAGGCTCTTGGGATTAGATTGGGGGACTCAAGAATGCATGGTTTTCTTTCCTGGGGACGTAGGACAAGACCATAAATTTTGATCGCGAATAGGTCCCCAAAGAAAAAACCTATACGCGAGGAGTTTATTGGGGTGGTAGAGGTGGTGGTTATTGAGACATTGGAGACCTTGAGATTGACATGACCGGTAAGATCGAAACAAAAATCTTCAAAATGGATGGTGCGACGAGAGTCTGAGGAGATTTTTATCGTTTTGATGTCCCCAATTGTTGGCGGAAGTTGGACAACGAGGAAGAAGAAGAGGGCAAGGAAACGGAGATGGGTGTTGGGAAAGGTAATTTGATGCATTTTTTTAGGTGATATCTGTAGAATGGGATTGTCGATCAAAAAAGAATCTAGATGAATGCTTTTGATCTTCTATGATTAATGAAAGTTTTCTTCGCCGATCATAAATAATTTGTAAAATAGGATTGCGGTGTTGCGAAGGGAGAAAAAACAAGGAGGTGGCAATCGGGGTGAAGATTAGCAAGGAATGAAAGGGCATGAGAGATGCAAGACAGGGAGCAATACCAACGGTTATATAGGCACAGGAGGGATCAAAATAGATAGTATCAAGCTGTAAAAGTCAGGATTAGCCTTGTTTTGCGCTTCTAAATGTTGACTTTTACATCTTTTTGTTTTTTTTCAATCGTTAAAAAGAAGCTGTAAAAGTAAGGATTTAGAAGCGCAAAACAAGGTTACCCCACTAAAAACACACTATTTTTCTCATCATTTTCACCTTTTTGGCAAACCATTGACCCTTTTTGTAAAGATTGAGACTCGTGGAACATTAGATGGGAAAAGGTGTTCGAAATAAAAAAAAATGAGCTGTAAGAGCATCTCCAGTCTTTACCATTTGCCTTCCTCAAATTTGGGTCAAATTTTGAGGAAAAACTCAATTTGGGTAGAAGCATCGCCAATGTTAAAACCCTATTTTGACCAAAATTTATCATTTTTTAAATACCCAGTGGCATTCATGTAAATAAGACGAGAGAATCCTCAGCTCAGCAGCTCCAACGCAGCTTCGGTGATGCTCCGAACGTCTCACGTGCAGGTTGGAAGAGATGAGGTGGAAGTCATTGGGGCCATTTTTCAATGAGTCGCAACATAGAGAGATGATGTCAGTGCCGTTGAGCTTGAGAGCGTCGTGGAGCGAATTGAAAGAGCTCGGGGAGGACTAGGTTTCGAGACATGAACATACAATGAGGTGTGGGTATGAATCTGTATCTACAATGAGAGAGAGAGAGAGAGAGAGAGAGAGAGAGAGAGAGAGAGATGGGTATGAGTCTGGTTTGTCTCAAATTTGGAAAAGAAAATGGGTATGAGTCTGATTTGTCTCAAATTTGGGAAAGAAAATGGGTAAAACCCAAAAATGGGGAAGAGCTTGGGTCATGATTGGAAATGATTGAGTTTTTGATGATTCTACCCAAATTTTGGATTTGGATATTAAAATGGGTCAAGACTGGAGATACTCTAAGTTAGCCTTTTATAAGGTCTCTTAGATAACAACAATATACTACCATCAGGACAGTTTGTGAGACTGACATTGTAAAATTCTTCCTCCCCATGAATCGTTCTAACTCTCCATGATTCATCAAGTTCTATCACGAGTGAGCGATTTTAGTGTTGATGGTGTCAAAAAGTTTTACATTGTTGTAGCCTTGTAGGTTAACGCTTTCGAAGAAGTCAGTGTAGTCTTCGGACACCGACACAATTGCTAGAGAGTTTTACATGTCCTTTCCAGATTTCAAAAACAAGGTAAATTTGATTAATTGTTATTTAAATTCTATCCGCGTAAATCTGAAAGCAATGATAGATTTCATAAAACAATACTGGCTCGCACCCACAATATAATTAACTTTAGGATCATTCCAAATGAATTGAATAAACTTGACAAATGTAGTGACAAAACTTAAATATCGTTAATGAAGGTGACTAATAACATTAATAATTGAACAAATTCAAATGAATCAAAATACTTGTTGAGAATAATCGCTTTCGTACTTTGATATCGTGGATCCCCGTACCGCTCTTCTTTAAATTCTATCATATCTTACGGGTCTCAACTAGTGCCTTGGGTGTGCATGCACCACACTGTCCAGATTGGTGTTGTTCTCTAAAAACCTATCAAATCACACCCTATCAAAGCAGGAATGACCAAAATCCCTTATGGATTCATCAATGGAAGGCCTGCTTAATTCTATTTCAGGCACCACCATATCTTCTAGCCAAGACCTACTAGTATAACTTAATTATCAGTGGAAGAGTGGATGCTGGTTTTTACCTCTCTTTTTTTGCTTTATAACTACTTTGTAGGAGTACCTTTTCTTTGGTTTGCCAGGATGATTGCTTATCAACCTTTCGTTTAGTTTCCTGCTTTAATTAATATGTTGCAGGGGCCGTGAGCGGTATATGATTGTCGATGGTTAGGGTGTCAACCTCATTGGGATGCTAACTTGTCGTTGTGATGCCGTATACTCATGCCCCATTATTGTTGTAACTAGCTCGTATCAGTGTAGTTTCTCTTTGGTTCGATTAATAATATGGTCGCTGTTTTAGAATTTGGAAGGTTTTGAAATTTCGACGATGCGCACGAGGCGCAATGAAATGCGCCTGGGGCGCATAGAATTGCTCCCGGGGCGCACAAAGCTATACAAATCCTCAAACTTTGCGGGTTTGTCCCGGATACTCTCAAACTCCATTTTTTGCAAGGCTAGAACCGTTAAAAACCTTATTAAGTCTAATTTCCAACCTAAGTAGTTTGAATTTATAATTTTTTTTTATAAAAAATAGTATGACCAATTTATCCTTAATGAGCCAAAACCTAAATCATTTCGGTAAAACGCTTGCATCTTCCTCATTTTAAATCGGATAAAGACCTATTAAATATTGATAAAGAGAAGTTTAAATTTACTAAAAGATGGTGGAATCCAACCATCAAAATAATAATGTTTAGTTCATGAAAATTGGGTAGTAAGTGGACCACTATATCTTAGGCGAATGTTGATGATCGATTAAGCAGTTTTGAATGCTTCGATGAAGTGCGGAACGCCTTATGAACTCTCTGGAACTCCTAAGAAATGAACTAATACCTTAAAACAAAGAATGCGAGTACCGAATGGAACATAAAAAGAGTGGAACGGCGCGAAAATGTGTTTTAGCCATAGTGGCTTTGACGATCATTCAATTGGCCTACTTTTGACCAACTATTCATAGCCAAAATCTATTATTTTTATGGTTCAATTCCATCATCTTTTAGTACTTTGAATACCCTCTGTATCGATATCAAATAGGTTTCGATCCGGTTTAAAATTAGTGTGATTCAAGGATTTTTTCACAATATCATGTTTTTTGCCTACTTGTCATATTTATTGATTAACAAATAATTTGGGATTCAAACTGATTTGCTTAGAAAGTAGGCTAGACGAGCTTTTTAAATTTTAAACCACGTGCAAATCGGAGTTCGGGAGTGTCCGTTGACAAACCGCAAAATCTGGACGATTGTGAAATTTTGATGATGCGCCAGGCGAGCAATGAAGTGCGCCTGGGGCGCACAAAGCTCTACAAATTTCTAAAACTTTGCAGGTTTGTCCCGGACACTCCCGAACTCCGTTTTTGCAAGGTTAGAACCGTTACAAACCTTATTGAGTCTACTTTCCAACCCAAGTAGTTTAAATCTATAAAAAAAATTATATAAAATGGTATGACCAATTTACCCTCAATGAGTCAAAAACTAAATCATTTCGGCAAAATGCTTGCATCTTCCTCATTTTAAATCGAATAAAGACCTATTAAATATCGATAAAGTGCCATCAAAATAATAATGTTTAGTTCATGAAAATCGGGTAGTAAGTGGACCTCTACACCTTAGGCGAATGTTGATGATCGATTAAGTAGTTTTGTATGCTTCGATCAAGTGCGGAAAGCCTTATGAACTCTCTAGAACTCCAAAGATATGAACTAATACCTTAAAACAAGGAATGTGAGTACCGAATGGAACATAGAATGAGTGGAAGGGCATGGAAACGTGTTTTCACCGAAGTGGCTCTGACAATATTTGTATTGGCCTAGTTTCGTCCAACTATTCGTAACCCAAAATCTATTATTTTTGTGGTTCAATTCCTTCATCTTTTAGTACTTTCTATATCTTCTATATCGATATAAAATACGTTTCAATCCGGTTTAAAGGTAGGGTGATTCAAGGATTTTTCCAAAATATTTTATTTTTTGTCTTCTTGAGAGTAAATTTGTCGTATCTCTTGAATTACAAAAATTTTGGGAGGCAAAATAATTTAATTAGAAAGTAGGTTAGACGAGCTTTTTAACATTTCAAACCACGTGCGAATCGGAGTTCGGGAGTGTCCGTGCCAAGACCGCAAAGTTTTGATTTGTTTTGAAATTTTGATGATGCACCCGGGGAGCCATGAAATGCGCTTGGGGCTTATAGAATTTCTCCTGGGGGGCACAAAGCTCCACAATTTCCTCAAACTTTTCGGGCTTGTCCTGGACACACCCGAACTCCGTTTTTTACATGGTTAGAACCTTAAAAAACTTTATTTAGTCTATTTTCCAACCCAAGTAGTTTGAATCTATAAATTTTTTATATATAAAATGGTATGACAAATTTACCCTCAATGAGTCCAAAACTACATCATTTCGGTAAAACACTTCCATCTTCCTCATTTTAAATCGAATAAAGACCTTTTAAATATCGATAAAAAGAACTATCAATTTAATAATGTTTAGCTCATGAAAACTGGGTAGTAAGTGGACCACTACATCATAGGCGAATGTTGATGATCGATTAAGCAGTTTTGTATGCTTCGATGAAGTACGGAAAGCCGTATCATGAAATCTCTCGAACTCCTAAAAAATGAACCAATACCTTAAAACAAGGAACGCGAGTACCAATTGGAACAGAGAATGAGTGGAAGAGCATGGAAACATCTTTGGGATGAAGTGGCTCCGGCGATATTTGAATTGGCCTACTTTCGGCCAACTATTCGTAACCTAAAATCTATAATTTTTATGGTTCAAATACATCATCTTTTAGTACTTTGAATATCCTCTGTATCGATACAAAATAGGTTTCAATCCAGTTTAAAGTTAGGGTGATTACAGGATTTTTCAAAAATATTTTCTTTTTCGCCTTCTTGATAGTAAAATCGTCATATCTCTTGATTTACAAATATTTTGGGAGTCAAAGTAATTTAATTAGAAAGTAGACTAGATGAGCTTTTTAAAATTTCAAACCATGTGCGAATCAGAGTTCGGGAGTGTCCGTGATAAGAAAGCAAAGATTGTTTGGTTTTTGGGTTTAGGGTTTAGATGCGCCAGGGGAGGAATGCAGTGTGCCTAGGACGCATAGATTTGCTCCTGGGGTATGCAAAGCTCAACAAATTCCTCAAACTTTGCGGGTTTGTCCCGGATACTCTCGAACTCCATTTTTTGCAAGGTTAGAACTGTTAAAAACCTTATTGAGTCTACTTTCCAACCCAGGTAATTTGAATCTATTAATTTTTTTTATATAAAAAGGTATGAACAATTTACCCTCAATGAGTCAAAACTAAATCATTTCGGTAGAACGCTTGCATCTTTCACCTCTTAAATCGAATAAAGACCTATTGATTATCGATAAAGAGAACTTTCAATTTACTAAAGGATGGTGGAATCCAACCATCGAAATAATAGTGTTTAGTTCATGAAAATTGGGTAGTAAGTGGACCACTACATCTTAGGCGAACATTAATGATCCATTAAGTAGTTTTGTATGCTTCGATTAAGTGTGGAAAGCCTCATGAACTCTCTAAAATTCCTAAGTAATGAACTAATACCTTAAAACAAGGAATGCAATACCGAAAGGAAAATAGAATGAGTGGAAGGGCACGGAAACATGTTTTAGATGAAGTGGCTCCGACAATATTTGAATTGGCCTACTTTCGACCAACTATTCATAACCCAAAACCTATAATTTTTAAGGTTCAATTCCATCATATTTTAGTACTTTGAATGTCCTCTGTATCGATATAAAATGGGTTTCAATCTGGCTAAAAATTAGGGTGATTCAAGGATTTTTCCGAATATTTTGTTTTTCGCCTTCTTGATTGTAAGATCATCATATCTCTTGATTTAAAAATATTTTGGGAGACAAACTAATTTAGTTAGAGAGTAGGTGAGAAGAGCTTTTTAACATTTCGAACCACGTGCGAATCGGAGTAAGGGAGTGTTCGTGCTGAGACGGCAAAGTTTGGATGGTTTGGAAATTTTTATGATGCGCCCGGGGAGCAATGAAATGCGCCTGTGGCGCATAGAATTGCTCCTGGGGCGCACAAAGCTCCACAATTTCCTAAACCTTTGCGGGTTGTTCCAGACACTCCCGTTTGTAAGGCTAGAACCGTTAAAAACCTTACTGAGTCTACTTTCCGACCCAAGTAGTTTGTATCTATAAATTTTTTTATATAAAATGGTATTACCAATTTACCCTCAATGAGTCAAAAACTAAATCATTTCGGTAAAACGCTTGCATCTTCCTCATTTTAAATCGAATAAAGACCTATTAAATATCGATAGAGAGAGCTTTCAATTTACTAAAAGATGGTGGAATCCAACCATCAAAATAATAATGTTTAGTTCATGAAAATCGGTTAAGTAAGTGGACCACTACATCTTAGGCGAATGTTGATGATTGATTAAGTAGTTTTGTATGCTTCGATGAAGTGCGGAAAGCCTTATGAACTCTCTAGAACTCCTAAGAAATGAATTAATACCATAACACAAGGAATGGGAGTACCGAATGGAACATAGAATGAGTGGAAGGGCACGAAAATGTGTTTTAGCTGAAGTGGCTCCAACGATATATGAATTGGCCTACTTTCGACCAACTATTCGTAACCCAAAATCTATTATTTTTATGGTTCAATTCCATCATCTTTTAGTACTTTGAATATCCTCTGTATCCATATAAAATACGTTTCAATCCGGTTTGAAGTTAGGGTGATTCAAGGATTTCTCCAAAATGTGTTATTTTTTGCCTTCTTGACAGTAAATTCGTCATATCTCTTGATTTACAAATATTTTGGGAGTCAAAGTAATTTAATTAGAAAGTAGGTTAGGCGAGCCCTTTAACATTTCAAACCACGTGCGAATCGGAGTTCGGGAGTCTCCGTGCCTAGACCGCAAAGTTTGGTCGGTTTTAAAATTTTGATTATGCGCCCGGGGAACAAAGAAATGCGCCTGGGGCGCATAGAAAGGCTCCTGAGCGCCGAAAGCTCCACAATTTCTTCAAATTTTGCGGGTTTGTATCGGACACCCACGAACTCCGTTTCATGCAAGGTTAGAACCATTAAAAACCTTATATATTGAGTCTACTTTCCAATCAAAGTAGTTTGAATCTATAAAAAAAAATTATACAAAATGGTATGACCAATTTACCCTTAATGAGTCAAAAACTAAATCATTTTCGTAAAACACATGTATCTTCCTGTTTTTAAATTGAATAAAGACCTGTTAAATATCGATAAGAGAACTTTCAATTTACTAAAAGATGGTGGAATCCAACTATCCAAATAATAATGTTTAGTTCATGAAAATCAGGTAGAAAGTGGACCACTAAATCTTAGGCGAATGTTGATGATCGATTTAGTAGTTTTGTATGCTTCAAAGAAATGTAGAAAGCCTTATGAACTCTCTAGAACTCCTAAGAAATGAACTAATACCTTAAAATAGGGAATGCAAGTACCGAATGGAACATAGAATGAGTGGGAGGGCACAGAAACGTAACCCAAAACCAATTATTTTTATGGTTCAATTACATCATCTTTTAGTATTTTGAATGACCTCTGTATCAGTATAAAATAGGTTTCAATCTGGTAACAAGTTAGGGTGATTCAATGATTTTTTCTGATTATTTTGTTTTTCGCCTTCTTCATTGTAAAATCGTTATATCTCTTGATTTTCAAATATTTTGGGAGTTAAACTAATTTAGTTAGAGAGTAGGTGAGATGAGCTTTTTAACATTTCAAACCACGTGTGAATCAGAGTTCGGGAGTGTCCGTGCCAAGACAGCAAAGTTTGGACAGTTTTGAACTTTTTACGATGCGCCCTGGGAGCAATGAAATGTGCCTGTGGCACAAAGAAATTTTCCTAGGCGCCCAAAGCTCCACCATTTCTTCAAACTTTGCGGGTTAGTAACGTACACTCCCGAACTCCATTTCTTGCAAGGTTAGAACCGTTAAAAACCTTATTGAGTCTAATTTCTGATCCAAGTAGTTTGAATCTATAAAATACTTTATATAAAATGGTATGACCAATTTACTCTCAATGATTCAAAAACTAAATCATTTCGGTAAAATGCTTGCATCTTCCTCATTTTAAATCGAATAAAGACCTATTAAAAATAGATAAAGTGAACTTTCAATTTACTAAAAGATAGTGGAATCCAACCATCAAAAAAATAATGTTTAGTTCTTGAAAATTGGGTAAGTAAGCGGACCACTACATATTATGCGAATGTTGATGATCGATTAAGTAGTTTTGTATGCTTGATGAAGTGCGGAGAGCCTTATGAACTCTCTAGAACTCCTAAGAAATGAATGAATACCTTAATACAAGGAATGGGAGTACCAAACAGAACATAGAATGAGTGGAAAGGCACGGAAATATGTTTTAGCCGAAGTGGCTCCGACGATATTTGAATTGGCCTACTTTCGACCAACTATTCGTAACCCAAAATATATTATTTTTGTCGTTCAATTCCATCATCTTTTAGTACTTTGAATATCCTCTGTATCGATATAAAATAGGTTTCAATCTAGTTTAAAGTTAGGGTGAATTAAGGATTTCTCAAAAATATTTTATTTTTCGCCTTCTTGACATTAAATTTGTCATATCTCTTGATTTACAAATATTTTGGGAGGCAAACTAATTTAATTAGAAAGCAGGTTAGACGAGCTCTTTAACATTTCAAACCACGTGCGAATCGGAGTTAGGGAGTGTCTGTGCAAAGACCGCAAAGTTTGGTCAGTTTAAAATTTTGATTATGCGCCCGGGGAGCAAAGAAATGCGCCTAGGAAGCATAGAAATGCGCCTGGGCGCCCAAAGCTGCACAATTTTCTTCAAACTTTGCGGGTTTTTATCGGACACTCCCGAACCCCGTTTCTGGTAAGGTTAGAACCGTTAAAAACCTTATTGAGTCTACTTTCTAATCAAAGTAGTTTGAATCTATAAAAAAAATTATACAAAAAGGTTCGACAAATTTACCCTTAATGAGTCAAAAACTAAATCATTTTCGTAAAACGCTTGCATCTTCTAGTTTTTAAATCAAATAAAGACCTGTTCAAAATCGATAAGAGAACATTCAATTTACTAAAAGATGGTAGAATCCAACTACCCAAATAATAATGTTTAGTTCATGAAAATCAGGTAGTAAGTGGACCACTAAATCTTAGGCGATTGTTGGTGATCGATTTAGTAGTTTTGTATGCTTCAATGAAATGCGGGAAGCCTTATGAATTCTCTAGAACTCCTAAGAAATGAACTAATACCTTAAAAAAGGGAATGCAAGTACCGAATGGAACATAGAATGAGTGGGAGGGCACGGAAACATGTTTTAGCCGAAGTGGCTCCGACGATATTCGAATCGGCCTACTTTCAACCAACTATTTGCAACCCAAAACCCATTACTTTTATGGTTCAATTCCATCACCTTTTAGTATTGTGGGCATTCGTGCCCTTGGAATTTTCGGATTCCAAAATGCAAAGGGCCCGGGTTGAGGGAACTGTAGACACCCCATTCTGGACTGTCCAGATAACATTATTTGTCGAACTTTTATTTCCCCAATGATGATTATAGTCGAAAACAGATCGAGGACAAGGGTGTGCTTAAACTTTGAGCATCTAAAACCCATTTCAAACCCATTTCAAACCCTTCAAACCAGAGCCAAACGGCCCCAGCAAAACCCAACTGGCCTGCGCCAGTGTCTTGGTGACGTACGCCAGTAAGCTGCCACGTGTCAGTCATCGACCATGGGCCCAGCTTTTACTGGCGCACGCCAGTTATAAGTGGCGCACGCCAGTCAAACCCAGTCAAATCAACTTTATTCAGCCACTTGGGCGGGACTTTTGTGCCACCCTGACGTCGGCTACAGTGTGCCTGATGATTGCTTTCGGCAGGGGCGTCCCCTCTCTCTCCTACACCCCCCATCAAGCCTAGTCCCATGCATTTAATGCATGGAAGGCTCACTTCCTCTTCCAACCAGCCAAACAAGGCCTTCCCTTGACTGGTCTCAGTCCACTCCCCCTCTATAAATACCCCCCTTGCATTCATTTGCAAGGGGTTAGCAACATTAAGAGGTGCCATCTCTCTCCTTCTTCATTCTCCAAGACTTCTTCTTCTTTCATCCATTGAAAGACAAGAGAAGGCCATACACTCCCATATCTCCTGTTGGATCCCAGTCACCATATAAGCCACCACCTTCAACCCTTAAGTTCAAAAACAACCACAAGACCACAACAAGAAGAGGTATACCACCTTTGTGTTCTCTTCTGTTTTTATCTCCTGAGGGGGGTCAGTAAGGCCCAGGCTAGTAGATAATACTAGTCCTGGCCTTAAACTGATAAAATACAGCAATCGTAGGTGACGATATATGGCGCACGCCAGTTCCTAGAGGCCGTACGCCAGTCATGGCAGGACGAGCACAACTGGCGTGGGGATCATGGATCGTCATTCCTTCTGTTTTATCTTTCAGTCAGTCACCTTTGCACGCTAAATAACCAGTTTACTGCTTTCCAGATTTAGAACTGTTTAGCGGTGGCATCCTATCATGTTCATTTATGTCATATAAAGGCTTCTGGGATCCTTCTGGTCATGTTCCAGAACCCAGATGATGCAAAGCCAAACACTGGAATCAAAGGCAAAGTGGCGTACGGCAGTCATATACTGGCGTACGGCACTAGACTTCTGGGTCCAGTGACTGGCCCTTGCATCTGAGCGTAATCTAGGCCTATCTTTTGTCCCCACACTGTTTTGGGGTGTTCTGCTTTCTTTCATGGCCTAAAGCCATTCTTTTTGCCTGTGGTTATGTATATTCTGCTATATTAAGCTGCGTGGTTTGCCCTGGGTGTGCGCTGGTCCTTTTCCAGAGCCCAGAGGGTTGCAAACAAGGACTGAGGAATCAAGAAAATGGAGTACGCCAGTTTACATGTGGCGTGCGCAGGTTGTCTCACCATGCAGTGGCTTGGCCAGTGCATGCTGGCAGAATCTGCTCACGTCACCTGGTGACAGCGTACTGCAGTTTGCTCGGGATGATTAGTGCTTGTTCTCAATCTATACTTAGCATTGCAATCAAATCATCCATAAACATTTTGCCACATAATTTGCAAGCTGTCATCGATTTTGCCCCCATTAACTGTTCCCCCGCCCTAACTGGCTGAAAATGATAAAATGAGAGAAAAATGCAAAGGTTTTCATAAAATGCCCGAGTAGAGACCGATCTCCGGATTGGGCGAGAGGGGGTGCCATAAAACCCTTCCCCTCTCGTAACTTGGCTCCCGAACCTCAGATATCGAAGGTGACGACGGACCGGTCTACGCCTTTTCAAAATCAAACAAACGTGGCAAACGTTTTCGAGTTCGGTTCCTTGGGTATTCCACCGCTAAAACCCGAATGGCGACTCTGAATCGAGGCGTTTCGCCGCGCGTTTTCAAAAGAGGGCCGCGCCCAGTCTTACAAAGGGAACCCAAAATCGAGCGATTTTCGGGGCGCGTGCCCACAGTGGCGACTCTGCTGGGGACTCATTGCGTTAGTTGATACTTGGCGATTAGTGCATGATTGAACAAATTTCAAAAGCCTGGCAAAACAGTACGCTCCGCGCTGCTGAAGAACGGAATGGTAACGTAACAGGATCTCAGCATCCGACCACTCCGAACTGGGGCTTTTACTCTTGTTCACTTATGAAGTCTTCTCCGAGTATTGATTAACAAAAGTGGGCCAAGCTTCAAAGGGCATTTTGTTTCAAAAACCGTTGCATTTCTCTCTCGTCAAATCATTTTTCGGCAATTCTCCGTTCGGTCTCGATGGATATTCAGCCCCGTTGAGGTGTTTTGGGTAACCGGCACAATTTATTGGAGCCCGGGGTCCTCGAACGCCCAACAACCTTGGACGATGATGGGTCGTACTACCGTTCGACCATTGCTTTGCTCCACGCATCGCAGTGGGAGGTATATCGCGGCTCTAGTCAGAGGAACCCCCTTTAGCCAAAACCGGCCTCTACAGCGTTTACAAAGCACTAGAACCTTTCAACCTAAGACAGGAACCCGCAGGGTAGGATTACTTGTTTCTAACCCCCATATACTGCCTATGTGTTACAGCTTCCCATATCGCATGCTTGTACATACATTCATGACCGTTATTGCGTAGGAGCATGCTAGGGCGGCTTTTAGGTGGTCTTTCGTCGAGTCTGTCTCACGCCCGTTCGGCTTTGCCTTGGACCGATGACGAGTCGTGCATCTCGATGTTGCACGTTATCAAAAATTTTCAAGTCCTTAGTCAACGAGACTTCGGGAAATCAATACTTTCTAAGTCTTTATCTAGCGCCCGATCGAGGTTTCAAACCGAAAAACTAGGAACAACGGAGAGAATGTCGTGACGCTTACACCACCCAGGTTAAAAGTGCTAATCACTTACACCGCTCGGGCTCCAGCACAGTGCTGCTTACGCCACCCCGGTTATAGCATCACGCCATCTACACCGAGTTGTTCCGAAATCAAAACTTTGAAACCTCGATAAGGGTGAAAGACAAAGGCTTAGGATGTTATGGCATCCCTTAGTGACATTCGATTCAATCAAGGATACACCGTCGAAAAGAAAATCCGAGGATTCTATGGCAGTTGTCCGAGCGCCGTAAGGCAGACTCCCTCTAGTTCTAGAGTCTAGGAGGACACCGACGACGTTGGCATGCTCATTTTCCATTCTTGCCGTTTCTTTCAAATAAAATGACTGCAGGCTATCATTGAGCTATCGTACTTTGCTGTCTAGCCATGCCGGTTTCAAAGCAGAATTCCGCAATCAAGAGCCAAACCTACTTGGGGCCGTCCGTCGAGTCCGTTTGAGGGTTTGATTTGGGGTTTGTTTCTTAGTCGACCGCAACGGAAGCTCTGGCCTGCACCGTGTCACGGGAGGATTCGCCGCCGACTACTCCGCACGAATCTCCTCCGTCTTCTCGGTCTCCACCGGCATCTCCAAAGCGTGTTAAGATAGAAGTGTTGACCATGGCAGATGTCCCACCTCCGAATCTTGCAACTCTGTTGGCCGATCTGCAGCACAACTTGGCCATCATGCAGCAAAGGGCCGACCAGGCCGACGCCTCTGTGGCTAATCTTCGAACCCTCATCGAGGAACGACTTCCCATTGTAGCAGGAGGGGAAGGCGACGGAAGGCGTGAACAAGGAGCCGGTTTCGAAGAGGAACCGCTAGTGGAAAATCCCGCTCCAAGCCCAGAAATGGCAGCTTTGGTCGCCAAGATGGCCAAATTGGAGGAAACTGTCGCCAAATCCGAAAGAAAAGGCTCAGGAGTACTAGACATGGACCGCCTCTGCCCGTTTCCGAACGCCAGGCTCCCCGATCGGTTCAAAATGCCTGACTTTGCGAAGTTTGACGGCACCGGAGATCCGAAAACTCACTTATTGGCCTATCATGGCGCAATGAAACTGCATGGTGTTGGGGAGGATGCTATGGCTCAGCTATTTCCACAAACTCTAGCCGGCCCTGCCTTCCAGTGGTTCCTATCACTCGACATCTCCAAGAGACGGACGTGGGAGGACATCGGCACAGCTTTCAACGCTCAGTATAGCTACAACGCCCAGCTGAAAATGACCACTCGGGAGTTGGAATCCAGTAAGATGACTGCAAAGGAGTCCTTTGCAGACTTTATCCAGCGATGGAGAGCTAAGGCTGCTCTCATGCCCGATCGCCCGAGCGAGAAGGATCAAATCCGCATCATCTCCCGCAATCTGCAGCCGGACTTCGCCAAAAACCTTGTCTTGGTTCAAGGGGCAAACTTTGAAACCTTCTACGACTCAGGGCTGGCTATCGAGGAAGCCCTCCAAACTGGTGTTCTGCCCAGGAGTGACATCTCCTCCTCTACCTCAGCTTCAAAATCCAAGCCCCGTGCATACACCGGAAACAGCACCGCTCTATTCGGTGGCAACAGCTATGCCACCGCCAACTCTGCCAACAATCCCTCAACCCAAAGCTCTAACCACATTGCCGACATAAACCAAGTTCAAACCCCTCAAAGACCCCGTAACCGCAACCAACCCCGTAACTTTGCCAATTTCGAGGCACCACTTTCCTCGGTGTTAGAGAAGTTAATCAAAACCGGGCATCTCAGGCCTTTAGCCCCGACTTCACTTCCTCAAAATCCACCCCCTAGCCATAACCCCAACGCTTTCTGTGCGTACCACCAAATGCCCGGCCATTACACCGACTCTTGCTATCGCCTCCGTCATGCGATACAAGATTTGGTGGACAATGGTACCCTTCCAACCCCACCTACCAAACCCAATGTCATCTCCAATTCCCTGCCTAAGCATGACCTTAACCCTCAAGTGAACCAGATAAACCTCAGCTCCACTATATTCAACCCTACCGACCATATTGCCTCAACCGACAACCCTAAGCCGATCGTACCTTTCCCTTCTGAGCCGAGCATTAATATGATGGCAGCCGGCTGGGCTATGGAGGACAAGGCCAAAGAGTGGGAGGAGCTTTGCAACGATTGGATCGAACAGTACAACATAGGGTTTCCTGCTCACCCCCAAGTCAATCAGATGTGGCTAGCCCAATGGGACGAAGAATGGAATGCGGCGCAGGCCGACCCTTTGGACGGACTCTCTTTGTTCGCGCTCTTTTACCAGCCCGAGCCGAATCAAGTCGAACAAGAGGTCGAGGAGTATGTGTGGGATCCGCAGCCCGATGGGTGGCAAATAGGCCAAGGTCTCAAAGCTGACATGGACCAAGGAAACGTCGGTGAAGAGTATTGGGCCCAGTTTCAAGAAGGGGAGCTTGTATCCAATATCCGCCGCCCGCTTGGCGCCATGCAGCCGTTGGTGGATTCAATTGACGGTGCCATCAGCCGCGGCGCACATGAGGTTGACCCTACACAGGACATTGTTTCTGCCAAGCAGTCTCGCCCTTCTGTTTCAATCCCCGGAGATGATTGCTCTATCATGGTCTTGGATGCGCCTCCTGCTGACCTTTGGGACGCAGGGGAAACCGTTAAGACTCCGCCGCCCGCGGACATTTGGGATGTGGATAACATTGTCGACTTGGACATGGGGAATGAGGTGTGGACTGTCAACACCGCTTTAGTCGATGGGGGATTTTGGGATGTTCCGTTCATCACTAACCCGGGGGCACCTTTTGAGGAAGAAGCAGCACAGGATCCGACTTTCTGGGAAGGTTTGGTAATGGAGGACTTGGAATGGGACACTGCTCTGGGGACAGACTCGTCGGCGACGGTGGCAGCAACCGACAAAGGAAAGCGCAAGCTAGAAGAAGTGCCCGCCGACCTATGGGATTCCATTGACTCATCGTCTTGGTGGGATGTGGCTAACGTCACTAGGAGTGGCCGAGTGTTTCAGCCAGCCAATCTTCAGGCTGGAAGCTCGTCCAATCCGCCCGCTCAGAAAACCGCCGCTCCCACTGCTCAAAGGGCCGACCCGCTCTTTCCAAATGGAGTCCCCGAAGAAGATGCCATTCTGAAGCAGCTTGAAAGGATTCCGGCCGCCGTGTCTATCTGGGGTCTGATATCGTCATCAAAGGAGCATCGTGAGAAGCTGTCCTCTGCTTTGGCCCGGCTCACAGTACCGATCGACATCACCCCCGAGGCCATGATTGCCTTGGTGCTGCCACTCCTCTCTAAACACTCTGTCACGTTCACCGAGAAGGATCTGCCTGTCGAGGGAACTGCTCACAACCGCCCGCTCCACATCACCGTCAAGTGCCGAGGACATTGGGTGCCAACCGTGCTAATCGACAATGGCTCTGCTATCAATGTCTGCCCGATGAGGGTTGCCTACCGCTTGGGGCTCGCCAAGAGTGACCTAACACCTTCCAATCTGGCCGTCAAGGCATACGACAGTACTCGCCGTACAGTGGAGGGAACTCTAGTGCTGAAACTGGACGCTGAAGGCTTTGAGATGGATGTCGAATTTCATGTGGTCGATGTCCCGGCTACTTTCAACCTGCTGCTGGGCAGGCCGTGGCTTCATAGGGCCGACATTATGGCGGTGCCTTCAACTCTTCATCAAAAGGTCATGCTGGGGCTGCCTACCGGAACTTTGACAATTTGCGGGGATTCTGGAATCCGCCCGCTCGCAGATGATGGAACGCCTGTCTTGGGCATCATGCATGGGGAAGAAGACTCGGACTTTGGAGGATTCTCTTTTGACACATCTGGCTCAGTCCTCGCCATCGCCATGGATGACGATTTCACCATAAGCTCAACTGTCCTCGAAATGATGAGGAAAATGTCATTCATGCCTGGCCTAGGGCTCGGGATCAACCAACAGGGGATTGCTGAATTCCCTGTCTTTCCTTCCACCGAAGGCCGCTTTGGCCTAGGTTACGCTCCGCCGGCCAAAGATGCCAAAAGGAGGAAAGACACGGGAAAGCCTCGAACCCTTTTTGGTAACCCCGATAGCTACTTTGTGCGAGAGGGAGGAGGCTCTGCTTATTCGGGACAGATAGAGCCGTTTTGGGATCCGGAGACTTCTACCTGGCTGCCGGGATTCGAGATCTTTGCTGCGGACACCTGGTCCGATGGTGAAGAAGAAACAGCTGATGAGAAGCTTGCTCGGCAGGAGTTCGAGAAGCAGCTGGGTCGGACTAAGGAAGAGTTTGACTGGCTGAGGACTCTTGATCAGGGGGGTTTGGAGATGCTGTTCTCCCAAGTAGGTTTGGTTGGCAAGGGCGAGGAAGCTGAAGTGCTGATGCTTGGGCCCGACTCATCAAATGCTCCCGAGGATCCCACCTCTCTCATCGTCAAGGCACAGGGAAGTATCAATAACTGCATTTTCACTCCGCGTCTAACATGCATTGACGACGAGTCTGAATCTGACACAGAGTCTGTCGAGTCTAAGTCTAGCTCAGAGTCGGAGTTTGTGCCTCTCGGCCCTCCACGTCGTAGCTTCTACTTTGAGTTCGAGTCTGTTGTACTTGGCAACCCTGTTGGGTTTTATGAAATGCATGATCCTACTTCTGACTACTTTGCTAGCTTCTATATAAACTGTGTCGACCCTGACGATGAAGGAACGGACTTCGACGGGGACATCCCGGCTGAATTGCGTTCCCTCATCGAAAAGGAAGACGAAAGGCGTGCTCAGCCTCTAAAAGAAGAAGTAATTTCTGTAAATCTGAAAGACGAGGACGACCCCCGTATGATGCAAATCGGTACAAATCTGTCTCCGGAGAACCACACTGGGACCATTGAGCTTCTCAAAGAATTTCCCGAGGTTTTTGCATGGTCTCACAAGGATATGCCCGGCATTGATCCCGAAATAGTACAGCACCGAATTCCGTTGGAGCCCGGGGCTGTCCCCGTCAAACAGAAAGCTCCGCAGGATGAGGCCGGATTGGGTTCAAAAGATCAAGGAGGAGGTTACGAAGCAGATTGACGCAGGATTCATCAGGGTTGCAGAATACCCCAAATGGGTGGCCAACATCGTGCCCGTTCCCAAGAAAGATGGAAAGATCCGAGTTTGCGTCGACTTTAGGGACTTAAACAAAGCAAGCCCCAAAGACAGTTTTCCCTTGCCTCACATTGACGTGCTTGTGGACAACACGGCGGGGCATGCCTTGCTCTCTTTTGTCGACGGATTCTCCGGATACAACCAGATCTCTGTGGCACCCGAGGACCAAGAGAAAACGACGTTCGTCACGGAATGGGGTACTTACTGCTATGTGAAGATGCCGTTTGGGTTGAAGAACGCCGGATGCACTTTTCAACGGGCTCAAACGACCTTGTTTCATGATTTTATCCACAAAACCGTTGAGATCTACGTCGATGACATGATTGTGAAGGCAAAGGAAGAAAAGGACTATCTCCTTCGCTCAGGCAGTTTCTTGAAAGACTTCGCAAGTACAACGTACGCCTGAATCCGCAGAAGTGCACATTCGGGGTCACGTCAGGCAAAATGTTGGGATTTCTGATCACCGCAAGGGGAATCGAAGTGGATCCTTCCAAAATCAAAGCAATCCTCGAGATGGAGCCGCCAAAGTCTGAAAAGGGCGTGCGAAGTTTTCTAGGGAAGGTCCAGTTCATCAGCAGATTCATCGCCAAGCTAACTCTCACCTGCGAACCGTTGTTCCGTCTACTCAAAAAGGGAGTCCCGTTCGAATGGACAGATAAATGCCAAGCCGCCTTCGAGTCTATTCAGGGGTACTTGCAGAACCCACCGGTACTAATGCCGCCTACGCCGGGCCGACCTTTGATTCTCTATCTGTCCGTTTCTTCAACAGCCATGGGATGCTTGCTAGCACAGGAAGGAAGCAATGGAGTCGAGAAAGCCGTTTACTATCTGAGCAAGAAGATGGTGGGGTCCGAGGAGCATTACACCCCTCTCGAGAAGACGTGTTGGGCGCTAGTTTGGGCTACCAGAAAGCTTAGACACTACATGCTAGCCTATTCGGTGAGACTGATTTCTCGGATGGATCCTATCAAGTACCTATTCGAGAAGCCTGCGCTCACCCATAAGCTAGCACGCTGGTTGCTTCTGCTAGCTGAGTTCGAACTCCAACATGTCACGAGGAAGTCTGTAAAGGGACGAGCTGTGGCCGAATTTCTGGCCGATCACCCGGTCGACGGCCCGGAAGATGTGGATTTCACTTTCCCCGACGAGGAGGTTCTAACAGTGGTCGAGGAAGTATGGACGCTTTATTTTGATGGGGCTGCTAACCAGAAGGGATTCGGGATCGGAGTGTTGCTAATCACGCCCGCCGGCGCTCACATCCCGCTCGCTTTCAAGCTAAATTTCGATGTCACCAACAATCAAGCTGAGTACGAAGCCTGCATCGTCGGGATGGAAGCTGCTATTGCCTTAGGCGTCGAGAAGTTAGAGGTAATTGGGGATTCGAACTTGGTGGTTTCCCAGGCCAATGGAGATTGGAAAGTTCGAGAGGAAAAGCTGAAGCCTTATCACCAAGATTTGGAAGAACTGATTCCTCGCTTCAATAAGGTGACTTTCACCCATGTCCCACGCTTGAAGAATCAGTTCGCCGATGCCTTGGCGACTTTGGCTTCAATGATCGAACTTCCAATAGGTGTCAAGCTGCAGCCGATTGTGATTGAACAGAGGGACTTGCCCGCTTATGAGTATATCAACGCCATTGATGATGTCGATGATGGCCTACCATGGTACCACGACATATGGAACTTCGTGGAACGTGGGGAGTTTCCTACCGAGGCCACGAAGAAAGATCGGATTGCTTTACAAAGGTTAGCTTCTCAGTACATCATCTGTGGGGGAAAGCTGTATCGAAGGTCTCACTGCGGGATGCACAAGCTCTGCGTCAGCGGCGTCGAAGCAACAAGGATCATGGAGGAGATTCACGAAGGAGTCTGTGGGCCTCACATGAGCGGCGTCATGCTTGCTAGAAAGATCCTCAGGCAGGGTTACTTTTGGTCTACAATGGAGTCACAATGCATTGACTACGTGCGGCGCTGCTACAAGTGTCAAATCCATGCGAACCTACAGCATGTCCCTCCATCCAAACTGTATGGCATGACCTCGCCATGGCCTTTCTCCGTGTGGGGCATCGATGTTATTGGGATGATCAGGCCCTCTGCTTCGAATGGTCACAAGTTCATACTGGTGGCGATAGACTACTTCACTAAGTGGGTCGAAGCCGAATCTTACAAGACACTGACGACGGTCCAGGTTGCTCAGTTCATTCGAAAGAACATCATCTATCGGTACGGAGTTCCTCAGGCGTTCGTGTCAGATAACGGTAGTCATTTCAAAGGAAGGGTTCTGGAGCTCTTCGAGGAGTTCGGCATCGAGATCCATCATTCAACGACCTATCGCCCGCAAACGAATGGAGCGGTCGAAGCAGCAAACAAGAATGTCGAGATGATCATCAAAAAGACCGCTGAGTCTGCAAGGGATTGGCATGAGCAGCTGCCTCTCGCCCTTTGGGGGTACCGAACGTCAATTCGCACTTCAACGGGTGCAACTCCTTTCTCCCTAGTCTACGGGATGGAGGCAGTACTTCCCATCGAGCTTGAGGTACCGTCGCTGAGAATCATGGTCGAAAGCGGTATCGAAGAATCTGAATGGCTGAGTGGAAGGTTTGTCGAGCTAATGTTGTTTGATGAAAGACGGCTCCGGGCCTTGTATCATGTTCAGGGGTATCAGCGTCGAATTGCCCGGGCGTTCAACAAGAAGGTGAAGTCCCGGGGCTTGGTCGAAGGAGACATGGTTACAAAGGAGATCCGGGCTCCAGTGTTTGATCCTCGCGGGAAATTCAGGCCGAAGCGATCCGGGCCATACATCATCAAGGCTATCCTGTCCGGGGGCGCTGCTAAGCTCATAGACCTCGATGGCAACGAATTCAGCACCCTAGTCAACCTGGATCAACTCAAGCGTTACTATCCCTGAGAGATGCTCGTTGGGTCGAAAACCACAAGGGTGGGCGATTCCAAGCAAAAGTTAGAGCGGCCTGCTAGACCGAAAACCTAAGGAGGCGGTTCTAGGCAAAAATAAATAGGCACAAGTCGAAAGCTCGCTAGGCCGAAAACCTGAAAAGGCGGCACTAGGCAAAAGTTAGAGCGTAAAAGGAGAGGTAAAACACACGAGAGAACCTTAGCCTGAACTACGTTCTGACCTGATTCCTTGAAAAGGGATACGTAGGCAATCTCACCTCGAGATTCGGTCACTTTCCGTCAAAAGTTCGATCCAGGTTGGACTTTCTGGGCACATGTCACAGTTTGAGAAGGTCGAGCTCGAGTCAAGGATGCATTGAAGTGAATCAGAAGGGGGAAACCCATCGTCTTTCAACTTTATTGCAAATTACTACTTCTAATACATAAGCTGAGCATAAAAGCCTTAAAAACAGTTGAAGCATGAAAAACAGAACAAAATGCTTGAGAAGCCCAACGGCTCGCAGTTTATTCTAAGCATAGCAAAGTGGCCCGGAGTCAGTTAATATTTTCTCTTGCATGCACCTCTGCTCTCAGCCACTGTCTGTAGCGGCTCCTTAGCCCTGTGGTAAACTCTGGCATCTCAGCCTGAAGGGCTCTAAGGCCCCAACGCCTCTGATAACCGTTGAGCGTTTGAGCGTTGAAATTCGGGACACGGAAATCCCCAATGCTGACACGGTGATTTTCTTGAGAGGCACCCAGCTGTCGAAGGACGCGGCCGGGAATGTAGAAAGTGAAGCTCGACAGCCCAGCAATCACCATCCTGTCGAATCCATCGGAGGAAACAGCCATATCCGGAAGGTCCAGCCAGGGGCACCTCCAAACAATCTCATCAGGCTGCATTTGCTGCATGAACTCATACCAGCCTTCTATGTCCATGTCCGGATACCGCATCTCCCTTTGATGGATCCTCTTCGGAAAAAGATTCCAACCCGCTACCGGAGGGTGCAAGAGATTCAGCTTGTCCGACAGCCACAACTGCATGAGTGAAAAGACAAGTAAGAAACCAGATAAAGCCTGAGGGAAAAGACGAGTAAGGAGCTAAGAAGCAGCCTAAGTCGAGAGTCGAGGTAAAATGAGAACGTGTGAAAAGCCGGAAAAAGGTGAGCTGAGTGAGATTACCTGAAGCAAAAGCGGACTGCCGCTGAAAACGGCCGACTGGCCCGTATACACCAAGTCCAAGCGCAAGAGTGTCTCCGCCAAGACCAAAGGTATCACATTTCTCCGTGCCCCCATCTGGGCAGCAACGCTGACAAGTGACGGGCTAACCTGCCCATGAGCCGGTACGAGCAGAAAAGCGGCGAGCAGGCAGATTACCAAGGCAAAACGGCGACGAGCTTGCACTTCATTGTTGTCCAGGTCACCGTCCGAACTATACATTTCAATCAGGCGCATGACATTCAGTTGGCCACCCTCAAGGATAGCGCTCGCCAGGCCCCGAGAGATGTCGAGCGAGCTGGCCAGCAATTTGGGCATACTTGCCTGGTACGGCGGGACAACGAGTGTAGAGGACGAGTAGGTCCGGAGATACGCCTGGAATTCCTCGACGGTCGGACACAACTCGTCATCACCAAAACGGAAGACATGAATGTCAGGATCCCAGAATCTAAGAGCAGCCCGCAAGAGCGCCGGGCGAAGTGGCACGTGTCGAAGGAAGCGGAACGAGGCGAGTCCGTGGTATTGGAAGTTGAGCCAGTCAACGCTTAGAAATTGCGCCAACCATGGCCTGAGCAAAGTTGGGAGAGGGTTATCCATGAAAGTTTTGCAATATACTGATGAAATAGGGAACAAGGCAGTCCTGGAGAACCATGGCAAGGCCCCTGCTTTATAGGCCATGGCCCTTTGAAAGATTTTTCACCAATGAGGCATCCAAAGCCTCATGCTAAACTCCAAACCAAGCTCCTGCAAAGGACACTGCCCCCTGGGAACCCAGAAGCCGTGTGCAAACCGTGTGGGAGTAAAAACAAAGTGGCCCCCGAAAAAGGACAGTTGGTCAGTCAAGTGGATCTGGGACTCAGGAACCTGGCGTACGCCAGTTATTTACTGGCGTGTCCGTGTCCCCACCTACTGGCGTACTGCCCTCAACTTCTGGCGTACGCCAGTAGGTTTCACCAGAAACCAGCTTACAGCAGCTACTGCCTCCGTGTGGTCGTTTTCAATTCCGGGGCTGGTTTTGGCCGTTTGTTGGTTCCTACAAGTCACAAATGTTATTTAAGACTATGGCCAAGCGTCGGATTCCAAAAGCCACGCTTGTTGAAGATTTTGGACCCTCGGTGGCCCGTGTCGAGCTAAAATCGAGGATACGGGAGGTCAAATCTCGTTTTAAGGGTGTTTGCCAAGTTTTGTCATGCCACACAAGTCACATAGGACTCATGGGACTGTGTGGGGGTGTCGGTTTCAGTCCGGGACTATATCGAGTCATTTTTGGCGTCTTATGCCATTTTTATGGCATTTTTAGCTTTTTATTGGTATTTTGCTTGCACCGGAGCAATTCTATCGGTTTTTAAAGTTCGTGCAAGTCATTATGCACCTATGTCACCTTTCAAAAGGGCCAGTTTCCTTCCCCGGGGTAAACGACGGATTTTGGCTTGCTAACGCCTAAAATGCCCGTATCCCCCGCGTGTCTGGGATACGTATCGTATCCTAGGGCGTTTCTATCCATCGTTTCTTCGAGCTAAAGTGTTTTTGTACATATGTAAGTGTTTGTTGTCGATTCAGGCCGTTTGTCAATGCATGTTGGATATTAGCAGAGGAGTTATCCTTTTCTTTTGTCAAAACTCATCAAAGCAAAAGCAAAACGATAAAACCGAAATTGCATGTGTTATATACTACTATGCCAAAAGGTAACGGTGGGAATGTATCAAGTATCAAAACGGCACAACGGCCCAGGCAGAACTGAATGTAGCAGGGCACACTCGCCCAAAGATCAAAGAGGCGCGCAGGCCCCATCCAAAAACATCAAAGTATCAAGTATCAGAATCAAAGTACCAAGTGTCGAGGTATCGGTGTCAAAGTATCAAGTGCTAAGCAAAGTGGACTAAGGCTCTGTGATAGCCCTCAGTCGTCAAAAAGGTCCTCCTCGTCGTCGTCCTCCTCGCTATCCTCTACCTCTCGGGGGTCAATACGGAACCTAGGGTCGCTCGCTGAGTCGGAGCCACTGCTGAGGGACGTACTCTCCTCTTCTTCTTCTTCCTCTGCTTCTTCTTCCTCTTCTCTTCTCTTCTTCTGCGAGGGTCCCTCGGCAGGCTTCTTCTCGGCAGGCCTCTTCCTCAGCTCTCGACGGAACTGGAGCCCCTCGCTGGCCGGAGTGGTCTGTGCAACCCGTTCCACCACGGCTGCCGGCTGTGAGGAGCTCGAAGCTGCCTTCTTTGCTGGAGGAGGCCGCACGCTCTTCCTCCTAGGAGCCGCCCTAGCCTGTCCCTGCATGGTCATTCAAATCATTTAGCATACATTGTGCATATTGTATATATTGAAATGAAAAGTGCAGGAAGGTTCAAAAGCGACAGTATTCAAAAGCAAAACAAAGGGTTATACCTGAGGCTGCTCAGCGGGAGCCGGAGCTGGAGGTGGGTACTGCAACTGCAAAGAGGCGCCGCCAGCTATCTTGTGGAACTCCTTCTCCATGGCCTTTATCAGCCGAGCTGCCTCCCGCACCCATTCCATCGGGGCCTGCAATTCAATTATCGGGCAAAGTCAGAATCAAACGCCAGATGTGCATGCTGAAAGCAAAGTGCAGAAACTACAAGAGGGATAGGGAATGTTTTACCGGTCCTACTATCTCTGCCGGGTCCGTCCTAGCAGGCTCGAACTGAACAATGGCCTCCTCTCCTTGGGCGTCCCGCACTGCTAGAGTCCAAGAAAGCCGAGGTAGCCCGGTCGCCGTGGCGTGGTCGCTCCTCTCTCTCGGGCGGGCTGCCCTGCTCTCCCTGCTCCGCCTCTCCTCGCCAGCCTCAAGCGCCTCGCTCTGCACGGCGACATGCTCCAGCACTCCAAGCGGCCTCGCCAAGTGCTGCCTCCGATAGATAGCGTAGTCACGCTCAGGCCTCAGGAAGGCAGCCAGCCCGGTCGGAACAGTGAAGCGCCTCAGCTCAGCCAGGGTATACTTGTCCGTGTGGGAAGCGTGAGGAGGCAGTGGCCCAGGCACCTGGAAGTCAAGAGCGCCTAGTGACTGCCGTGTCACCCGGTCGCCCAGGTACCACCGCCACCCGAAGGCCGACTCCAACAGCACCCGGCTCGCAGTCACCACCCTGCTCTCCGCCAGGTACTCAGGCTCAGGCTCAGTGCCGCTCCAGGGATTCCAATCCACCTGCAAGGCAATGGCACGGTTTGTAAAGTATCAGCGACAGCATTAAAGCAATTCTACGGGCAGAATGATCAAAATTAACATGTTGTATACCTGAGTGCCGGACAGCTCGTCGAGGTAGGTCCGAAAAGCTAGGAGGCTCCCTCTTGACTTCTTCTTGCCACTGTACATAGGACCCCAAATCATGGCACGGGGAAGCATCCTCAGGTTCGGGCACTTGTTCTCCGGAGGGTACATCTTCAGCACCTCGTAGGCCCATAGCTGCAAATGGTCAAACAATCAAAGCATCAAGATACGGTCCATATGCAAATCAAAGTACAAGTGCAGTAAATGGAAAAGCGGTAAGTAAATGACAGGATTTGTTTCTTACCTCCCACACCCTCCAGTAGCCGGCGGTCGCCTTCTTCCCGCGCGAGAAAGCCCCCATGAAACCATAGCAGGTACCCAGCGCTGCTCCGCCCCAGTCAAACCTCGAGGCCGTGCTCAAGTCATAGAGGGCCGGCAAGTAGGACAAGTGCACCGTGGACCGCTTGTTCGGGTACAGCGTAGCCCCGAACAAGTACAGCAAATAGGCCCTGGCCATCTGCTCCGCCTCCAAGTCTGACTCGGGCTCCCTCCCGTGCAAGTACCGCTTGAACTGGTCGTAGTGGACAGTCTCTGCCTCACCCGCCGGCGCCTGCCCCAAAAACCACGTCAGAGCCTCGGAGTCCCTGTACATCTCAGAGTCGAACGGAATAGGCTCCCCTCCTACCCTCAGACCGGTGAGCGCTGCAAAGTCTGACGGAGTCACCGTCATCTCCCCAATCGGCAGGTGGAAGGTGTTCGACGAATCCCACCACCTCTCGGCCAGCGCCGTCAACAGAGCGTGGTCGCTCTTCACGGGCGTCAATGTGAGGATAAAGGGCCGGAATCCTGCTGCGTCAACCAGTGCCCTGACCTGCTCGGGCAAGCTCCTGTATAACTCGAGCGAGCTCGCCGGACCTCCATGGCCCCGGGTGCTGGCTGCTCCCCTCTGCACAACAAAGACAGACAACAGAAAGAATTTCATCAGTAATGGCAATCCAAACCGTTAGTCGAATTCAGAATCTCAAAAGGTAACTCTACAGTCGAAATGAGCATCATAAAGGTCGAGCAAAGCTACCGGGCACTCATGCTATACCATTCAGTTCCGTTATCAGTCGAGTCAATTCAAGGGTATTTTTCAGTCAAGTTCCGAGCTACAGGGCCTCTTTTCTCTCAGGATACATCTCTCAGGCGATTTTGCAGGTTTTCAGCTTATCTGTATGGTCGAATCAAATTACAGGGCACGCCATCCGGGCGTTCAACGTGTCAAGGCAATTTACCTAGTCGAGTATCACGTTCCTAGTCGAGTTCTAGTTCAAAAGACAGCCTTACCAAGTCGAGGCCGCTTAAGGTCGATTCAAGTTTGGTACTAACCGTTTTTAAGAGCCATGGGCATTCTACAAGTCGATCTAACTACTTCAAGTGTTCTATCATTCAAGTCAAGTTTCTACGTCGAGGCATACTATTTAAGGTGCCATTTTCACAAGTCAGGTTACAGTCAAGGTTCCAATCTACATGCGTTATGAGCTAAGCTACCACAGTTCGAATTGCATATCATAAAAACGACAAAGCATGAAATGTTAAGTCAAATTCAAAAAGTACCTGTGCCCAGTCCACTGACAGGTGCCTCTGAGGGTCCCTCAGTATCAGCTCAGCGTCATAACTCCCCCTCAAAGGCGCGAGGCTCTCGACCCCGGACGGTATGAACAGGTGTGGCTCGGGCGGAGCATACGTGGCCGCGTCGAACTGACGGCGGGGTGCCAGCCGGGCGGACTCTGCAAGCGTCGTCGCCCGCTCGAAGGACCACACCTCCCCCTGCGCCTCCTCTGCAGCCCCGGCCTCGCTCTCAAAGGCCTCCTCCTCGGCCCTGGCCCTCTCGGCCTCTTCTCTCAGGCGCTCCTCCTCCTGCGCCCGCTCAACCTGCCGGGCCCGGTCCTCTCGGGCAGCCAATACTGCAGCAACCACCCCCGGGTTCTCCCGGAGCAGCCGGCCGAGTTCCTCCTCGGACACAAACTCCGCAAAGTCGCCCCGAGTAATGGGGACATGCGCCGAAGAGCCCACTGCTGGCCGGAACGCCACCTCTTCCGCGGGTACCTCTCCGGGTGCACCCTCCTCAACTGCAGGAGCCTTGCCCCTTGCCGGATCTCTCGGTGGCGTCCCCGGTCGATCACCACCATCACCACCGCCCTCACCAACGTCACTACTGCCGCCACCACTACTGCCGGCCACAACCGGGCCTAGCCCCGTGATCACCACCCCTTCTACACCACTCCGGGCGTCCAAACGACGAACCCGTGGGCCCACTGACCCTGTAGCACCTGGCGTACGCCCCTCTGATCCTGGCGTACGCCGCCCTTCGCCACCGCCAACCTCCACTGCATGGCCACCACTGCCATCGCCGCCGCCTATACCGCCAGCGCCGGCGCTCGACGACACCCCCACGGTCGTTTGATCGTCGATTTGTGGCCTTGGGGCCTCGATTTCACCCCTTGGTCGGTTTTCCTCTCCACCGCCGGCACCTGTGCCGCCATTACCGCTGGTTTCTGCCATGGGTGAGTAGGGAAGTGTGGGTTTGCAAAGAAATCGAGTTTCGAGTGAGATTGGGAAGTTTTGGGAGACTTGGGAAGATTTCAGAACTTCAAAACCGAAGAAGAGCGGTTTCTGCACTGGTTCGGGAATTCATACGTCGTATGGGACGAGCGGGCCGGGTCTGGGCCCGGATCTGGGCTCGGGTCCCCGTGGAGTATGGCGTACGCCATTTATTGTGTACCGTACGCCACCAGTTTGTGGGCCTCAGGCCCAATTCAGGGCCCATGCCAGATTTTACTCTCCAAATGAAAGCCCGACTTATTCTGAGAAGTTTTGGGCCCATCCCCAAGCAGAGGCTTGTCAAATTTCAAATCAACGACGATCCACTCGTCCAATTTCAAATCAACGACGATCTATCCGTCCAAATTTCAAATCAACGACGATCTATCCGTCCAATTTCAAATCAACGACGATCTATCCGTCCAATTTCAATTCAACGACGATCCAATCGTCCCATTTCAATTCAACGACGATCCAGTCGTCCCATTTCAATTCAACGACGATCTATCCGTCCAATTTCAAATCAACGACGATCTATCCGTCCAATTTCAAATCAACGACGATCCAATCGTCCAATTTCAAATCAACGACGATCCAATCGTCCAATTTCAAATCAACGACGATCTATCCGTCCAATTTCAAATCAACGACGATCCAATCGTCCAATTTCAAATCAACGACGATCCAATCGTCCAATTTCAAATCAACGACGATCCAATCGTCCAATTTCAAATCAACGACGATCTATCCGTCCAATCTCAAATCAACGACGATCTATCCGTCCAATCTCAAATCAACGACGATCTATCCGTCCAATTTCAATTCAACGACGATCCAATCGTCCCATTTCAATTCAACGACGATCCAATCGTCCCATTTCAAATCAACGACGATCCAATCGTCCAATTTCAAATCAACGACGATCCAATCGTCCAATCTCAAATCAACGACGATCTATCCGTCCAATTTCAAATCAACGACGATCTATCCGTCCAATTTCAAATCAACGACGATCCAATCGTCCAATTTCAAATCAACGACGATCCAATCGTCCAATCTCAAATCAACGACTATCTATCCGTCCAATTTCAAATCAACGACGATCTATCCGTCCAATTTCAAATCAACGACGATCCAATCGTCCGATCTCCAAATCAACAGGTTCTTCAAATTCCATGCGTTCTGGATAGCCTTGAAAAGGGTGTCTAGAGAATCCTTTGACGTTACTTGTCTCCAGTCAATGGTGCTTCAAGTGCCGTCAAAGGGGGGCTTCTGTAGACACCCCATTCTGGACTGTCCAGATAACATTATTTGTCGAACTTTTATTTCCCCAATGATGATTATAGTCGAAAACAGATCGAGGACAAGGGTGTGCTTAAACTTTGAGCATCTAAAACCCATTTCAAACCCTTCAAACCAGAGCCAAACGGCCCCAGCAAAACCCAACTGGCCTGCGCCAGTGTCTTGGTGACGTACGCCAGTAAGCTGCCACGTGTCAGTCATCGACCATGGGCCCAGCTTTTACTGGCGCACTGCCAGTTATAAGTGGCGCACGCCAGTCAAACCCAGTCAAATCAACTTTATTCAGCCACTTGGGCGGGACTTTTGTGCCACCCTGACGTCGGCTACAGTGTGCCTGATGATTGCTTTCGGCAGGGGCGTCCCCTCTCTCTCCTACACCCCCCATCAAGCCTAGTCCCATGCATTTAATGCATGGAAGGCTCACTTCCTCTTCCAACCAGCCAAACAAGGCCTTCCCTTGACTGGTCTCAGTCCACTCCCCCTCTATAAATACCCCCCTTGCATTCATTTGCAAGGGGTTAGCAACATTAAGAGGTGCCATCTCTCTCCTTCTTCATTCTCCAAGACTTCTTCTTCTTTCATCCATTGAAAGACAAGAGAAGGCCATACACTCCCATATCTCCTGTTGGATCCCAGTCACCATATAAGCCACCACCTTCAACCCTTAAGTTCAAAAACAACCACAAGACCACAACAAGAAGAGGTATACCACCTTTGTGTTCTCTTCTGTTTTTATCTCCTGAGGGGGGTCAGTAAGGCCCAGGCTAGTAGATAATACTAGTCCTGGCCTTAAACTGATAAAATACAGCAATCGTAGGTGACGATATATGGCGCACGCCAGTTCCTAGAGGCCGTACGCCAGTCATGGCAGGACGAGCACAACTGGCGTGGGGATCATGGATCGTCATTCCTTCTGTTTTATCTTTCAGTCAGTCACCTTTGCACGCTAAATAACCAGTTTACTGCTTTCCAGATTTAGAACTGTTTAGCGGTGGCATCCTATCATGTTCATTTATGTCATATAAAGGCTTCTGGGATCCTTCTGGTCATGTTCCAGAACCCAGATGATGCAAAGCCAAACACTGGAATCAAAGGCAAAGTGGCGTACGGCAGTCATATACTGGCGTACGGCACTAGACTTCTGGGTCCAGTGACTGGCCCTTGCATCTGAGCGTAATCTAGGCCTATCTTTTGTCCCCACACTGTTTTGGGGTGTTCTGCTTTCTTTCATGGCCTAAAGCCATTCTTTTTGCCTGTGGTTATGTATATTCTGCTATATTAAGCTGCGTGGTTTGCCCTGGGTGTGCGCTGGTCCTTTTCCAGAGCCCAGAGGGTTGCAAACAAGGACTGAGGAATCAAGAAAATGGAGTACGCCAGTTTACATGTGGCGTGCGCAGGTTGTCTCACCATGCAGTGGCTTGGCCAGTGCATGCTGGCAGAATCTGCTCACGTCACCTGGTGACAGCGTACTGCAGTTTGCTCGGGATGATCAGTGCTTGTTCTCAATCTATACTTAGCATTGCAATCAAATCATCCATAAACATTTTGCCACATAATTTGCAAGCTGTCATCGATTTTGCCCCCATTAACTGTTCCCCCGCCCTAACTGGCTGAAAATGATAAAATGAGAGAAAAATGCAAAGGTTTTCATAAAATGCCCGAGTAGAGACCGATCTCCGGATTGGGCGAGAGGGGGTGCCATAAAACCCTTCCCCTCTCGTAACTTGGCTCCCGAACCTCAGATATCGAAGGTGACGACGGACCGGTCTACGCCTTTTCAAAATCAAACAAACGTGGCAAACGTTTTCGAGTTCGGTTCCTTGGGTATTCCACCGCTAAAACCCGAGTGGCGACTCTGAATCGAGGCGTTTCGCCGCGCGTTTTCAAAAGAGGGCCGCGCCCAGTCTTACAAAGGGAACCCAAAATCGAGCGATTTTCGGGGCGCGTGCCCACAGGAACGCGAGCGGGGAAGCAAGCACTCGCGAAATACAGAGTCGCCACTTGGGTTTGAAGGTCCGACACCCAAGGAACCGCATTTCGAAGCACTTGCTGCGTTGTTTGATTTGAAAAAGTTAAGGAACCAGTCCGTTATAACCATATCTGGGTTCAGGAGCCAGGTTACGAGAGGAAAAGGGTTTTATGGCACCCCTCTCGCCCAATCTGGAGATCGATCTCTACTTAGGCATTTGCGAAAATATTTGTTTGCGATTCTGTTTGATTAATCAATTTTTTAGCCAATTAGGGCGGGGAACAGTTAAAAGGGATTAAAGCTCTAACATGTTTGCAGGATGTGAATGATAGCATGGATGAACAGTTAGTATAGGATGAGAAAAGACTGCTGTGGGAGTTTAAACAAACTGGAAGGCCCTTGTTTTGGAGTGACGTGCGCAGGAAGAAACCAGCATGCTTTGAACAAGTCACTGCATGCTGTTCATTCCTGCGCGCACAACTCCAAGACACGCGCGCGCCGGTGAGCTCAAACCCACAGCTCTTATTCTCAAACCCTCTGGGCTCTGAAAGGACCAGTGCACACCCAGGACAAACCACACAGTTCATATAGCAGCATAATATACAATCCTAAGTAATGTTAAAGGCTAAAAAGCCCTGCAAATGAATAAAGCACCCCATAAACAGTGTGGGGATAGAATAACAGCCTCAATCCAAGTTACCCGTGCAAGGCTACTCACTGGTCAGAGGCAGACCATCCCGCGACGGAGTTAGTCTGGCGCGTGAGGGTGCGCCCTGGCACTCTGTCGCATGACGGAGCCAGTCTGGCGCGCGATGGTGCGCCCTGGTGCACTGCCGCACGATGGAGCCAGTCTGGCGCGTGATGGTGCGCCCTGGCGCAGACCAGTGTTTGGTTTACACATTTCTGTATTCTGGGACAGGTCCAAAATGATCCCAGGGGTACTCCAAAGCAGAAGACATGCAAATTGAACTACGGCTAGCAATTTCTAACAAAGGAAAGCAGTAAACTGGTTTTTAACATGCTTAACAGTGATCTATATACAAAATAAAGCATAAAACAGTAGGACACCAATCCCCACGCGGTCCATCGCATGCAGCACCATGACAGTTTTTGAAACCTTGCCAGCTTTAGGACCAGAACTGGTATTGATTACCAGCCTTGGCCCTGCCAGCCCCCCTCAGGGATTAGAACAGAAAATAGAACAAAGGTAAGCTATACCTTTGGTTTTTGAGTTTGAAAGGTGTTGAGCTTTGATGTGTTTGAGGCTTGATTGAGGTGTTTAAGTATTTTGAGGAATGTGAATTTGGAAGAAAAGCACTAGAGCTTGTGCTTAACCTTTCAATTTTTTGGAACCATTTAATGGAAGAACAAAGGGGGCTATATATAGGAGGAGATGGAGGTGAATCTGGTTGAAAACAAAGGAGGCCAGTCCACGAGGCCTGGCTAAAGTTGTATTGGTGGCCAACTGTCCATCTAAAGAAAGGTTGGTGGGAGATTGGTCTATCGCGCGACGGAGTGAGTCTGTTGCGCGATGGTGCGCCCTGGCGCTCTATCGCGCGATGAAGTGAGTCGGGCGCGCGATGGTGCGCCCTGGAGCTCTGTCGCGCGATGAAGTGAGTCTGGTGCGCGACGGTGCGCCCGGGCGCGGGATGGTTGCGCCTTGGCGCGCATCAGTAGGGTTTTTGGTTTTTGAAGGGGCTTAGGCTAGGTTAGGATCAAGGGTTTTGCAAACACTCAAAACTCAAACACGCTATCATTCCCAGGGTGTTCTTGATCCATTTCATCATCGGGAAATAAAAAACCGTAAGTAAACTAATCTGGAAGCCCAGATTGGGGTGTCTACAAGTATTTTGAATTCCCTCTGTATCGATATAAAATAGGTTTGAATCCGGTAACTAGTTAGGGTGATTCAATTATTTTTCCGGAATATTTTGTTTTTCACCTTCTTGATTGTAAAATCATTATATCTCTTGATTTACAAATATTTTGGGAGTCAAACTAATTTAGTTAGAGAGTAGGTGAGAAGAGCTTTTTAACATTTCAAACCACGTGCGAATCGGAGATCGGGAGTGTCCGTGCCAAGACGGCAAAGTTTGGACGGTTTTGAAATTTTTATGATGCGCCTGGGGAGCAATGAAATGCGTAACTGGCGCATAGAATAGTTCCTGGGACGCACAAAGCTCCACAATTTTCTAAACCTTTGCGGGTTCTTCTGGACAATCCCGAACTCCGTTTTTTGCAAGGCTAGAACCGTTAAAAACTTAATTGAGTCTACTTTCCGACCCAAGTAGTTTGAATCTACAAAACTCTTTATATAAAATGGTATGACCAATTTACCCTCAATGATTCAAAAACTAAATCATTTCGGTAAAAAGCTTGCATCTTCCTCGTTTTAAATTGAATAAAGACCTATTAAATATTGATAAAGAGAACTATCAATTTATTAAAAGATAGTGGTATCCAACCATCAAAATAATAATGTTTAGTTCATGAAAATCGGGCAAGTAAGTTGACCACTACATATTATGCGAATGTTGATGATCGATTAAGTAGTTTTGTGTGCTTCGATGAAGTGCGGAAAGCCTTATTAACTCTCTAGAACTCCTAAGAAATGAATGAATTTCTTAATACAAGGAATGGGAGTACCGAATGGAACATAGAATGAGTGGAAAGGCGCGGAAATATGTTTTAGCCGAAGTGGCTCCGACGATATTTGAATTGGCCTACTTTCGACCAACTATTCGTAACCCAAAATATATTATTTTTGTCGTTCAATTCCATCATCTTTTAGTACTTTGAATATCCTCTGTATCGATATAAAATAGGTTTCAATCCAGTTTAAATTTAGGGTGAATTAAGGGTTTCTCAAAAATATTTTATTTTTCGCCTTCTTGACATTAAATTTGTCATATTTCTTGATTTACAAATATTTTGGGAGGCAAACTAATTTAATTAGAAAGCAGGTTAGACGAGCTCTTTAACATTTCAAACCATGTGCGAATCGGAGTTAGGGAGTGTCCCTGCAAAGACCGCAAAGTTTGGTCGGTTCAAAATTTTCATTTTGCGCCCGGGGAGCAAAGAAATGCGCCTGGGGAGCATAGAAATACGCCTGGGCGCCCAAAGCTCCACAATTTTCTTCAAACTTTGCGGGTGTGTATCAGACACTCCCGAACCCCGTTTCTGGCAAGGTTAGAACCGTTAAAAACCTTATTGAGTCTACTTTCTAATCGAAGTAGTTTGAATCTATAAAAAAAATTACACAAAATGGTACGACAAATTTACCCTTAATGAGTCAAAAACTAAATCATTTTCGTAAAACGCATGAATCTTCTAGTTTTTAAATCGAATAAAGAACTGTTAAAAATCGATAAGAGAACTTTCAATTTAATAAAAGATGGTGGAATCCAACTATCCAAATAATAATGTTTAGTTCATGAAAATCGGGTAGTAAGTGGACCACTAAACCTTAGGCGATTGTTGATGATCGATTTAGAAGTTTTGTATGCTTCAATGAAATGCGGGAAGCCTTATGAACTCTCTAGAACTCCTAAGAAATGAATTAATACCTTAAAAAAAGGGAATGCAAGTACCGAATGGAACATAGAATGAGTGGGAGGGCACGGAAACATGTTTTAGCCGAAGTGGCTCCGACGATATTCGAATCGGCCTACTTTCAACCAACTATTCGCAACCCAAAACCCATTACTTTTATGGTTCAATTCCATCACCTTTTAGTGTTTTGAATGCCCTCTGTATCGATATAAAATAGGTATTAATCTGGTAACTAGTTAGGGTGATTCAATTATTTTTCCGGAATATTTCGTTTTTCGCCTTCTTGATTGTAAAATCGTTATATCTCTTGATTTACAAATATTTTGGGAGTCAAACTAATTTTGTTAGAGAGTAGGTGAGAAGAGCTTTTTAACATTTCAAACCACGTGTGAATCGGAGATTGGGAGTGTCCGTGCCAAGACGGCAAAGTTTGGATGGTTTTGAAATTTTTATGATGCACCTGGGGAGCAATGAAATGCGTAACTGGCGCATAGAATAGTTCCTGGGACGCACAAAGCTCCACAATTTTCTAAACCTTTGCGGGTTCTTCTGGACAATCCCGAACTCCGTTTTTTGCAAGGCTAGAACCGTTAAAAACTTAATTGAGTCTACTTTCCGACACAAGTAGTTTGAATCTATAAAACTCTTTATATAAAATGGTATGACCAATTTACCCTCAATGATTCAAAAACTAAATCATTTCGGTAAAAAGCTTGCATCTTCCACATTTTATATTGAATAAAGACCTATTAAATATTGATAAAGAGAACTATCAATTTACTAAAAGATAGTGGAATCCAACCATCAAAATAATAATGTTTGGTTCATGAAAATCGGGCAAGTAAGTTGACCACTACATATTATGCGAATGTTGATGATCGATTAAGTAATTTTGTATGCTTCGATGAAGTGCGGAAAGCCTTATTAGCTCTCTAGAACTCCTAAGAAATGAATTAATTTCTTAATACAAGGAATGGGAGTACCGAATGGAACATAGAATGAGTGGAAGGGCACGAAAATGTGTTTTAGCCGAAGTGGCTCCGACGATATTTGAATTGGCCTACTTTCGACTGACTATTCGTAACCCAAAATCTATTATTTTTATGGTTCAATTCCATCATCTTTTAGTACTTTCAATATCCTCTATATCGATATAAAATAGGCTTCAATCCGGTTTAAATTTAGGGTGATTCAAGGATTTCTCCAAAAAATCTTATTTTTTGCCTTCTTGACAGTAAATTCGTAATATCTCTTGATTTACAAATATTTTGGCAGACAAACTAATTTAATTAGAAAGTAGGTTAGACAAGGTCTTTAACATTTCAAACCACGTGCAAATCGGAGTTGGGGAGTGTCCGTCGGAAGACCTCAAAGTTTGGTCGGTTTTAAAATTTTGATTATGCGCCCGGGGAGCAAAAAAATGCACCTGGGGCGCATAGAAATGCGCCTGGTTGCCCAAAGCACCACAATTTCTTGAAACTTTGCGGGTTTGTATCGGACACTCCCGAACTCCGTTTCTTGAAAGGTTAGAACCATTAAAAACCTTATTGAGTCTACTTTCCAATCCTAGTAGTTTGAATCTATAAATTTTTTTTTATACAGAATGGTATGACAAATTTGCCCTCAATGAGTCAAAAACTAATTCATTTTCGTAAAATGCATGCATCTTCCTTTTTTTAAATCGAATAAAGACCTGTTCAATATCGATAATAGAACTTTCAATTTACTAAAAGGTGGTTGAATCAAACTATCCAAATAATAATGTTTAGTTCATGAAAATCGGGTAGTAAGTGGACCACTAAATCTTAGGCGAATGTTGACGATCGATTTAGTAGTTTTGTATGCTTCAATGAAATGCGTAAAGCCTTATGAACTCTCTAGAACTCCAAAGAAATGAACTAATACCTTAAAAAAGGGAATGCAAGTACCGAATGGAACAAACAATGAGTAGGAGGGCACGGAAACGTGTTTTAGCCGAAGTGGCTCCTACTATATTTGAATCGGCCTACTTTTGACCAACTATTCATAACCCAAAACCCATTAGTTTTATGGTTCAATTCCATCACCTTTTGGTATTTTGAATGCCCTCTCTATTGATATAAAATTGTTTTCAATCCGTTAACTAGTTAGGGTGATTCAATGATTTTTCCGGAATATTTTGTTTTTCGCCTTCTTCATTGTAAAATCATTATATCTCTTGATTTACAAATATTTTTAGAGTCAAACTAATTTAAATAGAGAGTAGGTGAGAAGACCTTTTTAACATTTTTAACCACGTGCGAATCGGAGTTAGTGAGTGTCCGTGCCAAGACGGAAAAGTTTGGACGGTTTTGAAATTTTTATGATGCGTTCGGGGAGCAATGAAATGCACCTGTGGCACGTAGAATTGTTCCAGGGGCGCACAAAGCTCGAAAATTTCTTAAACCTTTCTGGGTTGTTCTTGACACTCCCGAACTCCCTTTTTTGCAAGACTAGAACCGTTAAAAACCTTATTGAGTTTACTTTCCGACCCAAGTTGTTTGAATCTATAAAATACTTTATATAAAACGGTATGACCTATTTACCCTTAATGAATTGAGTTTACTTTCCGACCCAAGTTGTTTGAATCTATAAAATACTTTTATATAAAACGGTATGACCTATTTACCCTCAATGATTCAAAAACTAAATCATTTCGGTAAAATGCTCGCATCTTCCTCATTTTAAATCGAATAACGACCTATTAAATATTGATAAAGTGAACTTTCAATTTACCAAAAGATTGTGGAATCCAACCATAAAAATAATAATGTTTAGTTCATGAAAATCAGGTAAGTAAGTGGACCACTACATATAATGTGAATGTTGATGATCAATTAAGTAATTTTGTATGCTTCGATGAAGTGCGGAAAGCCATATGAACTCTCTAGTACTCCTAAGAAATGAATTAATACCTTAATACAAGGAATGGGAGTACCGAAAGGAACATAGAATGAGTGGATGGGCATGGAAATATGTTTTAGCCAAATTGGCTCTGACGATATTTGAATTGGCCAACTTTTGACCAACTATTCGTAACCCAAAATCTACTATTTTTATGGTTCAATTCCATCATCTTTGAGTACTTTGGCTCCGAAGATATTTGAATTTGCCTACTTTCGACCAACTATTTGTAACTCGAAACCTATTAGTTTTATGGTTCAATTCCATCATCTTTTAGTATTTTGAATGCCCTCTGTATCGATATAAAATAGGTTTCAATCCAGTTTAAAGTTACGGTGATTGAAGGACTCCTCCAAAATATATATTTTATTTTTCGCCTTCCTGACAGTAAATTCGTCAAATCTCTTGATTTACAAATATTTTGGGAGTCAAACTAATTTAATTAGAAAGTAGGTTAGACGAGCCCTTTAACATTTCAAACCACGTGCGAATCAGAGTTCGGAAGTGTCCGTACAAAGACCGCAAAGTTTGGTCGGTTTTAAAATTTTGATTATGCGCCCGGGGAGCAAACAAATGCGCTTGGGGCGCAAAGAAATGCTCTTGGGCGCCGAAAGCGCCACAATTTCTTCAAACTTTGCGGGTTTGTATCGAACACTCCCGAACTCCGTTTCGTGCAAGGTTAGAACCGTTAAAAACATTATTGAGTCTACTTTCCAATCCAAGTAGTTTTAATCTTGAATAAAATTTTATACAAAATAGTATGACCAATTTACCCTCAATGAGTCAAAAACAAAATCATTTTCGTAAAACGCATGCATCTTACAGTTTTTAAATCGAATGATGACCTGTTCAATATCGATAGGAGAACTTTCAATTTACTAAAAGATGGTGGAATCCAACTATCCAAGTAATAATGTTTAGTTCATGAAAATCGGGTAGTAAGTGGACCTCTAAATCTTAGGCGAATGTTGATGATTGATTTAGTAGTTTTGTATACTTCAATGAAATGCGGAAAGCCTTATGAACTCTCTAGAACTCCTAAGAAAGGAACTAATACCCTAAAAAAGGGAATGCAAGCACCAAATGGAACATACAATGAGTGGGAGGGCACGGAAACGTGTTTTAGCCGAAATAGCTCCACTGATATTTGAATCGGCCTGCTTTCGACCAACTATATGTAACCCGAAACCTATTAGTTTAATGGTTCAATTCCATCATCTTTTAGTATTTTGAATGCCCTTTGTATCGATATAAAATAGGTTTCAATCCGGCAACAAGTTATGGTGATTCAATGATTTTTCCGGAATATTTTGTTTTTCGCCTTCTTGATTGTAAAATCGTTATATCTCTTGATTTGCAAATATTTTGGGAGTCAAACTAATTTAATTAGAAAGTAGGTTAGACGAGCCCTTTAACATTTCAAACCACGTGCGAATCGGAGTTTGGGAGTGTCTGTACAAAGACCGCAAAATTTGGTCGGTTTTAAAATTTTGATTATGCGCCCGGGGAGCAAACAAATGCGCCTGGGGCGGATAGAAATGCTCCTGGGGCCAAAAGCGCCACAATTTCTTCAAACTGCGGGTTTGTGTCGGACACTCCCGAACTCCGTTTCGTGCAAGGTTAGAACCGTTAAAAATATTATTGAGTCTACTTTCCAATCCAAGTAGTTTTAATCTCGAATAAAATTTTATACAAAATAGTATGACCAATTTACCCTCAATGAGTCAAAAACAAAATCATTTTCGTAAAACGCATGCATCTTACTGTTTTTAAATCGAATGATGACCTGTTCAATATCGATAGGAGAACTTTCAATTTACTAAAATATGGTGGAATCCAACTATCCAAATAATAATGTTTAGTTCATGAAAATCGGGTAGTAAGTGGACCACTAAATCTTAGGCGAATGTTGACGATCAATTTAGTAGTTTTGTACGTTTCAATGAAATTTGGAAAGCCTTATGAACTCTCTAGAGCTCATAAGAAATGAACTAATACCTTAAAAAAGGGAATGCAAGTACCGAATTGAACATACAATGAGTGGGAGGGCACGGAAACGTGTTTTAGCCGAAGTGGCTCCGACGATATTTGAATCGACCTACTTTCGACCAACTATTTGTAACCCGAAACCTATTAGTTTTATGGTTCAATTTCATCATCTTTTAGTATTTTGAATGCCCTCTGTATCGATAAAAAATAGGTTTCAATCCGGCAACAAGTTAAGGTAATTCAATGATTTTTTCGGAATATTTTGTTTTTCGCCTTCTTGATTGTAAAATCGTTATATCTCTTGATTTATAAATATTTTGGGAGTCAAACTAATTTAGTTAGAGAGTAGGTGAGAAGACCTTTTTAACATTTCAAATCACGTGCGAATCGGAGGTTGGGAGTGTCCGCGCCAATACGGCAAAGTTTGGACAGTTTTGAAATTTTTATGATGCGCCCGGGAAGCAATGGAATGCACCTGTGGCGCATTGAATTGTCCCGAACTCCGTTATTTGCAAGGCTAGAACCGTTAAAAACCTTATTGAGTCTACTTTCCGACCCAAGTAGTTTGACTCTATAAAATACTTTACATAAAACAATATGACCAATTTACCATAAATGATTCAAAAACTAAATCATTTCGGTAAAACGCTTGCATATTCCACATTTTAAGTCGAATAAAGACCCATTAAATGTTGATAAAGAGAACTTTCAATTTACTAAAAGAAGGTGGAATCTAACCATCAAAATAATTATGTTTAGTTCAAGAAAATGGGGTAAGTAAGTGGACCACCACATATTATGCAAATATTGATGATCAATTAAGTATTTTTGTATGCTTCGATGAAGTGCGGAAAGCCTTATGAACCCTCTAGAACTTCTAAGAAATGAACTAATGCCTTAATACAAGAAATGGGAGCACCGAATGGAAAATAGAATGAGTGGAAGGAAATGGAAATGTGTTTTAGACGAAGTGCCTTCGACAATATTTGAATCCGCCTACTTTCGACCAACAATTAGCAACCCAAAACCTATGAGTGTTATGGTTCAATTCCGTCATCATTTAGTATTTTGAATGCCCTCTGTATCAATATAAAATAGGTTTCAATCCGGCAACAAGTTATGGTGATTCAATGATTTTTCCGGAATATTTTGTTTTTCGCCTTCTTGATTGTAAATTCAATATATCTCTTGATTTACAAATATGTAGGGACTCAAACTAATTTATTTAGAGAGTAGGTGAGAAGAGATTTTTAAGATTTCAAACCACGTGCGAATCGGATTTCGGGAGTGTCCGTACCAAGACGGCAAAGTTTGGACGATTTTGAAATTTTAATGATGCGCTTGGGGAGCAATGAAATGCGGCTGTGGCGCATATAAAATAGGTTCCAATCGATATAAAATAGGTTCCAATCCTTGCAGGATAGGGTATCTAAATTTTTTTGTGCATGATTCATAAACACCACAATGAAGTCAACAAGTAACATACTTCCGTGACCCCTCAAGACATGCTGCAAGGGCCATGTTGAAAGACAATATCAGAAGAAACAATAATAACAACCACAATAATAAAGACTCCTACAACCGCTAATTCCTATTACTACTCCCTCAGTTCGTCACCATCCTTGACTACTAGTGCCAAAAGTCAAAATATTCTAAACTAGGCAGTTTATCTTTATTCTCCATAACTGGTTATGTAACCAACTCATCTTCAAAATTTGAAAAGCAACATAACCCCACTCGCCTTTAGGTAATACACGCCCACCGTCACGATAATTTACAAAAGAAATTTGTATATCCCCAAACAATCATTCTCTAAGCTCGAAACCAACTTAATTACAGTCTAGATCTACTAAATTTGTAAAAAAAAACTCTTGTGTTGCAAGCTAATCCGAAAAACTGTAATTTATGATTTCAACATTTGTCACAAAACTGATTCCCTCATGTAAGTAGTAACAACTCTAATGCTCCATAAGTGTTCTCTTCTAAACCTTTACGATAACAATTTGACACTTTCTGATGTTTTGAACTTGACTCGTGTTTTGAACCTGACTCATACATTCTAATTGACCTAAATCCTTTACTCTTAGTCAAGGTTACCCACTCTAATAGTTACAATGACTCAACTCATTGGGGAACTCTATCTCTTATTGCCATAGCAACCTCCCTTATACTTCTTTAAACTGCAAACTCCCACAATAAATAATAACTCTCCACCAATTAAACTCTCTTGTCTTTCTACATAACATAAGGAAAAGTAACATCTCATTTCTCGAACACAAATCACATAAAGAAGTTACAGGACCATTTCACATTCCTTTACCTGCATTTTAAGGTCCATATAGTTATCACACATTGTTTTCATATCAATAAACGAGTCATCTAACACTATAATTAACTTGACCACACTTACTCAAATAACTTAAGAAAAAGAGATGCATTTGGATGCCCCAAGACTACACATGGCGTTCAACTGACAACAATATTATAGCCCTAATTGCCTATATAAAAAGGGTTAACAAGTAGGATTTAAGGTGCTCCTGGCCACTCTCTAGATGTAGTCACTCAAAACAACAATCCAGACAATTAATACTTCCCCTCTTTTTTTTTTGATAACCCCAAGTCTCCTCGCATTTTATCCTATAAACTCTGGTACACTCATCGACTTCACAAGATTCCCAACTTGGGCCCAAATCGCTTGTCTTATCACTACAACAACTCGCTTTACGCCTAGGTCTAGATTTAATAGCGCACCATACCTAGGGTGTGTCGATTCACTCTCAAGCAAGTAAGATCATATAAGCATATACCTAACATCGCATGAAGGACGTAAGCATGTAAGGGTTAGGCAATCGGGCACACAAGCACTTCACTTACAAAAGACAAGCGTCAGTCAAACATTCAACAGGACATACAATAAAGACCGAGTCCTCTCTCCCTTCAGGGTTCAAGACAAAAGATGTTCAAGGGCTCTTCGTTATCACAAAAGTCATTTACTCCACTACATATATATATTTATATCGTAAAGATAAACAGGCAATGTGATCTTAGAAACATCTCCTAATTTCCCATGATCCACCAATCTATCCACTAATTTTGGTTTAGATCCTAATAAGTACTAGACCTCTCCAACACTAACGCTCCCCTCAAAATCAAACACCTACTTAAGCAAAACCTTCGGAGTAACTGATCTAAAAGAGAAAATAGTTGAATTCCTTTAACTCAGATACGCAATACTTTACACCCTGTTATGATATTGTGTCAGACTTTAGAAAGTCACTATCGACAACTCCTTTTCCTTTTCACTAAGACAAGATAACACACATCTTTAAAAAAATAGAGACATTCACAATGAACCCACTAGATAACATGTGGTCATTAAGCATGCATACTCGTTATAATATTACTCTTTGTTCTTTTGCATCTTGAATTTTACATATCGAAGTATTCCCATATACGAAAGTATGAAATCACTAAGCAAGTACAATTTTTGACTATGACATCATATGACCCATCTATATTCAATTTTGTAGAAAAAGTAAACCTTTCCATTGATTATTCTATTTTAAAGAGCATCTCCTCTAAATGTTCAATCATGAAGTCACGATGGCCAGTCGCACTTCAGGTTGAATATTCAGAATTAAATCCTCAAAATCCTAGAAACAAAAAATTTCACATATATTATATATATCCACTTTTAGTAATCAAACATCTCTTAACATAAACATATTAGACACACTATGGATTCAAACTCTATCACTCAAGATAACACAAACAAACACCCAGTGTATTTAGCATATGACAAAGGCAAACACACAGAATACTCACAAAAACATAACCATCACCAAGTCTAATCACCTCACATCAACCACATTAAGACCTAACTTTCTATAAACATACATACTCACAGAACAAGTAATTTTAAGCCATGACAAGAATTAAAGAAAGGGAGCAATCAACGGCAACCAAAGCACCTACAAGGTCAAGCCTCTAACTCCTAACACGAGTCGACAACAACACGTCGCTCTATGCAAATGTAAATACGATGTCACTTAGTATAATGAACGTCGATCACATAAGCACGTATGATTTATGTAGAAAGTCGTAATATTTTGAACCGCTAAGACTAAACGTCTCCCCACGGTCTCAAGATATTCAAACCTAGACGCTCTGATACCAATTTGTCACGCCCTCGATTTTCAACATATTTAAGTAATACATTTTAAATAAAGAATCTCACATATCATACATATTACCCAAAAGAATTTCCATCTATCTTAAATTACAATTTAAATCCCCATGATCAAAGATTTACAACTGTGGCACTTCGGCCCCAAATATACATAAATGCAAGTACGATCCTATTTAGAATGTTACAAATATTTAGTTAAAAAGATTGAGATAATAAGTTATAATTACATCTCTGCTAAAATAAAATTAATACAAAGATGCTAAGTAACTACTTGAGATTAACTTCTAAAAAAAAAAGGGTCTTTCATTCCCAAGCATACATAGCATGCGAGCTATTGTCCAACATTTTGTCCTGAAAAGAAAGATTAGGTTGAGCTACACTAGCCCAGTAGGAAAACATTTACTAGTTCTATATGTAAACATGCTGAAATGTGCAAGTAAAACAAAGGCAAGACGTACAGCTCAAACAATGGAAAACAAGTGATTTAAGGGTATTCCCAATGTTCATCGTGATCATTCTATCACATGCCTATAGCTTAAGATGTTACCAAGTTCACTCAATGTCAAACAACTCAAATAACCTCGATACAACCCACTATCGCCAATCACCTCCATCGGTATTTCCACCCCTTGCGTTACCGTATAACACCATGAGGATTACCGTGTTACCACCCCTTGCGTCACAGTGATCCCTAACAACTCGGGTCACCGTATTACCACCCCTTGCGTTACGGGACTGCCTAAGTCTTCGCATTACCACCCCTTGCGTTACGAGATTTCCTAAATCAACTCCCGACATCAACAACTATTTCCTTACTCGATATACAAGCTATAACCTTCCCGAGACCACAATCATACATGAAATGTGTTACAAGATGCCGACTATATCACATATATACCACAAACGTTCATAATTAATCAATCAATCACAAATTGCATCTTATTGACATTTAATCAAGTAAACTATCATTTAATCGTTACCAACGGAGGGCCAACGATTCAAGAATAACATTCACTAAGCATAGGAAGTCAATTAGTTAAGCAATAGATGAGCTAGAAGGTATCCAAAAGGGGTTTAGAAGTGATTGGGGGTTGAAACGATCGAAGGAACACAAAACAGCATCAAAGCTGTCCAGAACAACAAAGGGTATTGATACCCCCGAGTCAGGTATCAATACCTGGCAGGCTAGAAGTCCAGAGATGGATGAGGTATTGATACCCCATTTTTGGGTATCAATACCGCGCTGTTTCAAGGCGATTTTTTGCAGTTTGACAGACATTTAAAGCACCAAAGGGGAATGATCCAAGCACGATTTCTACATCATTTCAACATATATACACATAAAAGAGGTAAAGAAATCCCTACCTCGAGACGATAACAAAGATCTCCGAGATTCGAATGAGCCTAGTTTTCTTGGACTTCAAATCTTCGATTCGGGCTTAACCCAAGGATTTCCAAGCTCTAGGCACGATCGAAAGGTCGGAGGGAGGTTTATTCTTGAAGGTTTTTGCAAGATTGAGTGAGGTTTTTGAGTGAGAAGAGGAGAGAGATAGATGAGCCGGTGGAGAGAGAGAAAGGGACGGTAGAGAGAGAAGGGGAATGGAGAAAAAATGCTCTCCTACATACATACACCCCTAGTTATACTCGCATATCCTTAAATCACACACTTAATCCCTCAACACTCTATTCTTTCACTTCAATCCCCAAATCAATTAATCACCCATTAAACCACTTTTTCTCATTATTCCCAACTTTCGACATTTATATGATCTTTAAATATTTTTTGAAAAATATGGGTCTCTACACGGGGAGCAAAGAAATGTGCTTGAGGCGCATAGAATTGCTCCTGTGGTGCACAAAGCTCCACAATTTCCTCAAACTTTGTGGGTTTGTATCAGACACTCCCGAACTCCGTTTCTTGCATGGTTAGAATCATTAAAAACCTTATTGAGTCTACTTTTCAACCCAAGTAGTTTGAATATATAAAATTTTTTTTATAATAAATGGTATGACCAATTTACCTTTAATGAGTCAAAAACTATATCACCTCGGTAAAACGAATGCATCTTCCTCTTTTTAAATCAAATAAAGACCTATTAAGTATCGATAAAGAGAACTTTCAATTTACTAAAAGATGGTGGAATCCAACTATCCAAATAAAAATGTTTAGTTCATGAAAATCGGGTAGTAAGTGGACCACTACATCTTAGGCAAATGTTGATGATCGATTAAGTAGTTTTGTATGCTTCAATGAAATGCGGAAAGCCTTATGAACTCTCCAAAACTCCTAAGAAATGAACTAATACCTTAAAACAAGGAATGCAAGTACTGAATGGAACGTTGAATGAGTGGAAGGGCACGGAAACGTGTTTTAGCCGAAGTGGCTCTAACGGTATTTTAATTGGCCTACTTTCGACCAACTATTTGTAACCCAAATTTTATTATTTTTAAGGCTCAATTCCATCATCTTTTAGTACTTTGAATATCCTCTGTATTGATATAAAATAGGTTTCAATCCGGTTTAAAGTTAGGGTGATTCAAGGATTTTTCCGAAATATTTTGTTTTTCGCCTTCTTGACCATAAAATCGTCATATCTATTGATTTACAAATATTTTGGGAGTCAAACTAATTTAATTAGATAGTAGGTGAGAAGAGCTTTTTAACATTTCAAACCACGTGCGAATCGGAGTTCGGGAGTGTCCGTACCAAGACGGCAAAGTTTGGACAGTATTGAAATTTTTATGATGCGCTCGGGGAGCAATGAAATGCTCCTGGGCACACAAAGCTCCACAATTTCCTCAAACTTTGCGGTATGTCCCGGACACTCCCGAACTCCATTTTTTGCAAGGCTAGAACCGTTAAAAACCTTAATGAGTCTACTTTTCAACCCAAGTAGTTTGAATCTATAAAAAAAAATTATATAAAATGGTATGACCAATTTACCCTCAATGAGTCAAAAACTAAATCATTTCGGTAAAACACTTCCATCTTCTTCATTTTAAATCGAATAAAGACCTATAAATTATCGATGAACTCAATTTCGGTAACTAACTGCCGAGTATAATTGAAAATTTTTAACGGGCTAAGGGAGAAAATACGGGACTACGAATAGTCGCCCCCTTTGTCAAAAGTGAGGTCAAAGTAATTTACACATTTTTATCTTTTTGAATTCATAGTCACAAGTCGACCCATAACCTACCCAAGTAAGATGAACCAATTCAGAATTTTTGGTGGATGATGACGGACAATTAAATCATAATCTAACCAAGTAGTTAGGCAGTGAAGCATCAAAAGAATAATTCATAGTGCAAAATCTAAATGATATGAATTGGGTCTCAAGGCAAAATAATTCGTAACAATACACTTGGTGGCTCTTCATAAAGGCAACTTTACATTAGCACACAAGAAAAACAAAATCCAAAAAACATAGAGAATGATAATGCCAAAACTCAATTGGACAAAAGGCTTGTACCATGCGCAATGTATAAGACTTTTACGCACTTAAGTTTTGGCACCTACAAAAACAGTTTTGGCATTATCACTACCTGAAAAGAGAAGCAAAACTATTACAAACACGAATGCAAACAAACTATATAAACACCTTGACCATCATCAACGTCATTTGTGATGTCTCACTCCTGTACTTCAATGTCTTCTAAGTCCGTGTTATCCGCATTCCTAACCCTACTATTTGTTGGCCCTCTGTGTTCCTGAACTATTGGCTTGTACTTGTACCTCTTAGCAACATACAAATAGACAAGGAAATTGAGGAAGCTCAGTAAGGAAAGCAACCAGTAAAAGAGATTAAGGTGGTTCGTATTAATATTATTTCCTGCCAACCACCCTCTACTCTTAGTTATTCCCTTGGTTGCACTATTGACTATATTAACAATGATGGTGCTCAAGAAATACCCAAGTGCCATGGAGCACCAAAGGAAGCAAGTAGAGATGGACTTGATACCTTTTGGTGCTTGTGAGTAAAAAAACTCAAGAAGTCCGATGAAAGAAAACAAGTCGGCAATACCAAATATGAAGAACTGAAACGATAGCCAGAAGACGCTAATTGGTAGTGGTTGGATCACTGGAATGGCGTCAAGCATGTTGTGCTTTCGTGCAACCTGTTTTCGCTTTACTTCAATGAGTCCTGCTACTGCCATAGACAAACAAGAGAGGACTAGGCCGACACCAATTCGTTGGAGGTGAGTCACACCGGTGGGGTGCCCGGTGATTCTACGGGCAAAGGGTACAAAGAAACGATCATAAATGGGTACAAGGCCGAGGAGGAATATGATAGGGATGATGGCAAGGGAAGCCGGGGGTATGTGAAAATGTTTGGTGAGCCTTGTGTCCATGGTTACGGCTTGTTGGATGGAGAAAGTTTGGAGTTGAGCCAGGCAAAGAGTCATAACAATTGCACAACAAAATATTGGAAGTACACCTAGGATAATTTTTGCATTTTCCACTTGAGTCACCCTGCAAATTTTCCACGGATTTGGTTTGCCATCTTGGGTGATTGGTGTGACTTGGATGGCTGCTTTGTCAAGGAACCTACAGAATTTCATAAACAACTTTTTCAGGTGCAATTACAACATTGTTTAAGATAAATTCAGTACTTGTACCTTGGAAATGCTATCTATCAAATGTTTTACCAATCATTCCATATATTATATATCTTCCTTTTATCAAGGTTTTAAATATCGGGCATTAATGGGTTTTAGCTTTCTGATATCCTAACACCCCGATACATAGGTGAGATGAAAAATCACTTGTGTATCATCCGATTCCGATTGATCGACTCCATAGTTTCTGGACTTTGATATGTTTAAAAACGAAAAAAAGGATAATTACTTGTAAACATCTCTGTGAGGTAGAAACTCTGTTTCTATTGCAGCTTCCTTATCTCTATTAATTTCATACAACTCTTCCGGATCCTCAGGTAGGTGAAGATTTCTGTTGCAAAAGGCAACTATGTATACCTACAAAAAGACACAAACAGTACAATTAATTCATTGTATATCTAACAACGAATTATGCAATTGAGTTCAAGATCTATTTTGTATTGGTAGACTTAGTTTTTCATGTGCGTAGATGAGGCAGAATAACCTGTGTATGATAAGCAGTACTACTAGCTTTCAAAGACAGAAAGTTAAGTGTGAAAAGTAAATGCAAGGATATGTATGAGAATGGGATAGTGCACTTGATCTTATGATATGATGAGATTATAGGCTAATTTGTACAGTACGTAGATATCCAGACCTGTATGATCTCAATGATTGGATTACTTTTTTGAATAACTTGAACCCTGTATCGAGGCAATCCTGAAATAAACAAGAGAGCACCAACGATCATGCCAATGGATGAGATGCCAAATGCCCAATCCCAACCCTTATTGTCTTGAATCCAAACTATAAGCGTTAGACTAGCAACACTGCCGATGTTCCCGGATAACAAGAACCAGTTGAAGAAGCTGGACATTTGTCTGGCCTCTTTAGGGTCTTTCTCCTCAAATTGATCAGCACCATGTGACGGCAATGAGGCTTTTATACCGGAACTTCCGATTGCCACCAAGTATAGTCCTCCAAAGAGGATTACGGCATCTCTGCCTCCTGCTTTGGTGCAATGTGCAGTTGGATCAAATAAGTTGCAAGGAGGTGGCTTGAGTTTGCTCGAGCGAGCTTGTATTGCTAGCAATCCAAGACCCTATGGAGGTAATGAATGAGGAAGTTGTTAGTTATTGCACCGTTCTTCTATGAATCAATCCAAAAACCAGTCAAGAAAAATATGTGTACTGTATCATGTGTCTGCAATTGCAGAACACCAATACTATGACACCAAATTTAACCACAATGATAACCATAGTTACATTTGTATAATTGTCGTGACGGCCACATAAATTGTAAGGTTGTCACTTCACACGAGAGCTCAATGTTACACCTTTTCTGGTTGGATCATCATGTCTTCAGCTTTAGGAAAAGTTTCAAAATATTGTCTAAACCATTTGCCGAAGCCCTGCATTGGTATAGTATCGATCACTGTGAAACGTAAATTTGTTGGCTGCCTCATTGACAGTTAGGCGATTTTGTTCGGCATTTGAAGGAAATTGAACTTGGGGGGCCTAATTGATGAAAATGTTTGAGTGTGGGTGTAGGCATTGAATTCGTTTCTTCATTCAAGGTGAGGTAAGCTATGGGACATTGGGCGAATCGCTTAGAGGTAAGCTTGCTCTTCAAGAACTCCAGCAACTTCAATCAGAAGGTTTGATTGAGCCCACAATCTCTCAGTGGGCATGTGAAGCATTTTATGTCAACAAAAGAACAGAGCAGATAAGAGGAAAGCTTCGCCTGGTTATCAACTACCAGCCTCTTAATCATTTTTTGCAGGATAACAAATTCCCTCTTCTTAATTGTAGCCTAAAGCATTCTATTTTATCCTTCAAACTTTATCTAGACTCATAAAATGCATGAATTGTCTGAGGGTTTTAAATGTTAGTGCTACCAACACATTTCATGAAAATTTTCCCTTCCTAGACCATGTGTGACAAAAAAAAATTTCCCCATAAGTATTTTGGTTGGCTATAATTTCATCACTATTCGAAACCATGAGACAATAGATTCAGATTCTCTTTCAGCCCCAAGATTGATGGGACCTATCTCTATGACCGGTACAGTTGAATGCATGTGGCCAACAAATTGATCAACCATGTAAAAATTAATGTGGTTAAACATGGATATTCACATGATATAATCACATTGTTAGTAAGAATTCACATTATGTGAATCTCATGATCTATTTATTTATGAAAATTTTGATCCTAATCAGATAACTAACCGAGAACGATCAGATTGATTTTGCGCATAATAATCTACTCAGCTGACCACACAAATTAGACACTTATCAATGCGAGCCCACAAAATGACGAAGTACGTCAATTTTCAGAAAGAGACTAGAGAAGAAGCATTATTCTTGGATCATACTCTTTTTAAAATACAAATTACCGAAGCATGAAGATGCTACGAATATACATACCACAATCTCAAAACAAGCCGAAATGAGTACAGATTTGGGGCGGCCAATGAACATGTCGGCAAGGAAGGCAATGAGGATGGAGAGAATGTAACTGGTGCCCATGTAGTTCGTAATCTGGTTGGCTGAATTGGCTACATCAAAGTGCATCACCTCAGTCAAATATGTCACCAAGTTCGTTGCCAGTGCAATTGTCGCCATGTTCTCGAAACTGAATGTGGCTGCACCAATACGCAACAACCACAATGACCGAAAACAACAATATTAGCCACGAGATAGATCTAGTACAAGTCACCTTATAATCAGGGCATGTTTGTTAAGGTAGTTCAATGTGTGTTTACGCAATTGTTATATGAAAAGGTTGTAAGTGGAATTTAGTTGTATGGATGTTTAGTGTCTGTCAGATTACAAGTGAATGAGTTCAAACAGAGCAAAAAAAATTGAGTCAGGGAAAAAGACTAAACCGAAAAAATCAACCGAGGCAGGGAAAACGTTCAAACAGAGCAAAAAAAATTGAGGTTAGACTACTTATTAAACAAACAGCAAAAACGTGTGGTGACATGCAGCAGTATATATTATCATAAGTTTCTATAGTATAAATTGAGTCAAGTTTATGAAATACTCGTACATATTGATAGCAAAGCAAATGGCATTCCTCCATGTTTGCCCTTTATAGCTGGTCTGCCCTTCCAATCCACCTTACCCTCAATAATCTCACTTCTCTCCTGCAAGTTATAGACAAGCACATATTCATCACTATATACAAGAGTGTAAGTGAACAGTAAGATCTGTCACAAAAAAAAACTGCAATTAAATTCTTTCCGGATGAGGTGGAAATCCCATGGTTTTCGCCGCCCATTGTGGGCTCCACCGTGCATGCATTGTTATAATCTGAACCGTTAATCTTGTAGGGCCCGCAAAGTTGTATACCCATGCAAAAAATTAGCTTTATAGGACATCAACAATCAAAATTTGATTTATAAAATAAACGATTATGAATAGTTTAACTTAAAAAATTAGTTATAGAATCTGGTCGTGCATTTTAAAAATCAAAAATCAACTTTTGATTTAGTTATTGATTTCCGGTCAAGTTGATTTTTTGTGTGGATATGTTACTTTGCGAGCCCTATAAGATGAACGGTTTAGATTACTGCAGCAAACGCTTGGTAGGGTCCACAATAGGCGGTGGCGAAAAAGCCATGGTTTGCAGTTCATCTGGACAGAACTTAATCTCAAACTCAAAATATTACTGTCTTTCAAATTAAACCTAAAGGAGTCAATGTATATGTAAATAGTACTCTTATAAACCTTGACTTTTTTTCATTTTGAACCTAGAAGAGTTACTAGATGTATGTGTATTAATTCACAGCAGATTTGATTTTGAAGCTTATTTTAATTCACAACATATTTGATTTAAGATATTTAATTTTATAGAAACAAATTCTAACTAAAAAATGAAGGTTGAAGAAAGACAAGGGCAGAGAGATGTGAGTTCTTATTTTTAGTAAGGTCACGCTCTTCTGGTTGAAAAACAATATTGGCAAAGGCATGTATGTACGTAGGTGTACAATTCCGGGGTTGGGATTGTAACTTTCTACGAATTTTTAATTCGTCACACCGGTGTAACAGGACAGTGGGACGTGCTAGGTGTAGAGAGTTATGTTAAAATTTTCTTAATCTCTCCCATTGTTTTCTAAAGAAACAAGATGACACCATGTGTACAACACGTGCTTAGTACATTCACATAGACAGTTAGATAGACGTGGGTTATTAATCAATCCAAAAGGGAAAATAGCATGAAACCAAAGAGGGAAATTGAAGTTTGTGTGTAAATGACATGAAATCAAATGAAGTACTAAAAAACGTACCATAGCTGCAAAATAAAGGTCTTTGAACAAAACTGATCAAAGAGAAGTGTAGAGGGGAAAGAATTAATGATGAAATGAAGGCTATGTTAGCTAGAGCTATATGTGGATGTATATATATATATATAGATAAGGGTGGACAATGCCATTCAAGAATATTCTTTTAATTATGTTGTGATGATGACCATTTCTTTCTCAAATTGAATAATGTACGCACAACTGAATTTATATGTATTTAAATACGTTGCGCATATATTTGCAAAAAGCTGGTCAAAGTACTGTTGATGACGATACTTAACGATAGTTAAATATGTTACACCATCTTTGACACCAATAAAGAAAAAAGGTTTAGGTGCCGTTCCTTCTTCTTCTTTTTTAACATTTTTTTTTTTTGAAAAAAGAGGTAATTTCAAGTATAAGTATAATGAAAATGAAAAATAATTTTTCGATTTTTTTTGCACCGTTTAAAAGATCTCAATAAAATCTATCAAACAAGATCCATATTGGTAGAAAAATTATTTGCGTAAACATATAATTTTTGAGTTTTAAATTACCTTCCTTTTCAAAAAGTACTTTTTTAAAAAACTAGAAGACAATGGAATTGATATAGGGGATCCTGAAATTTGGAATTCCAGTCAGACAAATTGGGCTCTTGGGTACTACTTATACCCTCCGTCCGGATTTAATAGTTCCTCATTCAATTCTAATCGGATAAAAAATGAGTTATCTCTTTAAATTGGTAATGAAAACCGAAGCCGGGAGCATCCATCATTTAAATTATCAGTCATTTTTGTTGCACGAAAATAGGTTTTCCAGATTTGAGAACAGCATTTTGGTGCTTTCGAAAAAAGTGAATTCTTTTTAGAAGTGCGGGGCCTGCTCCGATCTCTTTCCGAAAATTGGAAGCGTTCACTTAGCAGATCTGTGTGGTTCGATGATCCTTGATTTGAGCTCCTCTTTAGTGGGTTCGTGGGTTGCCTGGTCTCCTGGCCCTAACTTGCACAGTGGATGCACGACTAAGACCTAACCGGGGTTTGCCTGGCAAGGCACTCCGGCCCCCAATTGCTGTGGGAAGTTGGACAATGAGGAAGAAGAAGAAACGGAGATGGGTGTCGAGAAAGGTAATTTGATGCATTTTTTAAGGTGATATCTATAGAATGGGATTGCCGGTCAAAAAAAATCTATATGAATTCTTTTGATCTCTTATGATTAATGAAAATTTTCTTGGTTGTTCATCAAAAATCTGTACAATAGGATCGCGGTGTTGCAAAGGGAGGAAAAAAAAAAGGTGGTGGCAATCGGGGTGAAGATTAGTAAGGAATGAAAGGGCATGAGAGATGCAAGACAAGGAGCAATACCAACATTATATACGCGTAGGAGGTCTTAAAATAAACAGTATCAAGCTGTAAAAATCAGGATTAGCCTTATTTTGCGCTTCTAAATACTGACTTTTACATCTTTTTATTTTTTTTCTTATGTTAAAAAGAAGCTGTACGTAAAAGTCAGGATTTTAGAAATGCAAAACAAGGCGCCCCCAATAAAAACACACTATTTTTCTCATCATTGACACCTTTTTGGCAAACCTTTGACCCTTTTTGTAAAGATTGAGTCTCATTGAACATTAGACGGCAAAAAGTGTTCGAAATTAGAAAATGAGCTGTAAGTTAGCCTTTTACAAGGTCAGTTTGTGAGACTGACATTATAAAATTCTTCCTCCCCTTGAATAGTTCAAACTCTCTATGATTCATCATGTTCTCTCACGAGTGAGGGATTTTAGTGTTGATGGTGTTAGAAAGTTATACTACATTGTTTTAGGTCAATGCTTTCGAATAAGTGCCTTCGGGCACAACACAATTAACTTTAGGATCACTCCAAATGAATGGAATTGACTTGACAAATGTAGAGACAAAACTTAAGTATCGTTAATGAAGGTGACCAACAGTAAATAATTGAAGAAATTCAAATGAATCAAAATACTTGTTGAGAATCGCTTTCATACTTTGATATCGTGGATCCCTCGAATCGCTCTTCTTTAAATTCAATCATATCTTACGGGTCTCAACTGTGTCTAGCATGCACACGGTCCAGATAGGTGATGTTCTAGAAATCTAGTAACGAACTAAACGATCCGCTTCTCTTTTGATCATCAGTTGATGCAATTTTTGAAACAAGTTGCTGCAATTTTCGGATGGGTGTTGTTGACAGCTGTTGGAGGGGTTGCAAGAATGACCAAAAGCCCTTTATGGATTCATCAATGGAAGGCCTGCATAATTCTACTTCAGGCACCACCATATATTCTAGCCAAGACCTACTAGTACAACTCAATTATCTGTGGCCAGAAGTGTGGATGCTGGTTTTTACCTCTCTCTTTTTCCTTTGCTTTATAACTACTCAGTACCTTTTCTTTGGTTTGCCAGGTTGATTGCTTATCAACCTTTCGTTGGGATGCTAACTTGTCGTTGTGATGCCGTTTGCTCATGCCCCATTATCGTTTTAACTCATATCAGTGGAGTTTCTCTTTGGTTGGATTAATAATATGGTCGCTTTTTGAGAATTTGGTTGGTTTTAAAATTTCAATGATGTGCCCGGGGCGCAAAGACGTGCGCCTGGGGCGCATAAAATTGCTCCCGGGGCGCCAAAGCTCCACAAATTTCTCAAACTTTGTGGGTTTGTCCTGGATACTCCCGAACTCCATTTTTTCCAAGGTTAGAACCGTTAAAAAGCTTGTTGAGTCTACATTCTAACCCAAATAGTTTGAATCTATAATTTTTTGTATAAAAAATGTTATGACCAATTTACCCTTAGTGAGCCGAAAACTAAATCATTTCGGTAAAAGGCTCGCATCTCCCTCATTTTAAATCGGATAAAGGCCTATTATATATCGATAAAGAGAACTTTCAATTTACTAAAAGATGGTGGAATCCAACCATCAAAATAATAATGTGTAGTTCACGAAAATTGGGTATAGTAAGCAGACCACTACATCTTCAGCGAATGCTGATGATTAAGCAGTTTTGTATGCTTTGATGAAGTTCGGAAAGCCTTATCAACTGTCTGGAGCTCCTAAGAAATGAACTAATACCTTAAAACAAGGAATGCAAGTACCAAATGGAACATAGAATGAATGGAAGGGCGCAGAAACGTTTTTTAGCCGTAGTGGCTCCGACGATCTTTGAATTGGTCTACTTTCGACCAACTATTCATAACCCAAAATCTATTATTTTTATGGTCCAATTTCATCACCTATTAGTACTTTGAATACCCTCTGTATCAATATAAAATAGGTTTCGGTCCAGTTTAAAGTAAGTGTGATTCCAAAATATTTTGTTTTTTGCCTTCTTGAGAGCAAAATCGTCATATCTTTTGATTTACGAATAGTTTTGGTGTCAAACTAATTTGGTTAGAAAGTTGGATAGACGAGCTTTTTAACATTTCAAATCACGCACAAATCGCAGTTCAGGAGTGTCCGGGACAAACCCGCAAAATTTGAGGAATTTGTGGAGCTTTGTGCGCCCCAGGCACACTTCATTGCTCCCTAGGCGCATCATCAAAATTTCAAAATCGACCAAATTTTGCGGTCTTGGCACGAACACTCCCGAACTCCGTTTTTGCAAGGTTAGAATGATTAAAACCGTTCCGGAATTGGATCGATCCGGAGGGGTAGCAGCTAGCATGGCTCCATGTGGATAACATCCCAAAAAATATATACGCTTGGATTCGTATATGGACAATGCATTATGCAACATCTCATGTAGACTACTATTAGACTTGTTTAAACCTTAAAACATGCCCGAAATGCTTAATCACTTGAAACTTGCCTTTTGAAATAAAATGCTAGCTTCGAATGATACCCAGCAACTACGAATACTTAACTGGATGATGATGTTGCGCGTGACCTCCAATCCTGTATGGCGGAACGTACTGTATGATTTTGAATAAGCACTTTATGCTGCAACCTAAGCTTTGTTACCGGCAATAAACCGTATCTCTCAAGCCACGCTTTGATGGCTCTGTGCTCGTATGTAAAACCATCAGCGGCAATGTATGGATCCTCCATTACTTCCTGAATTAGCCATGGAATAATGCACACAGAGAAATTTAGACAATGACATGCAGCCAATGTAAGGCTGTGTTTGGATCGGTTTTGTGAAGGGAATCTAAAAGGCAAGCAAACAAGGATATAACAAAGTAAAGGGCTACCCAATGTACGAGTCTCACTTACAGAAGGTCTGGGAAGCGTTGGACTTACGCAACCGTAGCCCTGCCAGATTGATTTGTTTGGTTCCCCTATCATTTTCCTATCCCTAAGTGATCCCTCCACAAAAACCATGATTCAAAACCATGCATTTGCACACGCATCATAATGTATTTATGAGATATTTTGAAAAAAGTTAACACCAATTTTTTCTTCCCAATGAGATCTTTAAATTGATGTAAAATTTGTCGAAAAAAATTTCTTGCCAATACATAATTTTCTGCGTGCAAAATGCATGGTTCTCCAAAAGGGGAAGCAATTCGAGACGGATGGAGTGTCTTGGCAATAGGAGAGCAGAATTAAGAGTGCATCGGAGATGTTCATATGGAGTTTCAATTTTCACCTGAAGTATTGGGCAGAAGTAGTGGTTAGGTGGTTGAATACTATTCCTTTGTAGCCTTAAAGTACCATCTTCCATATCAGCAAGTTTTTTCAAAAGCGGCAACACTTCAGTTTCAAGATCGGGCCTATCTCTGCATCGAAGTTCGGAGCATTTCAGGGCCATTTGAGCCATCTCCTCTGTTTCGGCAAGTGGCCAATCCGGTATAGACTTGTCCAATATATCATAGAGCGAACCATTGGAAATTGCATTTTTAAATTTCAGCAAAAGCTCATTGGGAGGTTGTGCGGCGAGCAATTGGAGCACAATGATTCCAAAAGCATATAGATCAGATTTGGGTCGGACAGTTCCAGTTCTTTAATACTCTGGATCCATATAGTGAAGACTGCCACATATAACAACAGAGTCCCTATATTCTGTGATATCGTCTGGCGCAACATTTGATACAAGTTTAGCCAACCCCACATCACCAATTTTGCTCACATAATTTCTGTCCAGAAATATATTTCCCGGTTTTAGATCTCGATGAATAATAGGGTCTGGTTTTGTGTTGTGTAAAAATGCAAGTCCACAAGCTACTTCAAATGCTATCCGGAATCGAACAAACAAAGGAAGAGGATGCCTGCTGCTTTGGCCGGAAACAAAATCTTCTAGGCTTCCATTTTCCATGTATTCAAATACTAAGCAACCAATCTCTGGACAGACTCCAAGCAGTAAAACAATGTTTGGGTGGCGTAACTGGTTAAGAACTTCAATCTGAAAATAATTGACCGAGGATAGCAAAAACCATTGCCACAACAGTCAGAACAACTAAAGTGGTCAGAAAATTTTTGGTGCAGTGAAAAGCAAAAATGTAAACAATGGACATGTTGAGCTAAAGTAAGTTCACGAACATTCGTATTTTTATGTTTCAAACAAGTAAATTCAGCTAGGACAAGATAAATCAACATTGTGGCTAAGGGTGTTTACACAAGCGTGCACAACCGAATAGTTCGTGAATATTTCGAGTTAATAGGCATCGGCACATTATCAACAATAAACACAGTTAATTAAGAATTTCGTTTTATATTGAATGTAGCGTCAACTAAATTAGGTTAGGTGCACAATTAAAACTTCTCCTTTCATGAGTTCTTAAAAGACTTAGAACTTAATCAAATCATCATGCTAATAGAAAAGAAAAGCCTCAAGCAAGCATGGGAACTTGATTGAATACAGAAGAAAAAAATCAAGTAAAGAAAAAACCTGTGTCAGAAATTCCTTTTCCTTCTCCAATGCATCGGAACGTAGAACTTTGACAGCTACTAGGGTTTTATCGAGGTCACATCTGTATACTTTCCCGTATGATCCATCACCAATCATCTTAGTTTCAGCGAAGGAATCGGTAGCTATCTCTATTTCATCCCTTGTGTACCTTCTGTACCTTCGGTCATTTGACAGGAGCGCATCGATAATTTTCTTTTTCTCCACAGATTCTTTGAGTGCATTAGATTCTGCTATTTGCCTTTCATAAGTCTCTTTAGCAAGCAGATTTCTTGCAATCTCAATCTCCTTCACGGCTTCCAAATGCTTCCTTTTCACTTCTGCAAGAATTTTCTTCTAAACTTCTTCTCTTTGCAATGCGGTATTTACTTGTCTTTCTTCTTCAAGGCATTTAGAAGAAAGAAAGTGAACCTGTGCAATGGAGCATCAATAACAGTGGTCTAGTGTAATATAAAACACGAGACAACCTATGTTTTATCACTTGTCTTTATATTCAAGGTTCATTGAGTGTTCACATTTTCTACCTAAATGAAGGAGAGACATTCAATATATTGAAGGCTAACCTCATTTTGTGCTTGGACTACGTCTTCAAAAGCTCGATTGTACATGCCAACAGTGTTCATTAATTCTATACGCAGTTGTTCTTCCTCAGCCTGCACATCCGACTATAGAAAAATATGCATAGAAACGTTAGCACAGACTAGTCATCGTCACATAGCAAAGTGTACAAAGAAAGTAACTAATATATGGTATCACAAAGTGTACAAAGAAAGTAACTAATATATGGTATCACACAACTTACGTAACAACAGGCAGAAAAACCAACACAATTCACCTTTTTTGTTTCTGTAGAAGCCACAGAATGACATTCATTTGCTGACTCAACTTGTAGCATACTAGTTCATGAGTTTCGATGATTTTGTTGGGATACCTCTCTTGTGCAATTGCTATAGAATTCAAGGAAGAGCATACAATATTACCAGTTGGAGGAGTTGGTCTTTTGGTATTAAGGAAGTAAAAAATAAAAAGAACCTGGACCAAGCCGGGATCAACCATAGCTACAAGAATCCTGACGGGGCTCTGGGCGGGACATGACTGGAGACAAATTTGACCCTTGTAATATTTGCACAAGGTGGCCGTTCTCTAAAAAGTTTACACTAAAATAGCGGCCCAAAAAACCTTCAAAAGTCAAGGAACTCAAGAGATGTCATGCAATGAAAAAAATGAAAACTACGAGCAAAGAGCAAGTGAGAGGAGCCCAGTTGAAAATGTACATGATCCTTAACAATCTTATGATTTTTGTTGGTAGGTTGCATTGGCATCAGCACAAGGCCCTTTTCTTGAGCAAGTGAGAGCAGCCCAGTTGGGATTAGACCTTGAAAATGTGAAATGTGTTGATGCCCGGGGATTGGAGCTGAAACCTGACAACCTGCACCTAACCACTCGAGCAGAGGTTCAACTCGGTATGATGTTGGCCGATTCATTTCTCCAGACCCGGTAAAGCCCCCTTGAGAAAAATGCTCCCCCAGAAGATTTCGTAAATTACGTTGGTGAACTTCCCCACAATCCCCTGAAATTAGTTCTTTGATTCTTAGCGAGGAAAAAAATTTTGAAATTTAAACATCTGTTTAGGGAGACATTACAGGGGAGGCATTCGGTATTCCCAATGACATCTTGCATTTGGAGGGAGTGTCAGACCACTTCTATGCATTTAGTGGCTCCAACGATCTTTGAGTTGGTCTAATCTCGACTAATTTTTCATAAACCAAAATACATTATTTTTATGATTCAATATCACAATCTTTTAGCATTTTAAATACCCTTTATATCAATATAAAGTAGGCTGCGTTCCGGTTTAATGTTGGTGTGATTCAAGGATTTTCCCAACATAGGTTATTTTTCAACATGTTGAGGGTAAATTATCAAATCTTTTGACGTATAAGCAATTTGGGAGTCAAACGAATTTCGTTAATTAGAAAGTAGGATAGACAAGCTTTCCAACGGTTTAAACCACGTGCAAATCGGAGCTCGGAAGTGCCCGTGACAAGGCCGCAAAGTTTTGTTAGTTTTGAAATTTCACTGTCGCGCCTGGGAGCAAGGGAATGCGCCTGGGGCGCATGCATTTGCGCCTGAGGCTCATTGAAACTCAAAAATTGTTCAAAATTTGCAGGTTTATTTTGGATACTCCCGAACTCCGATTTTTGCAAGGTTGGAACCGTTGTAAAACTTGTTGAGTGTTATTTCTAATCCAAGTAGTTTAAATCTTAAACTATTTGTACATTAAAAAATATGACCAATTTACCCTCAGAGAGTTGAAAAGTAAATTATTTCGGTAAAAAACTTGCATCTCCCTCATTTTTAATACGATAAAGACCCATCGTATATCGATAACGAGGATTTTGAAAGTACTAAAAGTTGGTGAAATCCAATCATAAGAATAATTCTTTTTGTTTTATGAAAATTGGGTAGTAAGAAGAATACAAAGCTTATCGGAGTACTACCACTACTCCACCACCAACATTGTCACCATAATACAACCCCTCCACCTCCATCCCTTCACCTCCTACACCAACATCACTTCACCATCACTACCACCGCACTTCCACTTTGCTACCACCATTGGCACTGCCTTTCAACCCTACCACCTCCATTTTCATTTAACCATTGTCAAAAACACGCACGGCCACGACTTCACTGCTACAACGATCATACCACGATGACTACTACACTTCCACATCATCATCATTTTTTGTCTTGTAGAGTGTAAAATTATCATTTCTGGTAACGTATAATTTGGTTACAAAATAGGCTACACAAGCTTCCCAATGGTTTAAACCACGTGCAAATTGGAGTTCGAGTGTGTCAATGACTAGACCGCAAATTTTGGTTGGTTTTAAAATTTTAAGGTCGCACATAGAACCACGCATAGAAACTCGAAAAGTGCTAAAACTTTGAGGGTTTATGCCCGACACTCCCGAACTCCGATTTTCGTAAGATTGGAATCATTAAAACGCTTCTTGAGTCTAATTTGTAACCCATGTAGTTTAAATCTAAAAGTATTTGTACATTAAATGATATGACCAATTTATCCTCAGAGAGTCAAAAAGTAAATTATTTCGGTAAAAAACTAGCATCTTCCTCATTTTAAATCGGATAAAGACCTATTATATATTGATAAAGAAGATGTTCAAAGCACTAAAAGTTAGTGAAATCCAATCATAAAAATAATAGAGTTAAGTTTACGAATAGGTTAGATATATGGACAGAGTTGTTTCTCTGCTTTCGATTTTTCCAGTTGCGTCGTGCATTTGGTGGTAGCGTCGGACCACCTCTGTTTTTCGACAAGCGGAGCAAATCATCCATGCAAAATATTAGATTGCTCGGATATTAATAGTTTCATAATCAGAAAACATCTTTCTTGAGAATAACATTTTTCTATACAACATTCCAGGTAACTAACGGAGCCTTAGAGTTTTTTCACTTTTCCACTTTCTTTCTTTCACTGCCGTCCCCTCCTGTCCTTTTCCTCTGCATCCCTGCCTCTTGTTCCTCCCTTATGCTCTAGATGTTGTCTTTCCTCTCATTTGCTCTCCTATCTTCTTAGTTGTGAGAATATTGAGCCTTCCACTTAGGGAGGGAAGATGATCTCCCCATCATATTTGGACTGGGGGCCCTGGCCGTTTTGGATTCTTGGTTCTTGGATTTGACCATCCTTGGCGACGGATCTTTGAGTCCTCTAGCAGCAGTGGTGGTGACGCATAGCTGCGACAACTACAGTTGGACTAAGGGATGTTAAGCTCCAAGATGCAGATGCATTTTCCGCCAACTTTCTCCAACCCCATCCAATATCCATGAGCGCATCAGTGGTTCCAACAGAATCGATCCCACACAAATGATTTAAGTAGTTCATTAACTTTAAAATAATTATTTCGGACATGTTCACGACCAAATAAATATAGTCACTATGAGACGTTGATGTCTTTATAACGTTGTGCAATCATCTTCCTTACTAACATTGACTACAGTGTCACAAACCAAAGCAATGCTCCCTATCCTTTGGTTAATTCTTCTGGCAAACGCGGTGACCCCTTCCTCATCACAAGACATGAACGTATTCCTGTTGGCCGGACAAAGCAACATATCCTGCCACGGCGGCACAACCAACGGCACCTGGGACGGCAGCGTCCCACCGAAATGCGCCCCCAACCCGTCGATCCTCAGCCTTGCCCCAAACCTCACGTGGGTTCCCACGGCCGAGCCACTCCACAGGGACATCAACGTGAACATCACGTTCGAGGTGGGCCCCGGGATGTCGTTTGCCAATTCGTTATTAATTGGCCAAAGACCCAAGCATCGGCATGGTGGGATTGGTGCCCTGTGCATTAGGCGGGTCCAATATAAGTAGTTGGGGTCAGGGTAGTTTTTTATATGACAGGTTAGTGAGCAGGGCTAGAGCCGCCGTGCAAGGCGGAGGGAAGATCCAGGCGGTGCTATGGTATCGGGGGGAGAGTGATATGGAGTTACAAGACAACGCGGAGTTGATCTTTTGGTATTAAGGAAGTATAAAATAAAAAGGACCTGGACCAAGCCTGGATCAAGCATAGCTACAAGAATCCTGACGGGGCTCTTGGCGGGACATGATTGAAGACAAATATGACTCTTGTAATATATGCATAAAGTGGCCGTTCTCTAAAAAGTTTACCACTAAAATAGCGGCCCAAAAACCCTTCGAAAGTCAAGGAACTCCAAAGACATCATGCCATGAAAAAAATGAAAACTACGAGCAAAGAGCAAGTGAGAGGAGCCCAATTGAAAATGTACATGATCCATAACAATCTTATGATTTTGGTTGGTAGGTTGCATTGGCATAAGCACAAGGCCCTTTTCTTTAGCAAGTGAGAGGAGCCCAGTTGGGATTAGACATTGAAAATGTGAAATGTGTTGATGCCCAGGGATTGGAGCTGGAACCGGACAACCTGCACCGAACCACTCGAGCAGAGGTTCAACTCGGTATGATGTTGGCTGATTCATTCCCCCAAACCCGGTCAAGCGCCCCTTGAGAATAATGGCCCCCAAAAGATTTCGTAAATTACGTCGGCAACTTTCCCCACAATGCCCCTGTAATTAGTTCTTTGATTCTTAGCGAGGAAAAAAAATATGAAATATAAACATCAGTTGAGGGATATATTAAAAGGGAGGCATTCGCTTTTCCCAATTGCGTCTTGCATTTGGTGGGAGCGTCGGACCACTTCTATGCATTTATAAGTGGCTCCAACGATCTTTGAGTTGGTCTAATCTCGACTAATTTTTCATAAACCAAAATACATTATTTTTTTGATTCAATCCCACAATCTTTTAGCATTTTGAATACCCTTTATATCAATATAAAGTAGGCTTCGTTCTAGTTTAATGTTGGTGTGATTCAAGGATTTTCCCAATATAGGTTATTTTTCGACAAGTTGAACTAAATTTCATATCTTTTGACGTATAAGCAATTTGAGAGTCAAATTAATTTGGTTAATTAGAAAGTAGCATAGACAAGCTTTCCAATGGTTCAAACCACGTGCAAATTGGAGTTCGGGAGTGCCCATGACAAGGCCGCAAAATTTGGTTAGTTTTGAAATTTCAAGGTCGCGCCTGGGGCCCATGCATTTGCGCCTAAGGCGCATTGAAACTTGAAAATTGTTCAAACTTTGCGGGTTTATTCCGGATACTCCCGAACTCCAATTTTCGGAAGGTTGGAACCGTTGTAAAGCTTGTTGAGTGTAATTTCTAACCCAAGTAGTTTAAATCTTAAACTATTTGTACATTAAAAAATATGACCAATTTACCCTCAGAGAGTTAAAAAGTAAATTATTTCGGTAAAAAACTCACATCCCCCTCATTTTTAATTGGATAAAGACCTATTGTGAATCGATAACGAGGATTTTGAAAGTCCTTAAAGTTGGTGAAATCCAATCATAAAAATAATTCTTTTTGTTTTATGAAAATTGGGTAGTAAGAAGAATACAAAGCTCATCAGAGTACTACTACTACTGCACCACCAATATTGTCACCATAATACAACCCCTCCACCTCCATCTCTTCACCACCTACACCAACATCACCTCACCATCACTACCGCCATACTTCCACTCTGCTACCACCATTGGCACTGCATCTCAACCCTACCACCTCTGTTTTCATTTAACCACAGTCAAAAACACGTGCGGCCACTACTTCTCTACTACGACGATCACACCACCCCATGCAACACCACCACGACTACCACACTTTCACATCATCATCATTTTAGGACCATATAACCACAGGCCTCCACTCCACCATAGGAACCCTTATTTACTTCACCACTACTATATATTGACATTAATTATTTTACCACCATTACCAATTCAAGGAAAAATGAGAACATCGATTGAGATATTCTTGATGTTTTTAATCTACAGCCACCACATTTCAAGTGTGACTTTGATCAGTGCCACCACAATGAATTGGGACCTTAGTAGGAAACAAATTGAATAAAATACCTTAGTAGGAAACAAATTGAATAAAATGAGAGAGATTCGAGTTTTTTACCGGAAAGTGATGCCGGCCGAGACCTGCAAGGTTAGGATAATCCCGGGAAGACACTCAGCGGGGGCAATGGAAGTCACTCAACGTTGCTAATCGCGGAAGACACTCACGCGACCAAGTCACACACTTGATTATCGGAGGAATCACTCATTCTCAAGCAAGAAAAGAACTTGCACAATATTTTCATAAACTCCAAAAACTGCCAACAGATTTCATTCACAGAGATATATAGAGAGATTACAAAAGATGACTCTATGACTACCCTCATAACACTTAATATTTTAAGACTTTCCAAAGCAAACTACACTTCCAAGACTAACAACACAAAACAACGAGACATAGAAGTCAAAAGGTCATCAAAGACTAACACAATAAAATAAATCTAAATAGACTTTTCAACTCCTGATTATGCTCCTGCATCATTTATATCCTCCCAAGGGACATTAGGGATAGGAAGTGGCTGGTATAAACCTATATTTTGCACTACTCCTTTGGCCCTTTGACACACCAAGCATCTTTGCACAAAACAAGCAACATCACGCTTCAAGGATGGCCAAAAATAGCGTTCTTTAACCAGCCATTCAGTTTTGTCCCTTCCAAAATGCCCTCCAAGTCCCCCACCATGCAACTCTTGAATGACAAAAAGCCTCAATGATCCCTCTGGAACACACAACTGATTTCCCTTGAAAAGATACCCATTCATGAGTAAATAATCTTGGCTTTTCCCATCACTTAGCTCTTGTAAAACCTTTGAAAAGAAAGTGTCCGCTGCATAGTATTCTGGCAAGAGATCAAATCCAACAATTTCGAAAGAGAGAGCAAATAATAAGCTATATTTTCTACTCAAAGTGTCAGCAACTTTGTTAGAGGAACTTGCTTTGTGATTTAGAACAAAACTGAACTTTTCCATGTAAGATACCCAGCTAGCATGTTGAGAATTTAGCTTCTTTTGTGCCTTGAGAAACCGTAGAGCTTCATGGTCTGAATAGAGAACAAACTCCACACCAACGAGGTACTCCTCCCAATGTCGCAAGGCTTGCACAATCGCATACAACTCCTTGTCATAAGTCAAGTACTTCTTCTTGGCATCAGTTAATTTCTCACTGAAATAAGCAATCGGCCTTCCTTCTTGCATTAGGATAGCACCTATACCAACGTTGGATGCATCACACTCGACTTGGAAAGTTTTTGAAAAGTTGGGTAGTGCTAACACCGGAGCTTCCACGAGCTTTGCCTTCAAAAGTTAACTTCTTTTGCTTGAGCTTGTTATAAAAACCCTCTGGAAATCTGTCCTTGCGTAGATAAACCATGACAAGATCTCCTTCCTCAAACTCTTTATTCCTCCGGTGTGCATCTGCCCTGGTTTTGTAATACTTAGAAGCTTCCTTTAAGCGCTCTCGAACTTGATCATGAATACTTTTGATGTGGGCAGCAAACTCCTCTGCATCCATGCTAACTCGAACTTAGTTATTTAATGGCAAAAGATTCATAACTTGATGGGGTTTTCTGCCATAAATCACCTCAAATGGTGCCTTCTTAGTTGATCGATTGAAAGAACTATTGTAAGCAAACTCAGCTTGAGGAATAACAAACTCCCACCTTTTTGGATGGTCTCCGACCAAACTCCTCAATAAATTTCCAAGCGATTTGTTCACCACTTCAGTTTGCCTGTCAGTTTGAGGATGATAAGCACTAGAAAACTAAAGTTGAGTTCCGAAAAGCTTCCAAAGTGTCTTCCAAAAGAGACTCATAAATCGCACATCACGATCTGATACAATTGATTTCGGGATGCCATGTAAATGAACTATCTCTCGGAAAAATAAAGTAGCAACATGGGAAGCATCAGTGGCATTCTTGCATGGTATAAAGTGAGCCATTTTTGGGAAGCGATCAACAACTACAACTTCATCTCTACCCATGTGCCAACTCTCGGGACTCCTCTTCTATCTCGACTTCGTTGATATTGCTGCCACCAAACCAAGGCATGGCCCTTCAATTTTGTAGCCACAAACTGCACCTTTCTCTCTTCTATCATGTTTTTCCATTCAAAAAATGCTTCCAAAGAGGCAATCCAGTCACAATATTGTTCAGGGTCTAACTTTCCTTCGAAGTCTGGCACGTGAACTTGAATACTCCTATCTGTTCCTTCAAGAGCTCTTGCCAATCGTTCCATGGCCCAACGATCACCAAAAGCAGCTTCTGAATTTTCTTTCGAACTAAACGAATCAGATCCCTCATCCATATCACTCTGACTTCCTGAAATTCTAGAGTGACTTCTTCGACTTCGCCCGAGGGAAGTTTGCATCCTTTGGAGAGTTTCATTCATCGTATGTTGAAGCGTTTGATTAGACTACCGCAATTCAGCAAGCTCATCATGCAACGTGACATCCTCAACGGTCCGTCGCCGCCTTGGAGGCATCGTCACTGGAAACAAAGAAAAACTCCCGTAATTCTGGACTTTTTTCTAGCTCTGATACCAATTTGATGCCGACCGAGACCCGCAAGGTTAGGATAATCCTGGGAAGACACTCACCGGGGCAACGGAAGTCACTCGACGTTGCTAATCGCGGAAGACACTCATGCGACCAAGTCACACACTTGATTATCGGAGGAATCACTCACTTTCAAGCAAGAAAAGAACTTGCACAATATTTTCATGAACTCTAAAAACTGCCAGCAGATTTCATTCACAGAGATATATAGAGAGATTGCAAAAGATGACTCTATGACTACCGTCATAACACTTAATATTTTAAGACTTTCCAAAGCAAACTACACTTCCAAGACTAACAACACAAAACAACGAGACATAGAAGTCAAAAGGTCATCAAAGACTAACACAATAAAATAAATCTAAATAGACTTTTCAACTCCGGATTATGCTCCTGCATCAGAAAGCCAAAAGGAGAACAAGAGTAGTGATAGGGTTAGTTATATGGACAAACTTTCTTCTCTGCATTCGATTTTCCCAGTTGTGTTGTGCATTTGGTGGGAGCATCGGACCATTTCTATGCATTTAGTGGCTCCGACGATCGTTGAGTTGGTCTAATCTCGACTAATTTTTCATAAACAAAAAATATATATTTTTATGATACGATCACATCATGTTTTACTACTTTGAATACCCTTTCTATCAATATAAAGTAGGCTTCGTTCTGGTTTAATATTGGTGTGATTCAATGATTTTCCCAATATAAGTTATTCTTCCAGCTGATGTGTGTTTTTTTGTCAACATACGGAGTTGTTTTCCAAAGCCAAAATGTCGTTTGTTATCATTGCATACAGATGCCTTTAATTTATCAAATGTATGTAGGGATAGGGTTGGTTATATGGATAGAGTTTCTTCTCTGCATTCGGCTTTTCCAGTTGCATTTGGTGGGAGCGTCGAACAACGTCTATGCATTTAATGGCTTCGACGATCTTTGAGTTGGTATAATATCAACCAATTTTTTAGAAATCAAAATATATTATTTATGTTATTCAATCCCATAAACTTTTAGTACATTGAATACCCCTACCATCAATATAAGTAGGTTTCGTTCCGGTTTAATGTCAGTGTGATTCAAAGATTTTCCCAAAATAAGTTATTTTTCAACCTGTTGAGTGTAAAATTATCATGTAATTTGACTTATAAGCAATTGGGAGTCAAACTAATTTGGTTAGAAAGTAGGCTAGAAAAACTTTCCAACAATCCAAACCATGTACAAATCGGTGCTCGGGAGTGCCTGTGACAATGCCGCAAAGTTTGGTTAGTTTTAAAATTTTAACGTCGTGCCTAGGCGAAGTAGAGTGTGTCACGCCCCGTCCCGCAAACGGCACCCAAAGTGGGCCCGAGTCAGCGCGATCACGTGACGTTTCACACAGAAGACCAAACCACACCTCACAACCTGTCAGAAATAAACACCCAGCGGAAGACTTAACTCCTTAACATAAAATGAATCAACGTATTGGCCAATCAACCATGACATCGCATAACCAAAAAATAATCTCTGCATTGTAGTACTTTAAAAATTCTATACTTCAACACATCCACCGATGATTTACTTACAACTTGAATAAACTAACTTCTTTATCAACCACCTACAACAAACTCAACCATCCACAACGCCAAGGCTAACCTCAAATAGAACACCAGTCATCAACTAAAGTTAATTACAACCTATACAATTTAAAATCTTTAACTATCCTTAGCTACAACTCCATACAAATTAAGTTCTGCACCAGCTAAAGCACTCCATAACAACGTAACCAAAACCCCACCTGACGCTAGCAAAACACCTCAACACAACGACCGATAGTGGACCCACTCTAAGCAACCTGCTACCTGGCAAATCAAAAAGGAAAGCCAGAGTGTGTGAGATATAGAAATGTTCAATATAATACCACAATACCCGAAGGAATATCAACCAGAATGCACATCACCAACATAACTGAAATACTCGAATGTATACAACAGTTATAACCAACATATCCATCCAACTGAGCAATAATAATCAATGCACAACAATATGAATGTAATCACATCACATGCAGTGACACGTCTGCCACATCCCATGTACCCAAGGTATTGTGTCCCGCACACCATATTCTCATTCACCGTTAATTAGACGGCACGGCCCACGACATGGTGTGACTCACTCCACAATCCTTAAGCGGGTACAATCAACACACCACAACATGCATATCAATAACTAAACCTCGGTTAGCATGATATACAACCTCCAAGCATACATATCATCATGCATGCATATCAACAGCTAAATCATCTGTTAGCATGATATACACCCACCACTATAGCAACATCCCATAAAAATAATCATATCACAAGCTAACTACGATTAGTAAGATATACACTCAGCATCACAACAATATCTCGTAAAAGATAATCATATCAAAAGCTAACTACGATTAGCAAGATATACACTCACTACCACAACAATATTTCATAAAAGATAACCATATCAAAAGCTGACTACAATTAGCAAGATATAAACTCACCACCACAATAATATTATATTGAGGAGAACCATATCAAACACACTCACCTTTGTATCGACCGAAGTACGCCAAACTTACGATTTCGGCCCCTCCCAATTGACTGGCTTGACACCTAACCACAAGTTAACCATATCAGTTTATTAAATGCTTAAACGTCTAAACTAACTCCTAACAACAATCTATAACACCAACAATAGATTAAAGATGCTTAACGCATACTAGCATGTCCATCTCAAAGGTTTAGAAGTGTCCCTAAACAAGCGTAACACTCAAATACCACATAACTCTTACATTTAGTTTGAAATCTACGACCAGCCTGCCGTATTCTACCTACAACTTCTTACAAGGTTAAAATCAGATCATAAAACCACCACTATTAGAAAATACACCTCTGGTACATGAATTTTGATATAAAATTTGTTGAAAACGGAGTTCGGACGATAAAGTTATGCTTGTCCGAAGTTACACACACAACTGCCCAAAATTGCAGATTCTCCACATCTATCAACTTCAAATTAAAAACTGATTTAACCTAGTACAAACAAGCCACGACCCCTACGTATTCCTAAAAGTATACGAGTCTAGTTTCAGAATCAACAATCTGTACGCTAATCCGATAGCTGAGCTAAAAGATATGACCATTTTTCCAAAATGTGTCAATGCAGCAAATATAAAACTCAGCAGGAACACACTAACTTGTAAAATCTGTCAAACTTAGACCATAAAACAAAATGACTTGAAATTCGGTAGAAATCATAACAACATCTCAAAGTTTATCCCTAATTTTTCTTAGATTTTTCACAATAAAGAAACCTAGTCAAAATCACCCCCAAACTCAGAAATTCTGTGCAGCAAAGCACAATTTCCAGCAGAACAGTCAGTGTTCGAAAATTCATTAAAAATTGAATACTTAATACTTTTTAATAATTTCAATGCCAAAAAATCCCCAACTTATTAATATTTAAAACTCATAAAGATTCATAATCAGGAGGATCGCTTAACTATAAAAAATTAATAAAAGACGCAGCTCTGTAAGCTGTCTGCTAAAAAATAGGATCCTGACCACAGTTAGGTTTATGATTTTTATCTTTTTCTACACTTCTTAAAAAATTCTGAAAATTTAACCCGATATAATAGATACACATATAAACATCCAGTAATTATTACAAGAATTTAAAAACTCTCTAGGTACCTCGAATAATTCTATGAAGAGCAGCCTAGAGTTTCCTCCTCTTTTCCCTTTCCTCTTCTCCTAGCGTCTCTCTCTCTCTCTCTCTCTCTCTCTCTCTACGTTGAAACAAGATAGGAATGGAGAATATCCCCAGTATATTTTGCTATATAAGGACACAAGGGAATTCATCACATGCAAGCCTAATCACGTCTTTAACTTATGCTTCAATCACAAATCACACACAGGACCCTCGCAAGTTCTATTGTTTACGATTTAAACCTCCAAAACATATAGTTCAATTAAAAGTAATTGAAATGCCGAAATATCCGGAGCGGGTATTACAGAGTGATTCAAGAATTTTTTCAAAATATTTTGTTTTTTGCCTTCTTGAGAGCAAAATCATCATATCTTTTGATTTACGAATAGTTTTGGTGTCAAACTAATTTGGTTAGAAAGTAGGATAGATGAGCTTTTTAACATTCAAACCACGTACAAATGGAAGTTCAGGAGTGTCCGGGACAAACCTGCAAAATTTGAGGAATTTGTGGAGTTTGGCGCACTTCATTGCTCCCTAGGCGTATCATCAAAATTTCAAAATCGATCAAATTTTGCGGTCTTGGCACGAACACTCCCGAACTCCATTTTTGCAAGGTTAGAATGATTAAAACCGTTCCGGAATTGGATCGATCCGGAGGGGTAGCAGCTAGCATGGCTCCATGTGGATAACATCCCAAAAAATATATACGCTTGGATTCGTATATGGACAATGCATTATGCAACATCTCATGTAACTTGAAACTTGAAACTTGCCTTGTGAAATAAAATGCTAGCTTCGAATGATACCCAGCAACTACGAATACTTAACCGGATGATGATGTTGCGCGTAACCTCCAATCCTGTATGGCGGAACGTAATGTATGGTTTTGAATAAGCACTTTACGCCGCAACCTAAGCTTTGTTACCAGCGATAAACCGTATATCTCAAGCCACGCTTTGATGGCTCTGTGCTCGTATGTAAAACCATCAGCGGTAATGTATATATGGATCCTCCATTACTTCCTGAATTAGCCATGGAATAATGCACACAGAGAAATTTAGACAATGACATGCAGCCAATGTAAGGCTGTGTTTGGATCGGTTTTGTGAAGGGAATCTAAAAGGCAAGCAAACAAGGATATAACAAAGTAAAGGGCTACCCAATGTACGAGTCTCACTTACTGCAGGTCTTGGAAGAGTTGGACTTACGCAACCGTACCCCTGCAAGATTGATTTGTTTGGTTCCCCTATCATTTTCCTATCCCTAAGTGATCCCTCCACAAAAACCATGATTCGAAACCATGCATTTGCACACGCATAATAATGTATTTATGAGATATTTTGAAAAAAGTTAACACCAATTTTTTCTTCTCAATGAGATCTTTAAATTGGTGTAAAATTTGTCGAAAAAAATTTCTCGCCAATACATAATTTTCTGCGTGCAAAGCATGGCTCTCCAAAAGGGGAAGCAATTCGTGACGGATGGAGTGTCTTAGCACTAGGAGAGCAGAATTAAGAGTGCATCGGAGATGCTCATATGGAGTTTCAATTTTCACCTGAAGTATTGGGCAGAAGTAGTGGTTAGGTGGTTGAATACTATTCCTTTGTAGCCTTAAAGTACCATCTTCCATATCAGCAAGTTTCTTCAATAGCGGCAACACTTCAGTTTCAAGATCGGGCCTATCTCTGCATCGAAGTTCGGAGCATTTCAGGGCCATTTGAGCCGTCTCCTCTGTTTCGGCAAGTGGCCAATCCAGTATAGACTTGTCCAATATATCATAGAGCGAACCATTGGAAATTGCATTTTTAAATTTCAGCAAAAGCCCATTGGGAGGTTGTGCGGCGAGCAATTGGAGCACAATGATTCCAATAGCATATAGATCAGATTTGGGTCGGACAGTTCCGTTCTTTGATACTCTGGATCCTTTTCACTTCTGCAAGAATTTTCTTCTAATCTTCTTCTCTTTGTGATGCGGTATTTACTTGTCTTTCTTCTTCAAGGCATTTAGAAGAAAGAAAGTGAACCTGTGCAATGGAGCATCAATAACAGTGGTCTAGTGTAATATAGAACACGAGACAACCTATGTTTTATCACTTGTCTTTATATTCAAGGTTCATTGAGTGTTCACATTTTCTACCTAAATGAAGGAGAGACATTCACTATATTGAAGGCTAACCTCATTTTGTGCTTGGACTAGGTCTTCAAAAGCTCGATTGTACATGCCAACAGTGTTCATTAATTCTATACGCAGTTGTTCTTCCTCAGCCTGCACATCCAACTATAGAAAAATATGCATCCAAATGTCAGCACAGACTAGTCATCGTCGCATAGCAAAGTGTACAAAGAAAGTAACTAATATATGGTATCACACAACGTACGTAACAACAGGCAGAAAAACCAACACAATTCACCTTTTTTGTTTCTGTATAAGCCACAGAATGACATTCATTTACTGACTCAACTTCTAGGATACTAGTTCCTGAGTTTCGATGATTTCTTTCTCGGAGTGAACCAGAATTGTTGGGATACCTATCTTGTGCAATTGCTATAGAATTCAAGGAACTAACATCTGACACATATGACGCTGTGTTGTTATCTTCACAATCCTCCAGGGAAGAAGAATGGCAACCATTTAGTTCTAGACACAGTTGATCTACCTCAGCCTGCACGTCCAACAGCAGAAAAATAACAGTAAGTAATTTGACTGATGATACCACGCAACATATGTAACAGCATGCAAAACAACCGAAACAATTTTACCTGCTTTGTTTCTGTAGAAGCCACAGAAGGACATTCATTTACTTCCTCAATTTCTATATTTCCCGAGTTTTGATGATTTCTTTCTTCGAGTGAACCAGAATGGTTGGACCTATGTGAATTAGAGCGACTAAGTTCTGACACAGATGTCGCTGTATCAGTAGATGGAGCTAAGTCCAGCTTGCTGTAATACGGTTTACCAACTCACCAACACAACCTTGGCCACAAGAAATAGCATACAATATTACCAGTTGGAGGAGTTGGACTTTTGGTATTAAGGAAGTAAAAAATAAAAAAAACCTGGACCAAGCCGGGAGACATTACAGGGTAGGCATTCGGTATTCCCAATGGCGTCTTGCATTTGGAGGTAGCGTCAGACCACTTCTATGCATTTAGTGGCTCCAACGATCTTTGAGTTGGTCTAATCTCGACTAATTTTTCATAAACCAAAATACATTATTTTTATGAATTAATCCCGCAATATTTTAGCATTTTAAATACCCTTTATGTCAACATAAAGTAGGCTTCCTTCCGGTTTAATGTTGGTGTGATTCAAGGATTTTCCCAATATAGGTTATTTTTCGACAAGTTGAGGGTAAAATTATCAAATCTTTTGACATATAAGCAATTTGGGAGTCAAACTAATTTGGTTAATTAGTAATAGGATAGACAAGTTTTCCAACGGTTCAAACCACGTGCAAATCGGAGCTCGGGAGTGCCCGTGACAAGGCCGCAAAATTTTGTTAGTTTTGAAATATCACTGGCGCGCCTGGGCGCAAGAGAATGCGCCTGGGGCGCTTGCTTTTGCGCCTGAGGCACATTGAAACTCAAAAATTGTTCAAAACATGCGGGTTTATTTTGGGTACTCCTGAACTCCGATTTTCGCAAGGTTGGAACCGTTATAAAGCTTGTTGAGAGTAATTTCTAATCCAAGTAGTTTAAATCTTAAACTATTTGTACATTAAAAAATATGACCAATTTACCCTCAGAGAGTTGAAAAGTAAATTATTTCGGTAAAAAACTTGCATATCTCTCATTTTTAATTGGATAAAGGCCTATTGCTTATCAATAACGAGGATTTTTAAAGTACTAAAAGTTGGTGGAATCCAATCATAAAAATAATTCTTTTTTGTTTTATGAAAATTGGGTAGTAAAAAAAATACAAAGCTTGTCGGAGTACTGCATTGTCACCATAATACAACCCCTACACGACCATCCCTTCACCACCCACACCAACATCACTTCACCATCACTACCACCACACTTCCACTTTGCCACCACCATTGGCACTGTGTTTCAACCCTACCACCTCCGTTTTCATTTAACCACTGTCAAAAACACGCACGGCCACGACTTCACTGCTACAACGATCACACCACGACGACTACTACACTTCCACATCATCATCATTTTTAAACCACGTGCAAATCGGAGTTCGAGTGTGTCAATGACTAGACCGCAAATTTTGGTTGGTTTTGAAATTTTAAGGTCGCGCCTGGGGCGTATAGAACTGCGCATAGAAACTCGAAAATTGCTAAAACTTTGCGGGTTTATGCTGGACACTCTCGAACTCCAATTTTCGTAAGATTGGAATCATTAAAAAGCTTCTTGAGTCTAATTTGTAACCCATGTAGTTTAAATCTAAAAGTATTTGTACATTAAATGATATGACCAATTTACCCTCAGAGAGCCAAAAAGTAAATTATTTCGGTAAAAAACTCGCATCTCCCTCATTTTAAATCGGATAAAGACCTATTATATATTGATAAAGAAGATGTTCAAAGCACTAAAAGTTAGTGAAATCCAATCATAAAAATAATAAAGTTCAGTTTACGGATAGGGTTAGATATATGGACAGAGCTATTTCTCTACTTTCGATTTTCCCAGTTGCGTCGTGCATTTGGTGGTTGCGTCGGACCACCTCTGTTTTTCGACAAGCGGAGCAAATCATCCATGCAAAATATTAGATTGCTCAGATATTAATAGTTTCATAATCAGAAAATATCTTTCTTGAGAATAACATTTTTCTGTACAACATTCCTGGCAACTAACGGAGCCTTAGAGTTTTTTCACTTTTCCACTTTCCTTCTTTCACTGCCGCCCCCTCTTGTCCTTTTCCTCTGCATCCCTTCCTCTTGTTCCTCCCTTATGCTCTTAGATGTTGTCTTTCTTCTCATTTGCTCTCCTATCTTCTTAGTCGTGAGAATATTGAGCCTTCCACTTAGGGAGGGAAGATGATCTCGCCATCATATTTGGTCTGGGGGCCCTGGCCGTTTTTGAATTTTTGGTTCATGGATTTGACCATCCTTGGCGACGGATCTTTGAGTCCTCTAGCAGCAGTGGTGGTGACGCATAGCTGCGACAACTACAGTTGGACTAAGGGATGTTAAGCTCCAAGATGCAGATACATATATTTTCTTTCAACTTTCTCCAACCCCATCCAATATGCATGAGCGCATCAGTGGTTCCAACAGGATCGATCCGACACAAATGATTTAAGTAGTTCATTAACTTTAAAATAATTATTTCGGATGTGTTCACGACCAAATAAATATAGTCACTATGAGACGTGGATGTCTTTATAACGTTGTGCAATCATCTTCCTTACTAACATTGACTACACTGTCACAAACCAAAGCAATGCTCCCTATCCTTTGGTTAATTCTTCTGGCAAACACGGTGTCCCCTTCCTCATCACAAGACATGAACGTATTCCTGTTGGCCGGACAAAGCAACATGTCCGGCCACAGCACCACAACCAACGGCACCTGGGACGGCGTCGTCCCACCCAAATGCGCCCCCAACCCGTCGATCCTCAGCCTGGCCCCAAACCTCACGTGGGTTCCCACGGCCGAGCCACTCCACAGGGACATCAACGTGAACATCACGTTCGGGGTGGGCCCCGGGATGTCGTTTGCCAATTCGTTATTAATTGGCCAAAGACCTAAGCATCGGCATGGTGGGATTGGTGCCCAGTGCATTAGGCGGCTCCGATATAAGTAGTTGGGGTCAGGGGAGTTTTTTATATGACCGGTTAGTGAGCAGGGCTAGAGCCGCCGTGCAAGGCGGAGGGAAGATCCAGGCGATGCTATGGTATCAAGGGGCGAGTGATATGGAGTTACAAGACAACGCGGAGTTGATCTTTTGGTATTAAGGAAGTATAAAATAAAAAGGACCTGGACCAAGCCTGGATCAAGCATAGCTACAAGAATCCTAACGGGGCTCTGGGCGGGACATGACTGAAGACAAATATGACCCTTGTAATATATGCATAAAGTGGCCTTTCTCTAAAAAGTTTACCACTAAAATAGCGGCCCAAAAAACCTTCAAAAGTCAAGGAACTCCAAAGACATCATGCCATGAAAAAAATGAAAACTACGAGCAGAGAGCAAGTGAGAGGAGCCCAATTGAAAATGTACATGATCCATAACAATCTTATGATTTTGGTTGGTAGGTTGCATTGGCATAAGCACAAGGCCCTTTTCTTGAGCATGTGAGACGAGCCCAGTTGGGATTAGACCTTGAAAATGTGAAATGTGTTGATGCCCAGGGATAGGAACCGGACAACCTGCACCTAACCACTCGAGCAGAGGTTCAACTCGGTATGATGTTGGCTGATTCATTCCTCCAAACCCAGTCAAGCCCCCCTTGAGAATAATGCCCCCAAAAGATTTCGTAAATTACGTCGGCAACTTTCCCCACAATGCCCCTGTAATTAGTTCTTTGATTCTTAGCGAGGAAAAAAAATGTGAAATATAAACATCAATTGAGGGATACATTACAAGGAAGGCATTCGCTTTTCCCAATTGCGTCTTGCATTTGGTGGGAGCGTCGGACCACTTATATGCATTTATAAGTGGCTCCAACGATCTTTGAGTTGGTCTAATCTCAACTAATTTTTCATAAACCAAAATACATTATTTTTATGATTCAACCCCACAATCTTTTAGCATTTTGAATACCCTTTATATCAATATAAAGTAGGCTTCGTTCTGGTTTAATGTTGGTGTGATTCAAGAATTTTCCCAATATAGGTTATTTTTCGACAAGTTGAACTAAATTATCATATCTTTTGATGTATAAGCAATTTGAGAGTCAAACTAATTTGGTTAATTAGAAAGTAGCATAGACAATCTTTCCAACGGTTCAAACCACGTGCAAATCGGAGTTCGGGAGTGCCCGTGACAAGGCCGCAAAATTTGGTTAGTTTTGAAATTTCAAGGTCGCGCCTGGGCGCAATAGCATGCGCCTGGGGCGCATGAATTTGCGCCTGGGGCTCATTGAAACTTGAAAATTGTTCAAACTTTGCGGGTTTATTCCGGATACTCCCGAACTCCGATTTTCACAAGGTTGGAACCGTTGTAAAGCTTGTTGAGTGTAATTTCTAACCCAAGTAGTTTAAATCTTAAACTATTTGTACATTAAAAAATATGACCAATTTACCCTCAGAGAGTTGAAAAGTAAATTATTTCGGTAAAAAACTCGCATCCCCCTCATTTTTAATTGGATAAAGACCTATTGTGAATCGATAACGAGGATTTTGAAAGTCCTTAAAGTTGGTGAAATCCAATCATAAAAATAATTCTTTTTGTTTTATGAAAATTGGGTAGTAAGAAGAATACAAAGCTCATCAGAGTACTACCACTACTCCACCACCAACATTGTCACCATAATACAACCCCTCCACCTCCATCCCTTCACCACCTACACCAACATCACTTCACCATCACTACCACCGTACTTCCACTCTGCTACCACCATTGGCACTGCATCTCAACCCTACCACCTCCGTTTTCATTTAACCATGGTCAAAAACATGCGCGGCCACTACTTCACTGCTACAACGATCACACCACCCCATGCAACACCATCACGACTACTACACTTTCACGTCATCATCATTTTAGGACCATATAACCACAGGCCTCCACTCCACCGTAGGAACCCTTATTTACTTCACCACTACTAAGTATTGACATTAATTATTTTACCACCATTACCAATTCAACGAAAAATGAGAATATCGATTGAGATATTCTTGAAGTTTTTAATCTACAGCCACCACATTTCAAGTGTGACTTTGATCAGTGCCACCACAACGAATTGGGACCTTAGTAGGAACCAAATCGAATAAAATGAGAGAGATTCGAGTTTTTTACCGGAAAGCCAAAAGGAGAACAAGAGTAGGGATAGGGTTAGTTATATGGACAGACCTTCTTCTCTGCATTCGATTTTCCCAGTTGTGTTGTGCATTTGGTGGGAGCATCGGACCATTTCTATGCATTTAGTGGCTCCGACGATCTTTGAGTTGGTCTAATCTCGACTAATTTTTCATAAACAAAAAATATATATTTTTATGATACGATCACATCATGTTTTACTATTTTGAATACCCTTTCTATCAAGATAAAGTAGGTTTCGTTCTGGTTTAATATTGGTGTGATTCAATGATTTTCCCAATATAAGTTATTTTTCCACCTGATGAGTTTTTTTTTTGTCAACATACAGAGTTGTTTTCCAAAGCCAAAATGTCGTTTGTTATCATTGCATACAGATGCCTTTAATTTATCAAATGTATGTAGGGATAGGATTGGTTATATGGATAGAGTTTCTTCTCTGCATTCGGCTTTTCCAGTTGCATTTGGTGGGAGCGTCGAACAACTTCTATGCATTTAATGGCTTCGACGATCTTTGAGTTGGTATAATATCAACCAATTTTTTAGGAATCAAAATATATTATTTATGTGATTCAATCCCACAATTTTTTAGTACTTTGAATACCCTTACCATCAATATAAGTAGGTTTCGTTCCGGTTTAATGTCAGTGTGATTCAAAGATTTTCCCAACATAAGTTATTTTTCAATCTGTTGAGTGTAAAATTATCATGTAATTTGACTTATAAGCAATTGGGAGTCAAACTAACTTGGTTAGAAAGTAGGCTAGAAAAACTTTCCAACAATCCGAACCACGTACAAATCGGAGCTCGGGAGTGCCTGTGACAATGCCGCAAAGTTTGGTTAGGTTTGAAATTTCAAGGTCGCGCCTAGGCAAAGTAGAATGCACCTGGGGGATAGAAACTTGAAAATTGTTCAAACTTTGCGGGTTTATCCCAAACACTCCCAAATTTCGATTTTTGCAAGGATGGAATCGTTTAAAAGCTTGTTGAGTCTAATTTCTAACCCAATTAGTTTAAAATCGAAAATTATTTGTACATTAAAGGATATGACCAATACACCCTCTTGCCCTCCTCCAAAGAACTAATACCTTAAAACAAGGAATGCAAGAACCAAATGGAACATAGAATGAATGGAAGGGCGCAGAAACATGTTTTAGCCGTAGTGGCTCCGACGATTTTTGAATTGGCCTACTTTCGACCAACTATTCGTAACCCAAAATCTATTATTTTTATGGTTCAATTATCATCTTTTAGTACTTTGAATACCCTCTGTATTGATATAAAATAGGTTTCGGTCCAGTTTAAAGTTAGTGTGATTCAAGAATTTTTTCAAAATATTTTGTTTTTCGCCTTCTTGAGAGCAAAATCGTCATATCTTTTGATTTACGAATAGTTTTGGTGTCAAACTAATTTGGTTAGAAAGTAGGAAAGATGAGCTTTTTAACGTTTCAAACCACGCACAAATGGGAGTTCAGGAGTGTCCGGGACAAACCTGCAAAATTTGAGGAATTTGTGGAGCTTGGCGCACTTCATTGCTTCCCAGGCGCATCATCAAAATTTCAAAATCGACCAAATTTTGCGGTCTTGGCACAAACACTCCCGAACTCCGTTTTTGCAAGGTTAGAATGATTAAAACCGTTCCGGAATTGGATCGATCCGGAGGGGTAGCAGCTAGCATGGCTCAATGTGGATAACATCCCAAAAAATATATACGCTTGGATTCGTATATGGACAATGCATTATGCAACATCTCATGTAGACTACTATTAGACTTGTTTAAACCTAAAAACATGCCCGAAATGCTTAATCACTTGAAACTTGCCTTGTGAAATAAAATGCTAGCTTCGAATGATACCCAGCAACTACGAATACTTAACCGGATGATGATGTTGCGCGTGACCTCCAATCCTGTATGGCGGAACGTAATGTATGGTTTTGAATAAGCACTTTATGCTGCAACCTAAGCTTTGTTACCGGCGATAAACCATATCTCTCAAGCCACGCTTTGATGGCTCTGTGCTCGTATGTAAAACCATCAGCAGCAATGTATGGATCCTCCATTACTTCCTGAATTAGCCATGGAATAATGCACACAGAGAAATTTAGAAAATGAGATGCAGCCAATGTAAGGCTGTGTTTGGATTGGTTTTGTGAAGGAATCTAAAAGGCAAGCAAACAAGGACACAACAGAGTAAAGGGCTACCCAATGAACGAGACTCACTTACTGCAAGTCTGGGAAGGGTTGGACTTATGCAACCGTACCCCTGCAAGATTGATTTGTTTGGTTCCCCTATCATTTTCCTATCCCTACGTGATCCCTCCACAAAAACCATGATTCGAAACCATGCATTTGCATGCGCAAAATAATGTATTTATGAGATATTTTGAAAAAAGTTAACACCAATTTTTATTCTCAATGAGATCTTTAAATTGGTGTACAATTTGTCGAAAAAAATTTCTTGCCAATACATAATTTTTTGCGTGCAAAATGCATGGTTCTCCAAAAGGGGAAGCAATTCGAGACGGATGGAGTGTCTTAGCACTAGGAGAGCAGAATTGAGAGTGCATCGGAGATGCTCATATGCAGTTTCAATTTTCACCTGAAGTATTGGGCAGAAGTAGTGGTTAGGTGGTTGAATACTATTCCTTTGTAGCCTTAAAGTACCAGCTTCCATATCAGCAAGTTTCTTCAAAAGCGGCAACACTTCAGTTTTAAGATCGGGCCTATCTCTGCATCGAAGCTCGGAGCATTTCAGGGCCATTTGAGCCATCTCCTCTGTTTCGGCAAGCGGCCAATCCAGTATAGACTTGTCCAATATATCATAGAGCGAACCATTGGAAATTGCATTTTTAAATTTCAACAAAAGCCCATTGGGAGGTTGTGCGGCCAGCAATTGGAGCACAGTGATTCCAAAAGCATATAGATCAGATTTAGGTCGGACAGTTCCAGTTCTTTGATACTCTGGATCCATATAGTGAAGGCTGCCACATATAACAGAGTCCCTATATTCTGTGACATCATCTGGCGCAACATTTGATACGAGTTTAGCCAACCCCACATAACCAATTTTGCTCACATAATTTCTGTCCAGAAATATATTTCCTGGTTTTAGATCTCGATGAATAATTGGGTCTGGTTTTGTGTTGTGTAAAAATGCAAGTCCACTAGTTACTTCAAATGCTATCCGGAATCGAACAAACCAAGGAAGAGGATGCCTGCTGCTTTGGCCGGAAACAAAATCTTCTAGGCTTCCATTTTCCATATATTCAAATACTAAGCAACCAATCTCTGGACAGGCTCCAAGCAGTAAAACAATGTTTGGGTGGCATAACTGGCTAAGAACTTCAATCTGAAAATAATTGACCGACGATAACAAAAACCATTGCCACAACAGTCAGAACAACTAAAGTGGTCAGAAAATTTTTAGTGCAGTGATAAGCAAAAATGTAAACAATGGACATGTTAAGCTAAAGTAAGTTCACGAATATTCGTATTTTTATGTTTCAAACAAGTAAATTCAGCTAGGACAAGATAAATCAACATTGTGGCCAAGGGTGTTTACACAAGTGTGCACAACCGAATATTTCGTGAATATTTTGAGTTAATAGGCATTGGCACATTATAAACAATATAATTAAGAATTTCGTTTTATATTGAATGTAGCGTCGACTAAATTAGGTTAGGTGCACAATGAAAACTTCTCCTTTCATAAGTTCTAAAAAGACTTAGAACTTAATCAAATCATCATGCTAATAGAAAAGAAAAGCCTCAAGCAAGCATGGGAACTTGAATGAATACAAAAGAAAGAAATCAAGTAAAGAAAAAACCTCTGTCAGAAATTCCTTTTCCTTCTCCAATGCATCGGAACGTAGAACTTTGACAGCTACTGGGGTTTTATCGAGGTCACATCTGTATACTTTCCCGTATGATCCTTCACCAATCATCTTAGTCTCAGAGAAGGAATCGGTAGCCATCTCTATTTCATCCCTTGTGTACCTTCTGTACCTTCGGTCATTTGACAGGACTGCATCGATAATTTTCTTTTTCTCCACAGATTCTTTGAGTGCATTAGATTCAGCTATTTGCCTTTCATAAGTCTCTTTAGCAAGCAGATTTCTTGCAATCTCAATCTCCTTCACGGCTTCCAAATGCTTCCTTTTCACTTCTGCAAGAATTTTCTTATAAACTTCTTCTCTTTGCAATGCGGTATTTACTTGTCTTTCTTCTTCAAGGCATTTAGAAGAAAGAAAGTGAACCTGTGCAATGGAGCATCAATAGCAGTGGCCTAGCATAATATAGAACACGAGACAACCTATGTTTTATCACTTGTCTTTATATTCAAGGTTCATTGAGTTTTCACATTTTCTACCTAAATGAAGGAGAGACATTCACTATATTGAAGGCTAACCTCATTTTGCGCTTGGACTAGGTCTTCAAAAGCTCGATTGTACATGCCAACAGTGTTCATTAATTCTATACGCAGTTGCTCTTCCTCAGCCTGCACATCCGACTATAGAAAAATATGCATCCAAACGTCAGCACAGACTAGTCATCATCACATAGCAAAGTGTACAAAGAAAGTAACTAATATATGGTATCACACAACGTACGTAACAACAGGCAGAAAAACCAACACAATTCACCTTTTTTGTTTCTGTATAAGCCACAGAATGACATTCATTTACTGACTCAACTTCTAGGATACTAGTTCCTGAGTTTCGATGATTTCTTTCTCGGAGTGAACCAGAATTGTTGGGATACCTATCTTGTGCAATTGCTATAGAATTCAAGGAACTAACATCTGACACATATGACGCTGTGTTGTTATCTTCACAATCCTCCAAGGAAGAAGAATGGCAACCATTTAGTTCTAGACACAGTTGATCTACCTCAGCCTGCACGTCCAACTGCAGAAAAATTGGCATCCCAAATGTTAGCACAGACTGGTCAACCATCACATAGAAATGTGTAAACAGTAAGTAATTTGACTGATGATACCACGCAACATATGTAACAGCATGCAGAACAACCGAAATAATTTTACCTGCTTTGTTTCTGTAGAAGCCACAGAAGGACATTCATTTACTTCCTCAATTTCTATATTTCCCGAGTTTTGATGATTTCTTTCTTCGAGTGAACCAGAATGGTTGGACCTATGTGAATTAGAGCGACTAAGTTCTGACACAGATGACGCTGTATCAGTAGCTCCACAATCCACTAATGACAAATAATGGCCACTGTTTGACTTATAGATGTGAAGAGAATTGCGCTCTCCCCAGTTAAAGCACAATTGGATAGCGTTGTTCTCTGCAAAGTAGAGGCAGGGAAATTACTATGACAAGGCAAAAGAAACAACTAAGTATATGGAGGCTATCACCATCGAAGAGTAATTGTTTTCAACATACCACCAGTTGACAAGGGGGCAGCAGAAGTTGTGAGGAGTCTGTGTTTTGACACAATGTAAACATTGCAGGCTTCAGGAGCATTTTTTAGGACTGCTGATGGCAGGGTAGAATCTTTTAGCTTCCTGATCATTAAATTAAACAGAAATAGAGTGACATGAAGTTCAACAGATGGAAGAACCAGATGTAAGTCATAAAAGGTTGACGTAAAGGCTAACAGATCAAAATTATTGGAGCATATATAAGATGCCACTTCAAACGACTGGCCAAACCATTTGCACATATAGGACCACTGACCACATGATAGATACACTGGTAAGAATAATACAAATACCCGTGAATTCTAGCAATAAAACCTTGCCGTAGTATACTCCAGGAAAAGAACAAAAATCTGATAAACTAGAGGTCTCGAACATGCAAGTAAACAAATGCCATCAGAAAATCGCCAACTAGAAGGTGGACAAAGAATGGGGAAATGCAAAATTTATTCAATACTTTTGACATACCTCATGATAAAACTGGAACTGCAAGAGCCCAACACTAAACTACTTACACTGGAGTCAGTAACATATTTAAGAAGTGCTGACGCAAGATTGTCACCTTCCAGCACCAAAGTTTCAATCTAGAAAAGCAGTATTCGAGATTATACTTCAACGTGAACTCAATATTATTCGAAAGACAATCAAGAATTGCAAAACATAACCGAAAGGAAAAGAAACTAACCTTTCTTCTTTTGCATAGTTTCTTAAATGGTAAAAATATCACCTGAAAACCAAGTTTTGTGTCCTTTATATACATTTCCACCACATTGGCATCCAGTTGCTCAATGGGGATAGTGTCCCCGGCTGCAGAATATCGCAATGCCCACATGAGGACATGATAAGTAGATGAAAGTAACACAGCAAGCATTGCTGAAAAATGAGAGACCAATTATAGCCTTGCAGGCATTTAAACAGATTGCGTTTTAGATTCAAAGGACAAAAGACAACACAAACATAATGATGTACTTGTTGCATTAAACTATCAAGTTAACATTGTGAGTTAAACAGCTTGCGTTTTTGGGGAAGATTCCTATTTCTTTACCAAACAGTTCCTTTTTGTTGGTGCCAAAAAGTGCACCCAGCTCGATTGTGATCGCTATCCATATATTGGTTACCCCTACACGTGCAAGTCCAGAGTCACAAATGCTGGAGAGTATTAGACCATTTCCCATATCGGTTACTTATTACCTCCAGAACTAGCAATGATGTTGACTCTTCATCCATAGCGAATTAAGGAAATGCAGTTGCATTACAAGTTAGTCCCTCCTTTACATCCCAAAAGATTTCAAAAACCAGAGTTTATATGTCTTTGTTTGTCAGTTTCCATACAAAACTTCCACAATTAAGCATCGCTTGGCACACCTCGAGTCTATTTGATTTCCCTCAAAGCTTGGAAAATTAGAAGATTTAAGGACAAAATCAACTTTTATGCTCCATTCGGATGATGTGCATTTTAAGTGAAAGGATTTTTACTTTCAATTTCAGCAAAAATGTACTAAGAGGTTTGACTATAGGTTGCTTATAAAACTAGAGTGGGAGGTGAATATGTATAATCACAATAGAAAGCATGCCAGGGCACAAGGCTCCTACTATCGCAGTGCACAAGCCTCTCAAAGATATGTATAATCACAATAGAAAGGCCACCCAATGCACGAGTCTCCTACTAGTACAGTGCAAGAGCCTCCCACAAATGGAGAGGCTATTTTAGAACCCGTGACCAAGTCACGTTGTATAATTACCAACATTCTGTACATGTACATACAAGCTTTGCAATCCTTTAACGCCAGGGACTTTAAATCACTTCAATCAATTCAAATAGTTAATTCTACAGTAACCAAGTTTCCAAACTCAATGTTGAAATAAATATGTAAGAGCATCTCCAACCCTTGTCCTTTTATCACTTCAACTCCACTTTTGAGTAAAAACGCATTAAAATCAACTTCGCTCCTTGACTCAAATTTCTAACAAGAGACTCAAATTTTTACTCCACGTTTGAGTAAAAACACGTCAAAATCAACTTCGCTCCTTGAGTCAAATTTCTAACAAGAGACTAAATTTTTTACTCAAGTTTTCAACGGCTATTTTGTGCTCCTCTCAATTTACAAATATGTCATTAATGAAGCTTTCATTCAAATTTAGACTTAGATTGAGTTTGTCCATCGAAGTGTTACATATCAAACGAAATTTTTACGGTTTTACTCAAAAATTATTGAATAATAACAACATCAAAATCCCATTCTGTGAAATCCCTAACTACCAAAAAGCTTTAATGTTAACCCCAATGAATTTGGCCAAGTGAACATGAGAAAGCAATTAAAAGGCTTGCCCTAAGAGGTCGCAAGTTCAAATTCCACAAACGCCAACCATTCCAAACTTTTGAGTCACTACAGGTTTGTCTGGTCTTTAACTTCAAGGCTCCGGAACGGAATTAGTCAAGGTGCGCGCAAGGTGTCCGGACATCTGGTTAGCCCTTGAAGTACATACACGTTGATACATATACACTTATATACATCCCTACTAATAAAAATAATAAAAAATGTCCTGTGTATATTAGAAGAGATAAAAGAAGAAATAATTACATGGAGTGGGAATTGAAGTGATGGGAGGCACGACGTGAACTAGGACGAAACGAGTGGCGTTGGGCATGAGATTCTCGACCGCCCACCGGACAGCTCGACGGCTTCCGTTGCCCCCGAGGCTGCCGCCGCCGCCTTTGACGGCCACCGCCACGGTTGTCATCGCCGGCCAAGTATGGTAACTGTCCGCGCTCACGTCGACGTGTTGAGGTGCGCGCAACTTGTTTTATCGATAGCTCGGTGTCCAAGCCAGCTCACATGTAAAATGAGGTGCGCAAGCTTGTTCGGCTCCCCAAAGTTAACAACTGAGTTATACGAGTAAAACAAAATCTTACTCCAAGAATCGTGGCTTTGAAGCCGGAGAGTGCTGAATAATAAAAGAGAGAGAGAGAGAGAGAGAGAGAGAGAGAGAGAGAGAATAATTGTATACTGTACAAAAGGGTGGGTTTGGACTTGTCGCCGGCTTGAAGCTCACCTATGATGATCAAGGTCCAGTCTCGTGCAGTTGATTCAGAAAATGATCATTGGGATGTTCATATTGTATTACTTGTCGAAAAGAACATCCGTACCGAAAATTAATTTGATCGGACCTCATTTTTTGCATGAGCTAATTGAGTTTGCGGAGGAAGAAATAAATAAATTGTTTGACGTGTCGAACAATATTTGCCTTCCCTTATTTTAGCACGAACTCAATTGTTCATGTGCAAATGAAATCCGATCAAATTGAGTTTTGACGTGGATATTATACTCGACAAATTATAGAAAATATATGATTCGACCAATCAGGAGGCCAACAAAAAAAAACTGAAAATTAGAGGGAACTGGACCGTAGGCGCAGTGAATTAGAACTCAGTCCCAAGTATACCCTCCCTGGGACCCACGGCCTCTCTCTCTAAAATCTATACGTCTATAAACCAAAATTTCCATGTTCCTGGAGTTCATTAAAAAAAAAAAAAAAAGGGGGTTAAATTTTCACAAAACGAAGTCAAAAATTTAGTTATTTGTTAATAAAATTTCGACCGCCTGAGTATGAAATAATATTTATAAAATTTAATAGCATGAACGGAGAATATTTCGTTAGATCTGCAACAATAAAATAATACAATATCACATACATCATCGTTTGCGGATTTTAAAAAAGACAGTTATTTAAATTTTGACTTCGTCAATATAAAATACTACCAAGAAAGCTTAGTGGCATTAATGAACCATTCGATTTGTGGCTCCCACAATAATGAGCAATAAAATATTATATGTCATATATAATATAACAGGATTAAGAGCCCGTTCCAGAATACCTTCTTAAAAAATAAGTACTTATTTCACATTTTCAAATTCAAAAATAATACAAATGAAAAATATTTTTTTAATTTTTTTTTCACCGTATTAAAGATCTCAATGAGATCTTTCAAACAAGATCCATATTACATATTTTTAGATTTCAATAAATCCATCATTTTTTAGCTTGAAATTGCATTCTTAAAAAATAAGTACTTATTTAGCGTTGCGGAACGGGACCTAAGACCTATAAGGTATAATTAGCATTCAAAATTTGGAGTATGCCGTCCCAATGACATCATCAACAGTACTATGAATCTATTATATACATATAACAAAAACGGGAATATTAATTTGATTGTAATTGATGGACTTGAGAAAAATTAACTTTAGTTAGTTGTCGGTGAAATTCCAATTGCAAAATGCACCTAGGCCTTTCTCTCTAAAAAACCGGAGCCTTTCTAAAACAAAACCGGACTTTTTCCTCCGCCAGGGGGGAGCTGCCCTCCTCCCTCCTCCCCTGGGCCTCATTCTTTCGCCGTTTCTCTCCTTTTCTTTTTTGCAGGTGCGGTGATGGTGTTCGTGGCGGCATATTTGTCAGTGGTGGGCACCACTCTGAAACGTACGGCTTTACTCATTCGCCTTTAGGCTAGGGTTGCTTCGTGAAGGAGCTTTTCTGCCTGCGGTGCATCCCATATGTTGTATGGACCTGTCCATTTGGGTGTTTCATCTTGCCAATCAAGGGATTAGATATCGGACTGAGCACAGGATTAGAAATATGATGCCTATCCTGCTTGTCCTTTTAATCTTTATATCATTTTCAAAGATTCATAAAATTTATTTTCGCCGTTCAAAAAAAAAAAGAAATTCCAATGGCGTAAACATAAAGCAATATTTGAAAAGCCTAAACAGTAGTCCGAACAGGGGTCAACGAAGGGTCTGTCTGCAGGCGGCTCGAAAACAAGAAATGGAAGAGAAGACCGTTGCTGGAGGAATAGAGGGGTATAAGGTTAAGCGGAGCCAAAAGAAAACAATCAATAATGCATTATTACATTTTTGGTCTTTTGCACATTTCAGAAGGAAAAAAAGAAGCTAAGTTCAATTAATTGTTAGCTGAATTTCTACTGCGTGAATATGAATTCTATTAAAAAAGCTTAACAGCATTAATGTTAATTAGGGTCCGCGCGAATACAAAAAATGGGAAAATAGTTTTCATTGCGGAATTCAGCAAAATTACATTAAATTATTCTTAATAGAAATTCGACCTCGTAAATATAAAAGAAAACATTTGAAAAGCATTATATAATATTAATAAAGTAGGTACTATAGGACCAACAAAATGAAATATTACACACATCGTCTTTTTCGGACTTCAAAAAAAATTTGTTTAAATACTTAATTAAATCAATTATTAATAGAATTTCGACCTCACAAATATTAATACTATTTAAAATTTTTGCGCTTGGGATAATGACGTAGCTACTGAGGAAATAACCGAGGCGTGTGAATTGCTGGTTGGAAAAAATCTTACTGGCACTAATGAACTGGCCCGTTGGCCCGTGAGGTCCACAATAATAAACAATACTGCATACTGGTATATGCATGTCTTATGATATGACCGAGACCCATAAGATATAATTAGCATTTAAATACTAGAGGCCCTGTGGGCCCGATGGCATCAAAATATAAAAGAAATAGTTGGTTTCATAAAATAAAACTGAAGTTCAAAAAAATAAAATAAAATGAAACTGGAACTCACGAATTAATTAATTTTAGGACCAATGCAAATGAATCAAAAGAACTTGGAAAATCTACTAATAAAATTCAGTTGCCGTCGGCAAAAAGTGAATGACATTCAATGATTGGAGAAATTGAATTTAACAAAATATTTGGCAGGTTTAGACCATTTTCACGGGCACTGGAGATATGGTATCAGAGTACAATTCTGATCTAGGGGGCCACTTCTAAGGTTTAGTACGAGCCTGATAATGTGTTGTACAGAGCTAAATACCACAACATAGCCATCAAGAGGGCAAGTTGTTGAGCCCATGCAACAAGATGTGGCATCGTATGTACAAAGATTGTGAAAGTGATGTAATATATAATATTGGCTTGCGACGAGCTACTATATGACTTGAGATTAACCTTTTGAGCCATGTGGTTAGGCTAAGTCAATGGGTGCGGTTCTTAGCACATGCACACATGCCCGGGACTAGTAAGAAAAAAAAAATTGTATTGTTTTGAGTTATAAGATGAGATATTTTTTTTTCCCTTTGAACGGCATGAGATTGTGTTCTTCTAAGAGTTCTTAAAAAATAAGCATTTAGTTTTTGAAAATTAGAGTTCTTAAAAATAATATATTTATGAAAATTACAAATAAGTACTTATTTTTGAAGAACCCTTACTGGAATAAGACCGAATGATGAAATAGGCACTTAGCTAAATACACGTAACTCGGACTATGAAATAGGCATTTAGCTTAGAAAATACAGGTAACTCCAACGGTGCTCGTCACAAATGCAACTCGCAGCGTCTTCAATTCGGTCCTGGTATAAATATGATTGCACAGGAAATAATTAGCCCCGTTTCGGATTGGGTCCTTAAAAAATAAGTATTTATTTATAATTTTCAAGCTTAAAAATAATAGGCTTATTGAAATAAAAAAATATGCAATATGAATCTTGTTTGATAGATTTCGATGAGACCTATCAAACCCTGCAAAAAAAATTAAAGAATTATTTTTGTTGGTCCATTATTTTTAAGTTTAAAAATATGTCTTTATTTTTTAAGTACTTATTTAAGAAAGCGGAACGAGGATCCTACCATTCAACTTTTCAGTCACTATAATCTTGGCATAAGAATATTGACTATTTTACGAAAGGAAAAAAAAAAGCTAGAAACACAGTAATCTATATAGCTTTAATTAATTAGAAACCTGCAAAAAAACGAGGAACTAAGAGAGAACTTACGTGGCTTGAAAATTTCTTTGTTTTAAATTATTCAGTTTTGCAAGTTAGAAAAAGAAAGAAAATTGTAAATTGAAATATATAAATTTCTTTGCTTTTTCCCTTGTAAATTGTAAATTGAAATATACAATCCATGCTCCGGTAAGGGTTCTTAAAAAATAAGTACTTATTTATAATTTTCAAACTTAAAAATATGTATGTACGAAAATAATTTTTCAATTTCCCTTGTAAATTGAAACATACAATCCATGTTCCGGTAAGGGTTCTTAAAAAATATATAAGTACTTGTTTGTAATTTTTAAATTTAAAATAATATATTTATGAAAATAATTTTTCGATATTTTTTGCCCCGTTCAAAAGATCTATCAAACAAGATCCATACTGCACACAAAAAATTCAATATTATTATTTTTAAATTTGAAAATTACAAAAATGGCATAATCCTGGCTCATCATTCTCAGAATCTAGAATGTTTCTTTTTTTATGAGTTTGGAACCAATGGCAATTTTGTCTTGTAGAGCTTGCCATAGAAACACCTCAACTTTAAATTAATGGCCGGCAAATGTATACTATAGCAACGAATAGTGGCAAATTGTTATATTAATTATTGCATGCAATGTTGCTAAGAACTAACAACATTAGAGCTCCGATTGTTTTGACGTAAAATGTTTTACAATATAAAATATTTTTCATGTAAAATGTTTTTTCAGAAAACAAATTTCAAACTTTTATTTTCCGGTGTTTGATTGGCACTTGAAAATATTTTCAGAAATCAACAAAATAGTGTAGAGAGAGGGAGGGGGACTTAAATGGTGGAGAGATCTGAGAATATTGGAATTAAACATGGATCAGGACTGACAATCGAAGAAACTAAGCAACGAGAATTGCAATAGAAGGCAGTAGGTTCATTTTGGAAAATAACTTACGGAAGATTTAAGGGTAAGTCATTTTCATCTAATTGATGGAAAATATTTTACATGTACAATATTTTCCTAATTTTTTACACAACCAAACACCAGAAAATAGGTAAAACATTTTATCGGAAAATATTTTACACCCAAACAAACGGAGCCTAGGTATAATGTGCATATAGTTAAAAAAAATTCTCCAACATTAGGTCCCCACATGTATCGACGTGCACAAAATATTATTCGGAATAGTTATTTTTACGTAAAACAATTGTTACATGTAAAATAGCCTCACGAATTTTATTTGTTGCTGCATAAGAGAAATTTTAAGTTCCAAGAGCAATGGGCTGGGTTAAATATATTGTGCGGGCAAGACTGGTGTTGTCACATGCGCGCAGGAAGGCGGAGGTCCAGGAAGGTTCTGACTTCTGAGATGTCCTTGCAGGAGATTTCACTGTGAAGTAAGGACGGCGCGCGCGTAATTGCAAAGCTGGCCCTGAGTTGGAGTTCGAGGCACATGAGCCACTTTAGCTCCAAAAATATACTCCCTCGGTCTCAAAAAGAATCACAATTTTTGAAATTCGTGTCACTTTTCATCGTTTATATCTTTCAATGTATAATATTTTTCATGAGTTTGATAACTTTGTATAATAAAATTAAACGTAAATTATAAAATAAGATCCATATTACATATTTTTTGAGATCCATATTGAAAGATATAAGGAGTTGAAATTGGTACGAATATCAAAAATTGACATCCAATTTGGAACGGAGGGAGTACAAATTTTAGGAGTTCCTCTCTCTCTCCCTCTCTCTCTGATTGGCAAACAAATAAATATACTAAAACTCGATAACGGTTCTCTCTCTCTCTCTCTGTGATTGGCAAACAAATAAATATACTAAAACTCGATAACGGGTATATCGAGAAAACAAAAATATAAAATATCCACCATCGAAATGTTGATGGCAAAATGAACAAGATAACCTAACTACCTTTTTTTTTGATAGGCAACAAAATTTTATTAAGAACTCGACAAAGGGTATATCGAGGAAAAACCAAATACAGACCACGAAGAAGAGGTATTGTATAGGCTTAAAGAAAATAAATTCAATGAACATTGAATGGTTTCAAACATGCAATATTTGGGCTTTTAGGCCTTCAGGATTTTTACAGGCTTTATTTGTTTTATCTGGACTTTTAGGCCATTAGGTGTTATGGATTTACCCATTATGGTGTATTTTCCAACTCTTTGTTGGAAACTCCTCTCCCTTTCCTCCTTAATAAAATGTTATTTTTACCGATAAAAAAAAACATGCAGATTAGACATTCCAGTAACATCCTCGATAGATCATCATGAACTCCACGAAAGATCTTCCACACTAGTTCAGTAGATATCAGCTCCTCATCCAGCTCATTTCCTCTAGCAACAGTGCCGCAAAAACAATAGTCCCAATTGATAACGGGTATATCGAGAAAACGAAAACAAAAACATAAAACATCCACCATCGAAATTTTGATGGCAAAATGAACGAGATAAACCTAACTACTTGGTTTTTTTTTTTTGATAGGCAACAAAATTTTATTAAGAACTCAACAAAGGGTATATCGAGGAAAGACCAAATACAGACCACGAAGAAGATATATTGTATAGGCCTGAAGAAAAGAAAAGAAAATACATTCAATGAACATTGAATGGTTTCAAACAGTCAGATTAAACATTCCAGTAACATCCTCAATAGATCGTGAACTCCACAAAAGATCTTCCACACTAGTTCAGTAGATATCAGCTCCTCATCCAGCTCATTTCCTTTAGCAACCGTGCCGCAAAAACAATATTCCCAATTGATCATGAAATCCCAGCGAAACTGCATTCATCTCAGTTCCATTTGCAACAAATGCAACAAAAGCATTCCCTACTGATTTTCAACACGATTCATCAATATTGCACCGATAGTTCAGCTTATCATCCAGCCGTATCCAACAGAAAAAGGAGCATCAGGAGTTGGAAAATAACTAAACATGCTCAGAACGTCAAAAGGGCTCTCCCATCGTTGGGAGTTGAAAAGAGAGAAAAGTCCACTCCTGCAGAAAATAACATCTTTGCCTCAATTCAGAGAAGGCCCCTACTTTACTAATACTCTTAGCCCTCCAAATTTGAGGAGTGTTTTTTTTTTTTTTAATCAGCAAAAGAAGAAAATTTATTAAAACGGGAAGAGGGAAAGGAGATCCAACAAAAAATTGGATAATACACCTTAAGGGCAAAACACAAAACATCCAAAAGTCTAAAAGGGTCCAACAACAATAAAATAAGACAGCACAATCCAAACCCAAATAGAATAGATAAAAGCCCTAAACACCCAAACCCGGTCCAACCAAGGACCGGCCCACCCAAACCAACTCCCAAAAACCCTAAACACTATAGACTTCACTGCCACACAAATCACCGGAAAACCAGCCTCGCCGTTGAAATATGAGTTGAAAGAGTATTGGATATTCAAACAACATCTTCACCTAAGACTTCATGTCTTCTTGTCCAGAACATCAGCTCGCATTGATCTCATGAGTCCTCCATAGCATTTATGGGAATTAAGAAGAGGACTATCCTTCGAGTAGATCGACCTCTTAGCCCTCCCAAAGATGGAAGTTGAAAAGAGGGAAAATTCCACACCTGTTTCGTTAGCCATCCACAGCAGCACTAGAACCTCAGCATCACATCGATAAACCTAACTACATTACAACACCGGAAAAGCCCCTCTTACGACTTTGATACCCCTCATAACCGTCTGAAAAAAAAAGGGTCATATTTTTTTTTTAACAAGTGAGTTATTTGCTCTTTTAGTCATTTCCATTTGGTTGGTGGATGTAAACCACTTTTCCTCAGGAAATAAGTTACTCCAATTTCATGTAACGAAACACCAGAAATTGGCATTAAAAAAAAATCAGTAATTCAGAATGTTCTGGGTCAGTTTGCGCGCACTTTGAACTAATTTCTACAGCCCCTTCCACAATCGTTTCACACGCTTACGCACGGGGTGAGATGGCCCTAAGTGTTGTTGACAAGGAGAATCGAACTTGAGAACTTAGGATGGAGCAAACACTTAAATCTCAAACCAAGACCACTTAGTCAACCCTTGAAGTTATAATTGGTAAATTATTGTCTCAGAAAAATATTTTATGCCCAAACAAAATGAGTTTCGATTATACAGAAGTATTTAACATGCAATCAACCTACATATCCAAAGATATATACCCTGCAATCTGCATACGCGTAAGAATGATCAGAATCAGCGGGAAAAAGACGAGAGAGAACAGAAAGCACTTTCAATGGGTACGATGCATGGCCGGATCCAATATAATTGGAAGCAATTTTAAGTGCAAACGACTAATTGCATGAATTTTCATGGCTGCACTAATTTTCAATTGAAAATTGCATTGTAACCAACGACTGATAGCCGTTTAAAGTATAATCAAAGCCCTATATGGATTGTCTACAATAGTTGGTAGTATTGATGAGGTTTTGAACCTAATAGCTAGGAAAGATCGATCAACTACCTAGCTAGCTAATTAAAAAAATAAAAAATCAAGTGCCTAAAATTCAGACCCTTGAGCAATAGACCATCTTGAGGATTGGACCATTCACGATATTGTTAGAAAAGTGAATTGGCAAGAAGTTTGCTTTTGTTTATGTGTATAAACCGTAAACCTAGCATGCGTTTATATAGGTTTTAAGATTTTGTGACTAAAAAACATAAACAAATAAACCGAGACTAGGAATTACATGAATAATAATCTAGATAATTAAATAAGCAGCATAATAAGAAAACCTAGTAACATGATTGTAACATAGTAATTTCTAATATTTTGATACCAGATATCTTTCAAGATAAGTAACCACCCAAGAAACTTGCCAACATGTGGGCGGCTCCACTAGGGTTTGAAAGGGTTCAAGCGAACCCCCTGGATTCTAAAAATTAAATGTACTAAAATTAATTTTCTATATTTTTTAGTATAATTTGATATTTTTTTCTTCTATTGTCGGCACTAGATCAGTCGTGCAAAGCAGAGTAGATGAAAATTTACTGAAATTTGTGAGTAAATGGATCATATAGCTCAACAAAATAAAATAAATTAGGCTTGTTAAATCTTCATGCAAAATAAATATATATAGTTATCTTATATAGTGTTTTGTATGTAAAAGAAATATTATACGTTTTTGTCACCGCTACGTTAAAATCCCGCAGCCGCCGCTGAATTGTATTTACAATTTTCAAAGTCCAGTAGGGGGCTGAGACCGTGGAAAAAAGAACAAGAAAAAGGAAGCAAGTATATTACATGCTTGGTGTTTCTGTGTGTGCTTCAACATGAGAGAGAGAGAGAGAGGTGGTGCGTGACAGATAGAGAGTGAGCACGCAGAGCTTCAAGCATGGAGTTTCCATGAAAGAAAGACCATGTGTGCCCACTCTCTTCTGTCACCTTCCACTGAAAATACCCCCCATGCCACCAGTTGCTACCTTCTCCAGCTGGTATTCTCTCTGCAACCCAATAAGCTAGCCTATCTATCTTCTTAATTATAGATTATTCTCTCTACTACTAATATGAATGAATGAATAGAGAAAGCTTGATTTGATTTGAGTTAAGAAGTGAGGGTTTCTTGTAGCTTTATAGGGCACTGTACGGTGGTGTATGATTTGTCAACTACCGATGGGGGAATAGTATAATGTTATATTATCCATTCCTACTAATAAAAACTAGAAAGATTATTGATACCCCTAGCCACCAATAGCTAGCATGAGATCAAATCTTCTATATCGAAAAAGTGTTTATTTATACCTCTATTCTCGTGCAATTTTTGCTGCGCATGCATGAATTGCGTAATAGTCTCTTTTCGAGAAGTCTTTTGTGCAATCTTGCGACTAACACTGCACGAGAAAAGAGATACAGACACTTTTAGGTGGAGGTAACCTTAAGCGCAATAAGTGGTCACATAATGAGAATGGAATATGTAACTGGTCTCTATTGCATGTTCCCGTTAATTACTGGCCATGAAAAGTAAAAGAGACTTTAAACTTTTTTCAAACTCAGTTGTTCTTTTTACTCCTTTGTAATTGGTTCGGATGAGGTTATATCCAATGAATGTGAAACTCTATGGTTCGGATTCTCATTACACACCAAATATATAGTTTGTTGAATACATTCATGGCTCACACCAATTCCGTTGTATATTTATCAAATGAAGAAAGAGTGCAAGTTACACAGACTATTGCGTATAGCAAGTATCTATATCCTAAGAGTTTATGCGCGTCATCGATCGATCAAGTTTCTCCTGATCTCAGTTTCGTCCATTATCCAAATAAATCATGTCGTCCAAAACACTTTTGCCTGGCCCGGATGAAAAAAATGGACGAAACTACTCAGGTGAAAATTTGACCGGATCCAACCCCCTATTTAGGTGCCCGGCCTGAACCCTCACCGAAGCGCGATCCAAATCAAATCAGGCCTCCACAAAACCCAACACAAGGGACACATCAAATGTTTCTGAAATCTCCCATGTTTAGTTAAGGCATTACATCCGAGGTCAAGGATCGAATATTGGTCCCCCAGCTGGGCCGATATTCTTCAAATTAAATACTAATCAAAGAAGAATAATCAAAGGTGAAAAGAAGCTTAATTATTATCTTTGTTAATCAACAAAGTTTATAACCAGCCAATTAGCAGTGGACAAAGTCTGGGGTGGTGTGGGCATTAGGAGATTTGTGCTTTGGCAGAATGGGGAAAAAGAGGCACAAAGTATATATGCTTTTGGATTAGTTAATTAGTAGTTAAGTTGAAACTGTACAATTAGAACCATCGAAAATGTGGGCACCAATGGCTGCAAAAAGGATGGTTTGGATTGGAAGATCACGTCAGGCTTTCTTCCAAAATTCGCTGTTAATGGTAGAATAATTGGTTTGTATATTGTCGCTTGATATGATTCCAGTTTGATTAATTAGATTATTCTTAGTTATGGCAGTTTTAGTTTAATCCTTTTGATAATAAGTGTTGTTTTATTCAGAGGCGGCGCGAGCTATGTTGAGGCCCTCTCGAACCTCCCGAGTTTTAAAATTTTTATTTTGTATACATCTGATTTTGAATAGTATTTATAATTATTCGTGTATAGCTAGCTACTTATAATCTTAATAATTTTAATTTGATTTAATAAAAAATCAGTTATTTTACATTCTCATAAATAAAAAAGACTTCTCTCACATCGCTCATTTAGGTTTTTGTTAATATATCATAGAGGCTATTTCACTTATTGCCAATTGGATTTAGGTTGGAACTCTCCAAGAAATTTAACATCTTTCATAAATAACAAATAAACACGTGATTGTTGAAGTAGTCTAATGTAAAAAAAAACAAAATGATATTGAAAAGTAAAAACTTTATGATATAATAAGTAGACGTTGCAAGAGGAATGGAGTGTAGTTGATGCCCTCTTATACTCCCATGCACATCTCATGCACATAGCCATGATTCAATTCGTAAGCACCAATTCTCCTACTCAAATCCCCTATGATAGAGTATATCAGGTTTAACCAATGATAAAAAAATAAAAATAGTAAGTATACGTTCGAATAAAAAGTTTATATCTATTAAGTCAGCTCCTCTCTAGTCAGAATTTCTTGCTCCGTGGCCGATATTATATTATTATTCATCAAGAATCGGTTAAAAGGAAGGCATAATAAAGCCGGGGGCAACTTCCAACCATACATCAGAGTCTAGAACAAGGAAGGGCATAATTAAGTCGCGGACAACTTCCAACCACACATCAGAGTCTAGAACAAAATAGGCATGCCTAGCCAAATGATGGGCGACACAATTCCCAGAACGTCTAACATGGCTAAAGTCAAATCTTATTAGTTTAATCCCTGATATATAATGCATACCGGAGAGTATGTTAGCATGTTACCTCGGAAGTCAGAACCCTAGTTGGGAATATTGGATTTGGGTATCGACTGGAGAAATAATACATAACAATCTTGGTCGTCCGATACTGATATCCTTATTGAAAATGTTATACAAAGTCCAGAAAGAAGAAATGAATGGTTCAGATTCACTTCAAGCTCTTGTTGCTGCTGTTGATTTTGATCAGTGTTATTTGTGACTTTACTCGGTAACTATGTATTGGCAAACATGTAATATGTCGCTATTGCATAGATAGAATGTGCAGCAATTAGGATGGAATTTGTCATTTCATTGATCTAACAGTATAACACATCACATAATATTCAAAATATGGTCAACAAAGTAGAGGTGATTGATTTTAGAGAGTTGATGATGAGCACATTGCGTGATGTCTTTGTGTCGAGGCTTCAAATGTCAACCCACATACTAACCATTTTAGACAGAAGGAACTATTCTTTTCCATCCATCTCAACAACAATTTGACAAGAGTACTGCTATAAATACCGACTCCCTCCCCCGCGGCCGTGCTGGAACATCTCCAGCCACCGGACGGCTCGGATCGACCGTTCGGTGGCCGGATCCGAGCTGTCCAGTGGTCAAAGACGGCCCGACGCGGCCACTGGTACGATTTCCCTCCCTGACCGTCAATACCTATATCATTATTGATTTGACAAATACGGACTACCACAAACACTTTGGGGCGATTGCAATCACTGCCCTCTGGAGTCAATAGTCAATATCCAATTGTGGACTACAGACAAGTAATATTTTTTTACAGACTTAATCTTAGGTGGTGACCCTTTATAGATTGGTCCTCTAATCTAATTAATACTAACACTATCTAATGCATATCAAAATGATTACGTAATACCTACATTATACATACGTAATCCAATGTTCTCTATATGATTATATCTATCTACATATATAAAGAGGGTTATTCGGGCCGGCTGGATTCCAGTTTTCTTTTTCTTTTTTCTCGCCAGAAGAAACTTATTAATTTTTGAAAAACATCAACAAACCAATGGCACAATGCAAACACCACCCGACACCAAAAAATGAACGAGGAAGGCAAGACGCCAACCAAAACAACAAGGACCAAAAGAAAAAAAATATTTGCACCTCCAAACCTCATAACCCAACCAAAAAATGACTTCTGCTGCAGAGAAAACCAAACCAAAATCGAAGCAACCTGCACCAGAACACAGCCAACACCGACCCCCTCTGCTAAAATTGTCCCAAACCAATAAAAAAATACCAAAACCGAAAAAATACAATCGCACCATACTCTCAAGACCTCGGCCAAATAACAAGCAACGGAGACAAGTAGGATTAAAGCTCCAAAGAAATAGAGGCATCATCCTCCATAATAGCAAAATCACCATCTTCTAATTTAGCAATTCTATGATCAATTTTTTATTTTTTTTTAGCAATTTCGCCTTCCTCCATTTCAGCAATTTTCTTCAAATAAACCTCTTTCCCTTCTAAATCTTACTCCCATGGAGCAAAACGTACACTACCATACATCATCTTACGAGCTTGCTTAATTAAAATAGAGTTTCTGTTACGAATGTCAAGGAATGATAAAGAATAAAAAGATACCTCCATATCTTGATTAATTATTAAATTTGATTGCCTTTATCCAAGCAGTAAGAAGTTTCTTCTTTCTAATCTTCTTTTTTGATCTACTCAATCTCCTTTCCAATTTTAAAACAGCTTCATGGATTGATCTCTCCCGTGAAATGTTAAGCTCTTTCTTTTTCTCTCTTTAACGACTGGTTCCAAAGGAGCTGATGTATCATCCATCGACACATCCATCATCCCATATATATACCGTAGAGAAGGTTATTCAGGCTGGACTTTCAGCTGTTGTGCTTCTCTGAGGCTCCATTTGGATGGATGTGCATCTTAACTATAGGAATTTGACCATTCTATTTATATCTCATCAAGAATTTCCTTTGGGTGTGGTTTGCGGGTGGCTTTTGCCGAAGCACCCATTGTTAGAATAAATGCATATACAAAATAATATCGTGATCAGATCGTGATCTCGAGATTGTAATTTGATTGTAATTAGGATGATTTTCTTCCATAGTTAATCAGTATGATTTTCTTTCCATAGTCAGGCTCTCTCCTCTTGTATAAATAGAGGCCTAATTGTGTGGTTTCAATAATCGAATTCAATATTTCTTATTTCATATTTAACACCCATGATCCTTTTAATCTTTGTTATCATCTTTAAAGAATAATAAAATCTTTTTTTTTGCGATAAAAAAAGAATAGCTCAAACTGAAATTTCATACTGAGAATTGGTATTTCGACCTTGCATTTGAGGGCTCTATCATGATTCATGATGGACGTGAAAGAACCATTTCATGAATATTTATTTGAAAATGTTCGTGGTAAAGATAATTGCTACTACAAGGATCTAAGTACTCTTTCATTCTAGTTTCACAAGTCATCTAGAACTAAACGTACATGTTCGATTCTCCTTATCAGTAAGTCTTATGGTCACCTCACTTCACATATAAAATTGTGAAACGACTATGGAAAAAGACTGCATGAATTAGTTTGAGGTACGCACAAATTGGTCCAAGACACCTTATATTACCAAAGTAATGATTAAGTTTGAATAATGTGAAAGAACAAAAAAACGTCATCACTATTTTATTTTATTTTTTTGAACATGATAGAAATACGTCATCACTATTTGGTTTTCTTATTTCTTTCTTTATGTTTTCTTTTGCTCTCTCTACCAGGTATAGCCGTATAGTTGTGGGTGCCCTATAAATCCCTACTCTTTCTTTCTCTGGTTCGACGATCAAGGACATCAGTACGTTTATACACATCTCAACTAATCCTCTCTTGGATTCGGTCAAAGGCAGGTCATCCACGCCGAGACTAAAGAATTCACAAGTAATTACTTTCTTGCGGTCCAACCAGAAGAACCGAATTAGTCCTGGTTAATTGTGTGGAGAGGAAATCCACCAACCAACTGAGCTCACCTCAGGGCTATATATCCCCACTCCTTCAAAAAAAGTCCCCTTTCCTTCTCTCCATGTAACTCAAAAAGTCCATTTTTCTCTATTGAAGCATCTTCATGGGAAGAAAAAAGAAAGAAAGAAAGAAAGAAACAGAATTCAACGTACGTTTGTTCCGTATCCTACAACATTAGTCATGCACCTACAAGACTAATAAGGTGAACAATACCCCTCCATATTCAAGAATCAAGGCATATAATTATATCGCATTTAGGCCTGTTTTGGCTAAATAATCATCCGGGATTAATTTTTGTTGTTATTCAAATTTTCTTGGAAATTTTTTAGTTTTGCGTAGACGCTCTTTGTGGATTATTGGCTGATTTTATTGGATTGTTTTTGTCGTTGTTCAAAAAGGTTTTAGTTCTGAATGTAATTTTGTACTTTTTAGATTCCCTTCATCCACATGAATCAACAATTTATAAAATAAATTGATGCAATACTAACAAAATTGAAAAAATGCGAACCACTAATCCACATAAATTTGAGATTGAATCATAATGTTTTTCTGTTTCGATTTCTGAAGTCGAGACGAACCACTAATCCACATAAATTTAACGTAAAACTAACAAATGTGAATTTTTTTTTTGGAGCTAATTGGCTTATTTTTACCAACAAAATGGGCCTTATTGCGGGTGATTATGTGACTTTTACATCTGAGGTTGCAAAGTTCTATTAGGCCTAGCTAATGGGGGACCAAAGTGGTTTCTTAGCTTGATCAAATTTACGACGCCGTATTGACCTTATTAAACAGCTTGATTTTATTCTCCTTTCTGAAATTGTTACCGAAGCAAATTTCTCAAAACCCTAGCCATCAGAGATTCCGAGGATTCAGAGAGGACGAGGGTTTAAGCAGTTGCGAGAGAGAGAGAGAGAGAGAGATGGGGAATCCGAAGCAGAAATGGACGGCGGAGGAAGAAGAAGCGCTGCGTGCCGGAGTAGCGAAGCACGGCACCGGAAAGTGGAAGAATATCCAGAAAGATCCCGAATTCAACCACTTCCTCTACTCTCGCTCCAACATTGATCTCAAGGTCCCCACTTTTCCCTCTCTCTCTATATACATACATACATTGATCGAACAATATATAACTATGTGCGTATTTATGTCTGCAATATTCGTGGACATGAATACGCGACTCAGTATCACCTCGGAAGTGGTATTTAAGGGCTTCAGTTGATAATAGCATCCATTATTACGATAGGAGAAATTAGTGAGTGTGAATTGGGGGAATCAAGACCATGTTCGTTTTGGGATTTTGGATTTGGGACTCTCTCTCTCTCTCTGCGCACGGCCCGATAAATTTTCTCTCGATTATTACTCTCATTTCTCTCTCTCTCTCTTCCTCCACTCATTACCCAAAATCCCAAAACGAATAGGCGCAAGACACAATTTGTGGATGACGGTGGAAATTTTAAGTCAATAGTGCTAGAGACACAATTTGTGTGCAACAACTTACACACACACTTACGGTGCCCAAGGGGCCCACACGCAGTGTGTGCAAGTGTTTGTGTAGTTTTTCGTGTGCTCTAGTATTTTTGTTTTTTAGTAGTGGTGGAGCACCTGCTCGGAATGCTGGAATGGTGATCCGCTGATCCTGACCAATAAGAGTAGGAATTGAAGGACTAGTGAAGCCCAAATGAACCACATTGGTTGAGTGGGTGAGAGATAAGCGTGGCCTAATTCATTTACGCATGCCCGTGTGCACATGCCATTTTGGTGCAACCAATGTTCTCTTAGTCCTGTTTTGTTTGTCCATCTTCCCGATTTAGGATATCGCAAAATGCTTGTGCACTTTGATTCTTTGAAGACTCAAATCATCAAACTTTGTAGTCTCCAAAACTCGTTAAGAAAGTTATTTAGCAAGGACACATCATCCTTTGCGGTGTGGGAGCAAAGATGGAGAACATTCGAATCAACAGTTGGTCAACTAGGTTCAGATAGAAGGTATTATTCAAAAAGGGTAAGACAAATAATACACGTTTGGGGTTCTAAAACTTAAAATCAAGTGATGGAGCCCATGGGGCCATTTCCTCGATGTAGCGACATGTGATCTAATGTCTTTGACGTTTGTGCCCGCTAGATGTGATCCTTTCATATGGTGGGTGTCCAACGAGGGAGTAATCTCTGCAGTGAGATATGTAATATAGACATCTTGAGAATAGAAGCAGGGCTTCATTTCGATGGGTACCAGTGGTAAATGGAACTAAAACCACGATCCTGTTTTTAAGTGATGTGTGAGACATTGGAGTGGCTGACTTTCACACTCATGTAGCAAATGAAGAAGTTTCCATATATCTCTCTGTTGGTCTCGTGTTTAATCTACCAGATGCATGTTGTTTTACATTTTTCTCCTTTTGCCCTCATGCCCAGGGATATGGGACGAGGTGCTGTTGGTCCAGACATTTTTTCAGTTGGGTCATTGCTTTTTGAGATACTAACTGGACACTTAGCCTGATCAGTTATACAGCTGCTTTTTCTGGTAGTCATGGACAATGTGTGATGCCATTACTGTTTCTCTGATGATCTTTGCGTAGTGACTTCATTATCTTATCTTGAATGATTAGTCTAATGAATCATTTCATGAAAACAACAAACCTGAAAAATATGAAATGCTGATATCCACAGACTGCATGAGAATCATTCTTTTTCAAATGAATTTTCAAGAATTTATGTTTTTCCTACACAGGACAAATGGAGAAATATGAGTGTTAGTGCCACTGGCCAAGGTCCTAGGGAAAAATCACGGTCATCAAAAGCAAAGGCCAACCCAGATGCTCCTGCCACTCCATTGCCCAATGCACAGACTTCTGTGGCCACCACTCCGGTTGCAAATGATGCATCAGCAGATGTAATCATGGAGGATTCAAAATGCTTGTTAGATGGGAAAACTGCATCAAAGTATGCTACCGTGTCTTTTCTGCTACTAATCCGTATCTTTGCTAATCATGTCGCTTCCTCTATGATAAATTATTTGTTTTTCCTTCCTTTTTTCTTCTCTGTCTTTCTCTTGCTCTATATTTCATTTTCATGATGCTTGACATTATTACTTAATTGCAGGTATAATGTCATGATTTATGACGCACTTTCAACCCTGAAGGACCCAAATGGATCAGATACTACTGCTATAGTTAGTTTTATTGAGGTCAGATTGAAGTATTGGTTCATATTTACTAGCTTTCTGTGCTTCTTTGTTCATGGAGTCACTTAGTAGAAGCAAGCTATATATCCAGCTTTTAAAAATTCACAAAACCACCTCCTAAATTTTCAAAAGCGGAAATCATACATGTAACATGGCAATAGGAGATCTACACCATAAAGTATTGTGCTATTTGACCTGGAATAAGACCACTGCATCAAAACTAACTCGTACCTTGTATATTTAATCTCATGTCAATTGACTATGCCCTTTGTAACCCCAATTGAAGCTCATTATCGTTTCCAGCAAATTAAGTTAAAGCCAGGCGGATACTCACTATTTTGTCAAAAGTTTCTAATAGTTTTACTATATGGTGTTACTATAATATGCTACTTTCTTTGAGATTTGCCGCTTGGATCACATGCGGTAACCTTAGTACCTAATGTTTTCGCACCACCAAAATCTACTACACATTAGGGGAAATAAGGAAGGTCTAACCTTCATCAGGGCAACCAAATTATCATCCAAGACTTCCTAGTCCTAGTATGGACCTAATACATGTTGTCTGTTATTTGAATTCAAGGCTAGATCATGTACCATTGCAGCATCCGCCCTAATCCTTACGAGGTTCTGTTTTTGTTTTTTGTTTTTTTTGACATGTTACTTACACTTGAATGGGTCTTTTGTGCATTTTTCTTTTCATTTGTTCATGTTTGTTCTTTTTCCTTTTTGTTTTTTTCCAAAGATTTCCTTCTCTTTAAGGAAGGAAAGGAAAGGCGTCTCAGTATGTGTTGCATCTTAACAGATTATGGCTAGCTTAGAGATGCGTCGGAAATTTGAACTTTGCAAAAAAATGAGATGTGATTTTTACTGGGCAAGCCAAAAAATTCCGTCAAGCTTACTTTCTTTGTTCAGGAGATTGTTGTTAGGGAAATGCTAGGTACAAAGAAAATTTACCCCGAAAGTATCCCGAAAACAGCAATCAATGGTTGAGAATCACTTTGATAATTGTGTCACACACATCAAAGTGAATCTCAACCACTAGTTGATCTTTTCGGAGTAGTTTCGGGGTAATTTTTCTTTGTCTCTAGCATTTCTGTTGTTGTTATGCAGCTTATGCTTACTTTTGCTGTCAACATTACTGCCTTTATATTTTGGTTCACTTAATGACAATTTCCAGCGCTGTTAAATTCTAGTTATTACCTTGTGAAGCGTGGCATCTTGTATGGTAGAAGTTCTTATGACATTGTATTTGATTATGTAGAAATGTATTTACTTTCAGTTGTGCTACTGATCTCCGACAACTCATGCTACTTCGTTGTACTACTATTTCTTCGTTTGCCATGATTGAATTGATGAGTGTACTGGTTCATCACTTACGCAGCAAAGGAATGAGGTGCCCCAAAACTTCAGGAGGTTGTTGAGTTCTAGATTAAGAAGGCTTGTTGCACAAGACAAACTTGAAAAGGTGACTTCATGAAATTTTTACTGAAGTTACTCCATCCCTTGTATTTGTCAATCTGCTTTTGACTTCTATGTGTCTTGCTTTAGGATGCTGTTAATCAACTTGTGAAAGTGCCATGTTAATGTTGCAAACCTGGCATTTTCTCCCCTTATCAGGGGATCTTTGATGTTGTTAACAGTTAACTTATCCCGTTTGCTTCAATTCCTGGCTGCCTAGCCTCATGGAGTGGTTTTACAGTTCTCTGCCGTGTTTTTTTTTTTTTTTTTTGTAATGTTATAGTAACTTGTGAGAATATAATGGTGATGTTCTCTGTCTGCGTAGTACGTACATATGGTGGCCCTTGAACCCTTTAGCCTTACCTTGGGAAAACCCTGATGTACTTGTGTTTTGCTGCTTTCTACTTATGGGAAATGTCTAAGAACACTGGTGTACAATTAATTAGTGGACTAGACATGTCCCTGAGAGCACATTGTTTTGTTTGGAATTAGAATGTCAGAAACACGGACACATCTACCGACCTCACGTAAAACAAACTTGACACGACATGCTCCAGGCGAGCTTCAATATGCATTTTATTTCTTGTAGTTATCTTTGCTAGTCAGATAAGTGGGCATGCACTGCGACCACATTAGGAGGTCATAATGGCCAAAGTTGAAATTGACGTGTACGGCGTAGTCCATGAAGACTTAATAGTGACTGCCTATATAATGTTGAGTAGTTTTTTACCTGATTTGGTAGATAAGATTTGGTATCTTTTTCCATGACTATATAAGATACACCTATATATAACTATTTCATATTCGATGTTCACCGAACATGTTTCTGTCCATGCTTCTCTGATTTGAGAAGTTGCTCGTTTCTATTACCTTATCATCAAAATGCAGGTCCAAAACTGCTACAAGATAAAGAAGGATGTGTCGCATGGTGCGAAAACGGTAACAGCTACCCCAAAACCAAAAGACATCCGACCGAGGCAGTCCCAAACGACCACTAGTTATCTTGGAGATACCGTGGAAGAAGCTGCAGTGGCTGCCGCTTATAAAGTTGCCGAAGCAGAGAACAAGTCTTTTGTGGCAGCCGAAGCTGTCAAGGAGGCAGAGAGGGTTTCGAAGATGGCCGAAGACGCAGATTCGTATCTACAGTTGGCAAAAGAGATCTTTGAGAAATGTAATGACACACATGCCCCTATCTTGTTCTTATTTTACGTTCTTTTTCCTCTACTGCGATAGCATATTCTGATTCCCCCTGTTTGATAGGTTCACGCGGTGAAGTAGTGCTGATGTGCTGATGGCGTGCGGAACGGCTTCTTGCTACTGGAAGACATGGCCTTGTAAAATATTTTCTTCTCTGTTGTTGCTGTATTTTCCTTCCGATGTGGTCAAAAGACTCGAAACTAACAATGGTAGGCCGGTTATTTGTTAATACACCTTTATAGATGAATTACCAATCAGACCTGATTCAACATTTTTTTGCGATTGGTTAGTTTTCATTCAGCCCAGTTAGTACAGGGCTTAGGATGGGGTTCTTCCATTCGCAACCCAAAACCTTTCCCTCTAAATGTCATTGGTGCAAGGACCAGAAAACAAAACATACAATTTGTAGGTCCTTTTTATTATAGTTTCTTTATTTGTAGTTTGAAGGGGCCAAAAAAAAAAAAAATTAACAGAAACGATATGGGTACAATGTCTGTACCTGCACGTACAGATGACTTTGGGACCCGTCTTGGGTCTCATAAGATGATCAGAGCTGTTTATTTTTCAAAATATTTTGGTTAAGGTCTCTTGCAAAAAATCAGCTTAATCGGATATTAGTAAAAGTGTTTACAAAATATTCAATTTTGCTTTAGAATTCAAGCACAAAGTTGTATGTTTTGTATATGCTTTTATTGATATCCGATCAAGTTAATTTTTTACAAAGCCTTTAAACAAACTAAGCGGCTCCAATTGGCTTTATGGGATCGAGACGGGCCTCAAAGTGGGGAGGTTCCCATCCAGTTTAGGCTGCTTCAGTCTCGTCCAATTTTTGGCCAATTGTGGGCCCTTTTTGTGCCCAAAATAATGACCAAAATTGTTCATTTTTTAGATCTCGTCAAAAATATTGACCACGCCAAAAATCATGTTAATTGAATATCGTTTGATATCATTTCAAAATGCATTAATCTTGTAAACAAAAAAATAGGCAACACTAGATTGTGGAGCCGTTCGGCTAAATAAGTCACTTGACTTATTTTTTTTGTCCCTATTCAAATTTTTTTCGCATTTATTAGTTTTTGTCAATTTTTTTGGGAATTATTGTTTTGTCATGACGAAAGGAATTTAAAAGGTAAAAAATTATGATCGAAACCTAATTTTTTTTGAATAAAGACAAAAATAAGCTAATTTTTTCGTCTTTATTAAAAAAATGGATTTCGATCATAATTTTTTACTTTTTAGATTCTTCTTGTCATGAAGAAGTAATAATTTCCCAAAAATTGACAAAAAAAACTAACAAATTCAAAAAAAAAATTGAATAATGACAAAAAAATAAGCCAAGTAGCTTATTTAGCCGAACGACCTCTGAAATCCCTTTTAACACGTGTCTGAAACTTAAAGCATTTTAAAATAATATTAAACGACATTCAATCAATGTGACTTTTAACGCGATCAATGTTCTTGACGAGATATAAGAAAGTACACAGTTTCATTTATTGTTTTGGTCCCAGAAAGAGCCCACAATTAGTTGAAACTGGAGGCAACCTACACTGTGACTCAAAGCCATCTGCATACATATACTAGTATTTATTTGGATCTTTACCCACAGGCAGCCCTCAACAAGGGGGCGAGAGGGGTATCATTTACTTCAAGAATGATGTGATTGGATTTGGGGGAATCCGAACAAGAAGTGGTAGTAGAAGGTAGGAGTGAATTTATTGTCATATCTGACAGAACTTTTGACCATTAATTTGGTAGGATCTGTGATTAACGATTTTGGAGCCCTGCACCAAAAAGCACATGAATTTCGTTCAACACTTCAACCCTCTGTGGAGTCTCAGCCTATAGGATTCCTCCATTTGGAAAACTTCTCAGAGAGACGAGTAACGCTCCAGTGTGTTGGAATTATTGGGCTTTCCTTAAAAGTTGTCTTCAATGTGACACAATACTCTTGTGGGGAAAACCATTTATGTGAAGATCTAATATTTCCACACCATCTACACATATTGAATTAAGTTAATTTTTTACAAGTTTATTTGGTTTATTTTTTAAGAAAATATTGAATAGCTCGGATTATTCGTGCGGGACTTAGAGTGGGTCACACTTGTCCGTCGGTTTCCGATAGCACAAGTGCAAAAGACAAAGACTCTAACGGTACGAAGATACAAAGAAAAAAAAACGGTAGTGAAAAAATTAACGAGTTCACTAAGACAGGGTTTCACATAGGTTGATCTGCATCAAGCTACAATACCGGTTCCATCGTTACCGTCCATACCCCCGCCGTTGCCGCCTATAGAATTCTGCGAAAATGGGTACCAAATAATTTATATAAATCTCAGAGATATTAAAAGACATTTATTATCTCGCAAGAAACATGCGGTTGTATTTGGTTGGGAGTTTAGTTTAGTTTTGGCAGTGAATAGATAGAGAAATAGGGTAATGATTGAAGAGATGGATAATGATTGGAGAGAGATAGAGAGATGAGAAAGTAATAATTAAAAAAATAGGGTAATGATTGGAGAAAAAAATAGGGTAATAATTGAAAACAAAACAAAAACAAAAACTAAACCTTTAACCGAACAATATCATCTTATCTCTCTCTCTCTCTCTTTAAAATAATCCTGCCGCATGTTTAAGCTAATTTGATTTGATTTGTACTTTACAACAGCAATTCGATCTCATCCTCCCAAATTATAATTCTCTCTCTCTCTCTCTCTCTCTCTCTCTCTCTCTCATTAAAATAATCCTGCCGCATGTTTAAGCTAATTTTTGATTTGATTTGTACTTTACAACAGCAATTCGATCTCATCCTCCCAAATTATAATTAAGAGATAATCCCTAGCAGATAATTTCGTAATACAGGATTTGTCATCCGAACCTTCCAGCTTAAGTAATTGAGAATGCTTGTTCTATATGCACGTTCAACCCTCCAAAACAAGTGTGAGCTTAGTTGCATAATCTTTCAAAAACGGTAATCACTCCCGCCTCTTAATCATTGCACTCACGAAGTTTAGTTGTTTGAGAGTTTTTCGAGAGACGCTTTCACACTCTCGCTCGCCCTTCAGCACCCGCATCCGTCTGCGCGTTAGGCTTAAATCACATAATATATCAATATATATGCCTCGTTGGTGTAACTAAAATGTAATGATCTACCATTCAACCTTAAAAAAGCCCATTGCTTTATATGTGGTCTCCTAGTTCTAGCAGATCAAAAAGGAGAATGAGTAAAATCTTATAATCACCTTATTTTCCTTTGAGAATGTGTTATGTCCTTTGTGGGCCCTACCGAGTATTTCTTATAATAATTTGAACCATTCATCTCGTAAGACATGCAAATTAACATCTTTATGCAATAAATCAGCTTGATCGGATATTAATAGCCATGTCAAAAATTGAATTTTGGTTTATAAAATGGATGGTCTGATCCCGTCATTAGTATTTTAAGTTAAACTGTCTATGACTATCTATGACCGTCGATTTTATAAACCAAAATTTAAATTTTGATATAGTTCTTGACGTTTGATTGAGTTGATTTTTTACGTGGACATATAACTTTTTGGTCTCTACAAGATGAACGATTAAAATTACTACAGTAAATACTCGATAGGACCTACAATAGGTGGCGGAAACCATGAGGTTTTCACCTCATCCGGAAAGAATTTAATCTCTTTTCGCTTTCGAAGGAACATTCAAAGAAGGCGTCATTTATAGCATACCATCTTTGTTTGACCTTGTACAGAGGAGGTGCTCTTCGCGTAGCGTATAAAATGTAAACTCCTTCGTGAATTGGGAATTCACACTCCATCTGTCTGTTTCACATTTGTCATTTGTCAACGACTCAACACCGTCTCTTGCAAATATTATTGAGTGCGGTGCGTGACACCACGTGACGGTGTTCAAGATATTGAATAATCTCTCGACTTGTTTATTCACAGAAGACATGGGCTTAAAATACCAAAGGAGGTTATTTACGCCTGTTACACCTTTATCCCGCACTTTCCTTGCCTAGGGTTTCCTTGAACTTGCCGCCCCGCCGCCTCCCCTTCCCTAGCCCCCACTCCTCTCGTGGATATGGATTAAGGTTCCGTTCCGCTAAAAGAAATAGTACTATTTTTTGTGTTGGGCTCGGAGTGCCTCCATGGATTTAGTTACACAATGCCATTTTCTGCGAGCGCTCTAAAAACAGACTTGCGGGTGCGATATCGAATGCCATAAATAGACTTAATTGAAACCCTTTCTACCACCAAATTGGTTTTAAGAGAGATGGTGAAAAAACGGTTGTACATTTTGAATTAAAAGTGATATATTGAGAAAGAATAACATATCTCTTAAAGTGAAAAAATAAGTACTTAAAAAATAAAAATATTTAGGAGAACGGGACCTATAGTCTCTCCCTTCATATTAGATGAGATCTCTCCAATACCTTACATTTTTTAATTAGACCTCACTGCTTGGGTTTCAATTTCTTCAGCAAGGGTGGAGGCGGCGACGAAAGTGTCGGTATTGAATTTTCCGACGCCACTTCCACGAGGGAGGATGGTTTCCAACACCGGAGCATCTTTTTAAAGCTTTTTATTTTTGTTTTCGTTTTTGTCTGTCTATTAATAAAATCTAAAAATCTTGATTTTCCTATGGCTGTTGCAATTCACCTAGTTTCATAGTACTATATTGAAAATTCTTTGCTCTCCTTCCTTCTGTCACCCTTCATTATTTCCCTTTTTTTTTCCCAAACAAAAAAAGAAAGGAACACAACACTCAACCAAAAAAAAAAATCCAACTCCATTATTAACACTTTCCTTTGCTGAAAATTCTTCAATCATACAGTAATTACTATAAATAGCCTTTTGACCTTTTATAGAGGAGGTGCTCTTTTTATTCTCCCATGCCCCATCGCCATACTCTGTTTTTCATTCTCATCGTCGTCTCTCTCTCTCTCTCTACGATACGTAGATAAATCTATGACATATACAGACACACACAAGAATACAAAAAGAGAGTCCACAAACCGCCTCAATCACAAACGCAGGTCTCTACTCCTCACGAACCTTTCCCTCACTTCATTCAAAAACCTTCTCTCTCTCTCTCTCTCCTTCGCATGACCCCCATACTCGTCTCTCTTTCTCTGGAACTGTGTAATTTTCTCTCGCTGGTATGGCGATCTTAGACGAGAGCGTCGGAACGACGACGTCGAGCGCGGATCTCAGCCTCTCCATGCGCCGCAGGCCTCGGGCGGGCGCCGACAAGGCGTCGGCGGAGGAATCCGACACGACGTCGTCGTCGAAGGTGACGGTGTTTTCGTTGGAGGCGGAGAGCTTGGTTAACGGTTCGCAACAGGATCGGGGTCAGATCGGCGCCGCCGCGGACGGCGGAGGTAGGGTTGAGAATAAAGAGTTGAGTGGTAACGCGGATAATGACGGCGGCGAGAAGGTCGGAAACGGCGAGCAACGAGAAGATGCGAATTTGGGGAAGTTTACGTACCGGCCGTCGGCCCCGGCGCACCGGAGAATCAAGGAGAGTCCTCTTAGCTCCGACGCCATATTCAAACAGGTATAAGAAAATAATCTTGCTGCTGATTCTATATATTACTTTTTCTTTTGGATGACTCACGTGTCGTAAACGAGCCGAGCAGTGGCTCGGTCTTGAAAACTTAACAAGTTTCAAAACATGTTCAAGTTTATCTTGTTTACGAGACTAAATATGAGATGCTCTCAAGTAGCTTAAATTGTTTATATATCATAAGCCTAACGAACTAAGTAGTATAGCTTGTCCGAGCTTGGTTTGACAACTTGGCGAGCTTAAAAAAAAAAGTTCAAGGTTTGATTTGTCTAGGTAACAAACGGATCTCGAATGAGCTTTTAATGAACGAACATGAGCTCAAATTCAAGTATCTTGGTTCGTTTGTCAGCCTATGTACGGGCCAGCTAACTCGCGTCGCCGGCTTTCTCACACCTCAACTAATTGACTGATCATGGACCAATTCCGCCGTCCACTAGCAGCCCCAATTAATGCCGAGCAGTGCTCTCAGCTCTGTATAGATTGACCTTAAAAAGGAGTTGATAACACCTGCTTATTCAAGATATCTTGGCACATATATATGTACCTATTCATGTTATTGTATCGAGTTCTCTTTTATTCAGATGCTAATTATGATATGGAAGTTCAGTTCGTGTTATGAAACACCTTGTAGTTTCTTAGTGTTCATCTTAAAGTGATGGAAGCGAGCCAGAAATAAAGTATATTGAATGCTTCACAAGTTACACTCTCCCACACGTAATTCATGTGTCATATTTGAATATTTTGTCGATATTATGGAACCTTTTTTGAATGGCTTTGGTACATGATAAGACCATGACAAGTCCGGAAAATAAATGCCGTTAAATAAAGTACAGAAAATAAATTATAGTTGAAGCTGTATTTTTTCACTTTTAGTAGGGAGTACTTTCGCTTTGTTCAATAAGTATTGGTGGAAGTAGGTTGGGTTGTGGTTGATCCCAGATTTATTTTACCAATCATGATGAGTTCATATAAGAATTTTCCAAGAGGTGGTCCAAGGAGGTATTTTAGGTGTTAGTTCACTTAGTTCTAACACAAAATTGAAACCTTTGAATAAAAGGTTGTACAATGAGGAGGACAAGAGGCTGGAATAAAGAGACTCAAAATTTATCAAAACTAGGAGGGAAGATTTATTATTTTCATGATTTTTTTACCTATATTTCGATACTTTTCATAAGAATGGTTCTTTTGAGTGGAGTCTTGATGCACTTTTATTGTGCTTGTCCCGAAGAAGGGTAGTGTCAGTTTGAAGGATTTCAGGTTGATTAGTTTTGTGCGATGAATGTATAGATTGTTGACAAAAAAAATAAGCTGTTATGCTAAAGAAGTATTGAGTTTTGTAATTTGGGACTCTCAACTGACTGGTGAAGTTGATATTAGACTTACGAGTATAGGACAGGGAGATCCATTGCATCTTTTTTTTTTTTTTTTTTTTTTTTTCAATCCTAGCTATTGAGGTGTTGTGCTGATTGATTACAAGAGAATGTCCCTTTGCTTTTTGTCAAAGACATGGATGTTTAGTCTGTTCTTTGTTTGCTCCGAGGATCTTCATGCTTGAAAGAAAATAGTTTTTAATGTAGCAAGCATGTTCGGCACAAGTATGTGGAACAGTGGAAGCAGGAGGCAATTTGACAGCCAAAGGAGGCTGGGGTTCTGATAGTACACCCACTTGAGTTTGTCATAAGAGATGGTGTGAGGTGATGCATGGTCCAGGAATCTTCCCCTTTCCCTTGAGTTTTTTGGACTTAACAGGCTTACAGCGTCTAGAAAAGGATGTTAGTGCTCACAAGTTCACAACTAGCATGATCCTTGGAATTGCAGTTTGAGAATGCCAAACCACTGCATCCAATGATGTTTGTAAGGATTTAGAGTGGTATCGTTTTTCATGTGATCATAATTTTTCTTTATCTGTAGTTTCTCGTTTGATCAGAATTTTGGTCTATGGTGTTAGTCTTTTTGTTGTCTTATCCATCCATGTCATTGTTTTGTACATCTTGTATGACAGTTTCTTTTTTTCCATTCTTCACCATATTGTCTGAGATAGGCCTGGAGACATAAAAATGTGTGTTGGAGAAGCATAAGAAAGGATTTTTTTTACCTCGTGTTGTTCCCTTTGTGTTGACCATGTGTGATTTCTTTATTAATAACTCATTACAACATTTTATGGGGGCAATTGGGGTTGGAGATATCAATGCATTTGGAGTGACATCAACCATAAGCTGCTTTTGTTTTTCTTCTTGTTGATGCATCATACCAGGACTGTCTAATCCTAACAACTACTTCATATCTTTTGGCAGAGTCATGCAGGTCTCTTCAACCTCTGTATAGTAGTGCTTGTTGCCGTAAACAGCCGCCTTATCATTGAGAATCTGATGAAGGTTTGCCCATTATATCACGACTCTGATATATTTCAATTCTTAATGCAATCTGTTGATTCTCCAATCTGCAAGCGTTTAAATTTTGAACACTTTGAGAGTGCACGAGTCCCTGCAATTCGTGTTACCATACTACTTCCTATGCTTAGAAGATCTCAACAGACATTTTTGTGCGAAAATGTTTTAGTTCTTACAATTAGAGATGTCATTTACTTTATTTCCATGCAGTATGGCTGGTTGATTCAGGCTGGTTTCTGGTTTAGTTCAACATCATTGAGGGATTGGCCACTTTTAATGTGCTGGTAATACTGATTAAACCTACCCCTCTCTCTCTCTCTCTCTCTCTCTCTCTCTCTCTCTCTCTATATATATATATATATATATATATATATTTGTATATATTTGTCTGTCAGTAGACCATATCAGTCGTCGCCTCCAAAATTAGTGAATGATCTGGGTGGTCTCTCTACTCGTTGTCAAGTAGAGTTGGATGCTTTAATCTGGTTGTAAAGCTAGTTTTGTAGGCTTTTTGGCAAGACTCTAAATTAACTCCCCCTGTTTTTGGCCATAAATGCACTTTGTTTTGTTGGGATCATATGATTTGGATCCTTGGTTTATCTCTCTTTGTGCGAGTTGCAGATCACCTCCAAGATTAGCATAGGAGCCTGCTCCACTCCTTGTCTATTGTTTTTGAGTTGGAAACCTTTTATCATGTTGTATGGGAGCAAAGAAGAATTGGTTTATGCATGTGATATTTAAATTTGAATGTCCCGAAGAGTTTAATGGAACTGTGGTCTGGCATGGAGAGACTTACATCTACTGGTTTCAATTGCAGTCTCTCCCTCCCAATTTTCCCAGTTGCTGCTTTTATTGTCGAGAAGCTGGCACAACAAAAGTACATATCTGAACCAGTAAGTTGGATTCTTGTTGGTTGACGAAAGCATTTGATACAAGGGTTGTTGAAGACTTTTAATACGAGGGTTGTTGAAGACTTTATGGTTTGCTATTATTCTCGAACATGTTTTTTTTGGAGAAGTTAACTTCTTCCCCCTTCGACAGCTGTATAGTTCACAGTTCGGCCTGTGGAAACATAGGATATGATATGCTTGCCTTGGGGTTCCCTTTGAGTTTATTCATTTTACATTGATCATTACTGCTTAGCATGTTGTGCTCTTTCTCTGAGCAACCAGGCCCTCAGCAATTTGTTATTTTCTCACACCCTGCATGTAACTAGTTAACTTATTACATTCTGCCAGAATCCTATCTTGTATATGAAGCCAAGGGATATTGTTTCATAGTTTACGGTTGAGGAGGTCATACTGTTAAGATGGTGAAGTCATGGCACTGAAAACCAGGTTATCCTTCTGTATACTTAATGAAATCTTAATTACCACCAACAAAAGCAACAGTTTCTTGACTCTTCTGATTATCCAGTGGAAACCAAGAACGATATTGGTAACTATACAACCTTAGGCAGAATTCAATCGTATAGTTCCTCATCTAGGCATCTTTTCAAATATCAGAACTAAATATTGCATTGATTTGACTGTTCTGGTTTTTCAGAATCTCTAATACATCAATTTTTTTCCTTTCTATGGGCCTTTTTCATTTGGCTGAATCTTTCTATGGGCCTTGAGCTGTTCTATTGATTTTCATGACTGCAAATGTTACATATCTCAGTAAGAAATTTGAAATCAAGTTGCCCAATCGCTTTCTTTTTGTAGAGCAGCGTCATTGAGCTCCAACTTAATGTATATTTTAGTATAGGAATCTTTTTGTATGCATCATTTCTTGTGATATGGTTAGGTAAGTTTATTTAATGTCCTCTTTATCATTTTCTCGTTGCTGTTATTATTTTCCTAATAGAAGGGTGCATCTTGATTGCACTTTATGGGGACGATAAACTGATCTTTTAGTCTCTTAACTCCATGAGTTGTTCATTCCAATCAAAATATTGCAGGTGGTCGTAACACTTCACATATTGATTACTTCAGCTACAATTCTGTATCCAGTTCTAATGATCCTGAGGTTAGTTTGTCACTCATGATTTACAGTTGGTATTATGCTTTACTTTTTGCTTCCAAAATAAAAAAAAGCAGATAGTGCTATGTCATACTCTGCATTTCGTCGCTGATTCACTGTCACTCGAGGATGTTTTTCAGCAAATTCTGTTCAACAATGCTATCTGTTTGGCTTTTAAGATGACATGGTTTATGTAATTGGATGCTAGAGGAGTATTCAATTTCCCACTATGCAAACATTGAATGTGTAACAGAGTATTGCTGGAAGTTTTAACTGTTACCTGTGCTTGATTTAGTGCCATTATACGAATCTCTGTGGTTGATTACTCAGAATCCTTGGTGGATTCATGGTATTTGGAACAGCTGGTATATTGTCGGGCTTTTATTTTGCATTTGAGGGGAAACAAATCAATGATAAAGTAGGAATTTCTACTATATACAAAAATATAGTGTGGCAGCATGGACAACTGGAAAGTTATTCAAGAATTCATGATTGTGGTTTGAAATTCTGCAGGTTTGATTCTGCCGTTCTATCTGGTGTCACGCTAATGCTTTTTGCATGCATCGTGTGGCTAAAGTTGGTATCCTATGCACATACAAGTTATGATATGAGAGTGCTTGCAAAGTCTGTTGATAAGGTAAGAACTAGGACCTTCCCTTTTTCCAATGTTACTTCATTTGGAATTCGTCCTTTCCTGATATAAACGTAAGCAAACTTGGCAGTCAAAGCTCTGATGAATGGGTATGATGTACCCAGTTTTTTATCGAGTGAAAAGCTGTGAAGCGGTCCTGATTTTGGCTAGTTTTTATAGTTTAACTGAATTTAGTTACTTCATTTCCAGAACTGCTTTCCTCCGTTATCTAACCCTAACAATTTTCTTAAAACATTTGGGTCTCTCTCTCTCTCTCTCTCTCCATACCAGAATAGGACGGATCGTCATATAGATGACTCTTATTCTTATTTGCCAACTCTTTTCTGTGATATTAGGGGGAGGCCTTGTCTGTTTCTTCAACTAGTAACTACTGCTATGATGTTAGCTTCAAAAGTTTGGTATACTTCATGGTGGCTCCCACACTATGTTACCAGGTAAACACACTCAAACCTTTCGCAATTATGCCCCCAAACTTTTTATGAGTAAGTTATATTTGTAAGCACTGAATATGTCCCCACTGATAGCGATCACTTACCTGACACTTTGTTAAGGAGTTGTCCAAGATATCTTTGCTCATGTGTTGCTGGAATAGATATCTTTGCTTCTGTGTTACCGGAATAGATATCTTTTTTCCTTTCTTGCTTGAAGGAACAAATAGAACTTGGTTGCGAGTTGTTCTTGACGCTTGAAGTTCATTAAATTGAAGAGTATAAACTTACCACTTGTGAAAAGCGAAAATAAAAAAAAAATTGAGGTGCAAGGTTTTGGGTTGAATGGCTGTTCTCTCCTGTAGCTACTTTACCAAAGTTTAGTGTCCATACATCATTATAGAAGAATTCGGATTCAGCTATGAAAGAAGGATAGTGGTTCTCGTGTCCTCTCTATAACAGTAAAACTGCTCAAACCTTTAGCTGCAGGCAGGGCAATGTTTATACTATAGTATTTTCTTTTGTCTCTCTTGATTTCTATCATTTTGAACGTAGTTCAGATGTAGTAGGCATTTTTGTTTTGTACTTTTCTGTAAAGTGGACTGATTGTGACCATCTGTGTTACTTCTCCTGAATATTTTACTCTTCATGAGTCATGGCATTTGCATCCATGATTTTGTGCATTGCCTGACACATAACATACCATGATTTTGGATATTCAATATTAACCAAAATATCAGCTTATACTGCTTCATATTGCCGATACATGGCTGTATAGCTGATGCCTATGTGACAATACGTGTTGCCATACTGCTCGTTAAACATTGTTTCAACTTTTGTCTTCTTATCAAAGCATTTTGTTTGTAGACAAGTTATCCCCGCTCTGCATGCATTCGAAAGGGTTGGGTGGTCCGTCAAGTCATCAAGTTGGTTATATTTACTGGATTGATGGGATTTATTGTAGAACAGGTAAATTTCTTTTGATATTCAATCTAAGCTTTCCTAGTAAATTGTTTTATTTTTTTCCACTGACAACTGAAGTGACTTCCAATGTTGTTTGGTATATGCCATCATGCAGTACATCAATCCAATCGTCAAGAATTCACAGCATCCTCTGAAAGGAAACCTTTTGTATGCGATAGAGAGGGTGTTGAAGCTTTCGGTTCCAAATTTGTATGTGTGGCTCTGCATGTTCTACTGCTTTTTCCATCTTTGGTTCGTCCTCTCATCCCTCTTCCATGAAATGCTTATTTCTCTGAGTTATATGATGACAACTGTCCTTGCACTAGTAGCCTTTTCTTTTTTTTTTTTTTATTGTTTTTGTAAATTTGTCACATGTCCATATTTCTGTTTTTCATGGTTCTGACTTTGAGTTTTATTAAGTTAATTGAAATGTAACATGCTGAATCAATTTACATGTATACAATTATAAGGAGTAGTAAAAAATAGATGGATTCTTGGGAAGTTTGGTTTATGTTGTCAAAGGGAAACAGTCTGAATCATGTATGACATGTATTGCTCTTTGAGGGGACATCCGAATCTATGCAATCACTTAGAAAATTTAGCAGAATTCGGATTCGGAGTCATGGTGTGCCGTGTGCACGGTGGTGTTTTGAGTAATTTAAACCATGCCCTCATTTCGAAAGCAAATCAGTTTTGTATGTAGCTTGGCTGGGAACACTCATAGTTTATGAACTCTAGCTGATGCTATTCACCAGAAAACGAACTCTAGCTGATACTTGTTTAGTCACAAAAACTCCAGACTTATGTGCAGTTCTATGAATATAGGTTAAACATACTTGCTGAGCTTCTCCGTTTTGGTGATCGTGAATTCTACAAAGATTGGTGGAATGCTAAAACAGTGGAGGAGGTAGATCTTATGTTGTTTGACATGTTGAAGATTCTTTTTCTTTCCAACCACCTGTTACTGAATTGACTTCTGGACTGATTGTGTTTGGTCGATGCATTTTGTGGGGCGGCATCTCTTATCAGTACTGGAGAATGTGGAATATGGTTTGTTCCCTGACCAGAAGTTCATTTTTAAAATTCACTTTGTTTTATGTCTTGCATTTTGTATGTGTTCTTCCGCATTGTTGTACAGCATTTTTTATTGGCAGCTGGTCAGATTTTAAAACTTTGCTTTGTCATGGTTCATGTTGTCAGTTCTCTTGATGTCATGTTTGGACTAGTTGGTTTCCAGGCGTGCTTTGATCCATGTATTGTCCTTAAGATCACTATATAATTCTTCTACATAATCCCTTCACTCGTGCCTGTGCATGGGAGAATGAATGTGACAACTGGTGAAAACCAAATCTTGGAAAGAAGACAATGGTATCCCAGATTATTAATAGTTACTCTGCTCCAAAACAAGTTCCGTAATTTCCATTTATCTCTCCTCTCGTAAGTTTGGCATCGACAATCCCATCTTTACCCTTTCGGGCATTGTTTGTTAGCGAATGTCGGTGCAAAACTTTGATGACAACTACTGCAGTTTACCTACAGTGGAGCGAGGGAGGGAGATTCTAATTTGGACAGCGATACAGGATTATCAGTGAGCTGTAATTTGCTGATTCGCTGAGCAAGAGTGATTCTATCGTTGTCGCAATATTTGCCCAACACTTGATGTGTCAGCCTTCCTAGGATTCTTTGTTGCGCAAACATAAATTAGATGGAGACTAATTGGAAATGTATTAACAAGATGTTGAGTGTAAGATGGGTTCAAATCTGAGCCCAAATACTCGTGAGAATATCCAGCTGGAGAGGTGAGGATTATTAATGATTAGAGTAGGGGAGTGGAGTGATCTAGAGGGATAAAGGAGAAGGCTGGAAATACAGAAGAAAGTAAAGGCATTAGATCCCTTAGGTCATTCTGTAGGGGTATAATCACTCAACAATCTCAGAGAAAAGGGACACTAGATATAATATCCTCTAGAAAGCAGTGCCCACATGATCTCTCTCTAAGATTCTATTAATGACAAATCTGAAAAGAATGTCTCATATCTATTGTTAGTCCATTTATGTTATTGAGGGAGATTGGGTGTGCCTATAGGTCTTCATATCCTTTTCGCATTAAAGATAAATCTAAATTATGTTAGTCTATTATATTATTTGGCCTAACATGTCTCGCAATGGACATGATTGTTCATAAGGTTAAGCTTCTCGATTCAACATGATTGTTCAGAAAGAAAATGTGGTTTGTTGTCAAGTGCTTCACTGAGTGGAATTTTCTACTTGTTACAGCCAGTTCATAAATGGATGGTCCGCCATATTTATTTTCCTTGCTTACGGAATGGAATTCCTAAGGTGATTCCCCTCCCTTCTCAAATTTCAAGCAGTACATATTGAATTGTTGCTTTCTTTTGTGCATTTTGTGCTTTTGTTTGGTTGCCTTTTTCCTTTTCAAGTGATTTGCTCTCTGCTTTCTTGTCTTGGTCCTTTTGTTGTTTGGTTTCGTACTAGTCTCTATTGGATAGGTTTTTTTTTTATCCTCTGTTGGATAGCTTGTTATACATTGTTGGGGCTATTTCCTAATATGTTAAGCTGGGACAATTGGTGATCTTATATGGTATCCGAGCTTGGGTTTTGGGAGGTGTTGGCTTCAAGTCTCTCTGTTAGATTTGTTCCCGTTTGCATTATGCTTCTACTGTTGCATTCTGTTTGGTAAATTGGTTCTATATATGGTTGTTCGCATCTCCATGTGGAAGACGCAATTGCACGAAAAGGAAAGGTGGGGGATAGCTTGACATATATTGTTGGCCTGGCGTTCCATTCCTGACAACTTAAGCTTTTGGGACAATTGGTTGCTTAACAGCCTCGAGGGTTACAAAATAGCCCTGCTAGAGATTAATCGTACATGCAACAAAGACCCACATCTTTACCTACAACTGTGTTCTTTACTTAAATGCTAGTAAGGTAATTAAAAAGGAATTTTGTTAAGTTATCATCATATATCTTTACATTTAACTGACCAGTGCATTTATACTCGAGGTTTGGTGCTTGGCTGCCCTTTCATCAGGCACCAACTTTCCTGGCAATAGGCAGCCATCAGCCCTCCAAGAAACGCTGTGGTCCATGGAAGCAGGTTTTTTTACTTTCTAGAAATAGGAGTGAGACAGGAAAAGTTTATGTGAACGGAATGTACCTTGCAATTTTAGTCAGCGATTAGTCTTTTACAACCGTACTGTTGTATTATGGTTCAACTTAATAGTTGGGCCTTTCTTGCAATTTTCATAACAAGTTTCACCTACATTTGTTCTCTGTCACTTCAGGGAGTCGCTGTATTGATTGCCTTCATTGTATCTGCTATTTTCCATGAGGTAAATGCACTCTCATTGTTTTTCCATATTGAATTCATATTATGCAACATAAGGATGTCTGACAGTTAAACAACCTATTGTTAGACTGTTGTATCACATTTTTGGCACTAGTTATCAATTGAAGAAAAAGGCCTCCCGTGAACCCATTTCTGATACATTTGATTAACTCTGCTATTAGTTGATTGTTGAGCGCCGTGGTGCGAAAGTTCCAAATGCTAGTGGAACACACCAAGTGTAACAGTGATATTTTACACTCTTTGTTTCTTCAAGGAAGTTTGTTGTTGTGTTTAAACAATGTTTTATTGTTCAAACTTGAAACTCTGGTGTTTATTTTTCTGTTGGCATAACTATTTGATGTTTAGAAAGGCTTCTGTCGGTGGTGGAAAACTCTTCCAATCATTGTTGTCATCCATCTCAAAGTGATAAAATATCTCCAGGGAGATGATATAACCTTGGGACATTTGAAATTGGAATCATCAGATGGATCAGTATATAGGAAAACATTTCAAACACACAACATCTCAGTTGATGGCTGGAGTGGAATTGAGTTCAGGCTTGAAATTTATCAGCAATTTAGTGTTTGGCGGAAATAATGGGAAGGAATTGGACTGACTTTGAAAAAGTAGTGTAATAATTTACTGGTGATTGATCAACGGTAAGCCAGCCAGGGTGGTGAAAAATAAGATAATTGTTAGAGCTTGTTCCCTAGTGGTTAGTTATGACCTCCAAAACTTGTATATGAGCCAAGCCAACATGGGCTAGCATTTTCATAGTAGTTGACATTAATGTTTGTGGAGATGGGCTAGTGGTAGGTCAGGCTAGGCGGTGGAAAAGAAGTTGCATTTTAGAGCTTGTTATCTATTTTAGCAAAGATTAAAGTCATATATGGAAGTCCCTTTTAGTTGTTTTACTGATACCTAGCTTGTCATTTGACGTGGTTCGCCTTCGAACGTTGTACAATTAGCAACATCAATGGCTTAGTGTTGAAAGTAAGTGTATGTCATCTCTTTTGTAGCTATGCATTGCTGTTCCCTGCCACATATTCAAGTTCTGGGCTTTCTTTGGAATCATGGTTCAGGTAAGTTCTTTGGTATTTGTTTACAAATTTACATCAACTTATAGTTTTCATGCTTTTGCTTTTTTAGTGAAGGCAAATGTAAATTCTTTGTACAAACTACTCCCTCCGTCCCAATTTGTTTGTCTACTTTTTGACTTTTAAGTGTCCCAAAATATTTGTCCAATATGAGTTTGACTTGTTAAAATTTCCTTAATGCCCTTTCTCTTTCAAAAAATAATGCATTGGAGAATGTCCACTCCCATTTAATGCTAGGAAATTGAGGGGTATTCTTGGAAAATCAAAACTCTTAAAGAGCAATCATTATGTTCCCTTAAAAAGTTGGTTTTTCAAAAATGGACAAACAAATCGGGACGGAGGGAGTATATCCTTCCACTTGCGCGAAATTTTGCATTTCCCTGTGTTGAATCAATATCTATATTCTATCTCTTATAGAGGGAGAGCATTTTTGGTATGTACTCAAAATTGAGGCTGACTCACATTTTCATTTTCCTAATTGGACAAATCAAAACCTAAAATTCATGAACTTTATCAGTCACTGCAATTAAAATAAGTGTAGGGCTAAAATAGGGAAATAACTTACACCTACTTTCCCACAAAGGTACAGACTCTTCTCTCTCCTCTCTCCCTGCCCGTCTTTCTCTACCCACATCTCACCAATCCAAATACTCTCTCTCTCTCTCTCTCTCTCTCTCTCTCTCTCTCCAACTCCAACTCCAATTTTGATTACTTTAATTTTTACATTGCTATTTTAGTTTTCTACTTTCTATTGCTCTATTGGGCTTCTTTTTTCTTAATAAGACAGTTTAAAACTCTATAATTGTGAGAATTTCGTGTGCCGGGAAAATTTACGTGCTACAATTGGGTTTCTTCTATTTCCAATTTATGTGTCCCATGTCTTCCATGTTACCAACAGGGATTTACATTACATTTCCCCATGCCATGAATTTTTGAAAGTTCAATCGTATAGATTATGATTTCAATTATTTTATGTATGTTTGACTATTCTACTATTGTATGGACAATTACAAATTAGGGTAGATGTACTGTGATGTTTGGTACCTGTGGGATTCTTTTTGGACGGTTACAAATTGGAAGCCATATTGGAATTCCATTGTATTGTCCTTAACACGCATCGCGTGTGCCCCAACTTCTAGTAATGCTTTGTGGGGTTGTAATACAAATCGGATATTTTTTTTTAATGAGAGAGTCTACTGCAGTTAATACTTGACTTCGATCAGATTAGCATTCTTTGATGATAATTGCTAGGCAAGAGGTTTATGGGCATGTGTTGTTTCTTGCATTAGGTTCCCTTGGTCATGATCACAAGTTACCTGCAGGACAAGTTCAGGAATTCCATGGTATGTATATCTATCTCAGTATTTGTGCCCTATATTAGTCAGCCTGTTTTTTTAGCATGCAACTTGTAGCCCTTCACTATGATTTCAGTTAGGTTTTATATTTCTAGGGATGATCAGGCAAGATGTAATATGAATGTAAGGTAATATACCACAGCGTGAGCAGAGTGTCAAGAAACAGAAACTGTGCAAATAGCCAAAAAGCCTTTTCAAGCCTATTATGATCTATGAAATAAAAACACTCAATCTTTTGATATTACTTACTCTTAGTGGAAATTGTTTTTATGGAAATTGGAAACGTCTGCCTGTTATATTAATGGTTTGTGATAAAGGGTTATTTGTGGAAAAAAATTCCCGAAAACAAGTTTCTAAAACCATTAACCAAGAAAGATGATGTGTGATCTGTAAGTCTGGTTTTGGAAAGAGAAACCAAGCGGATAGATCATTTCCATTGCATGGCATCCTGCTCAAAGTTGCAGTTGAGGTGCAATTGCATAATTGCATAAAATTGCCCTTGTCTTTCGTTTTCTTACTATTAACTTTGTTGGGAAGGAGACAAATTAAGTGATAACTTGCTTTCAGGTTGGCAATATGATCTTCTGGTGCTTTTTCAGCATTCTTGGTCAACCTATGTGCCTTCTACTTTACTACCATGACTTGATGAATAGAAAAGTGAAGACAGCGTGAACTTCCTCTTGAAACATTGGTATCATCACGATTAGACAATTCTGACTACTCAAAAAGGTTCCCATGTAGTTTCAGCTTCATTGTCAAGTGCCTCCGCCGAGGGGCAGCAAAGGAACTCTGTCCATTGACGTTCCATCGTTATACACACCCACACATTCTTATTGTATGGGAAATATTCTTAGCGGGAGCAGCCAGTCGCATGATACTGTGTAGTCTAATATTTTTGGTTCAATTGTTAGCGGCAATGTTGTATATTGTTCTTGCCCGACCCTGTTGTTTTCTTGTATCGATCTGTTCTTTTTCAGATGTATATACAAAAGCTTGATACAGTCACAATTTTGGCCCAAATTCTTGTAATGTTTATTGTAGGTAGTTCCGACATGCAATACCTAAGATTTACTTGTATATACAAAAGCTTGTTTCTTGTTTCAGTGGGGAGAACCTGTGATCAGTCCTTGGAAATTCCCGTCTGTCGCAATCATTGATTATGAACATTCCCTAACCATCATGATCTAGGCAGTTTTTTTTAGAGGGTGAACATCTTGTTGATAGAGTACATGAAAGGGTTCCATGAAAAATGAATGAATGGTCCAGATTCTATGGATAACATTTGTTGAACATCAAAACCTCACTTGAGAATCTGGACCACTCATTCCTTTTTCATGGACCCTTTCATGGATCCTAACATTTTCGAATATCAAAACCTCACTTGATCCTAGAAACCAATTTCCGAGTTAAACAAAGGTGGAAAGAGGAGAAAAATCCAAGAGAAACTTGTATCAAGACAATAGAATGATTTACAGTTCCCCACGCTTGATAGGGTTTGAGATGAATGCTGCCTCTTTTTGGTTCTCTTCTTTTTACTGATTCCACTCACAATTTCCCCGAAAAGCTGAACTTCATGAATCAAATAATCTGATCATCTGATTGCCCAGCATGCGAGTAAAGTTTAACTTGTTTATGAGATGTTATGAACACCACTAATGTGTATATAGTGCTCTTCAACGGCAATTTCCACTGAAAAATACTCAAAAGAGTGATATTTACCCTAGGAACAAATGGACAAGTAACAAAAGGTTTCTAGTTGGGTTACATTTACAGATGAGGGAGTTAGTTTGGGCGCTTTAAAAGTACGATGAGGAACTGCGTTTGATGTTGTGCCCCGATATTTACAGTGGTGTTAGAAATGTGAATAGATGAGGGGATGTTCGTGAAATTTAACGGAAAAAAAAAATCAGAAAAGAACAAAGTCAATAGTGGACAACTGATAAGACTTACTCCTAACATTTATATTCTATTCAGTTGGTCATTGAAATATTTTTATCACCTACTTGTGATATCATGTGGTCTCCTAAAAGAGAAACTTATTCACAGAGCCGTTGTTGTAAATAGGCTATTTACGGAGTCGTCCGATCTCATTCGTCCGTTTTGGCAATCAAAGGTTGAGATACGTTTTAAATTTTGACCGTACTAAATATTTCTGACCGGTAATAATTTGTTTTCAATCCTGACCATTCAAAACACTTTTGGAATGCCACAATTGGCCCAATAAAAACTTACTTACAGAACACTTCGTAAATAAGTTTTTCTCCTCCTAAAAAGAGTTATCCCCAAGTAAAATCAGGAAACGTGGAATTATTCGAAAGCCTAGTGCGACTAAGCCTCCATATATTTCTCCAAAATAATAGAGGTTATATGGCCATCCAAGGGTTTTGTTTTTTTCACAATAAAATCTGGAAACGTGCTCTTATTCGAAAGCCTAGTGACTAAGTCTCCTTATATTTCTCCAAAATATTAGTAGGGGCTTTAATATATGGCCATTACAGACTTCTGTTTTTTTCCCTATAAAAGGCCGTATTTTGTTATGTCTTCCTTCATATCTAAGCATTTTGTATGCAGCCAAGTTGTCCCTGCACTGCATGCAATATTCCAAAGGGTTGGGCGGTCCATCAAGTCATCACGTTGGTTATATTAGCACATTAGAGGGTGAAATTTTTGGATGCAAATTGGGTATAGTCCACGTGGTACCCAACAACCCATCCGAGCTGTCTAAATTAAACATGTTTTGAACGGTTCAGATTCGAACACACTCTCTCTTACTTAGCCGACCACTTTCTCTCCTCTTCCTCTTCGAGTCCTCAGTGATCTTCTATTTTGCAAATTTGTTTGTGTTCCACGGTTTTTGATTCGTGCGTTTACAGGTTTTAAAGGAGAAAATGAAAAGCGCAAAATCTGTAGTTGGTATAAAAATGTGATGTTTGGACTACGTATTGTCCTTCATGCGGGTGCCATCTATTGGGGAACCAAAAATACTGAGCATGCTATTGATTGGAAATCTGCTTGTTGGTTTCTCATGACAAAGTTAGAGAACTTTGTGACCGCTTAAGTTCATTGGCAATATCCTCTACCACAGCCAAAGGGGAAGCAGATCAGCTGTTCTTTTTTCAGATGTATATTCAAGAGCTTGATACAGTCATAATTTGGCCCAAATTTTTGTAATGTTTATTGTAGTTTGTTCCAACGTGCAATACTAAAGATTTACTTTGCATTATTTTTCTTCCCTCCAGCGTATTGGCTTTCTTGTTTCAATGGGGAGAACCTGTGATCAGGATTATGAACATTCCCTAATCATCATGATCTAGGCAGTTTTTTAATCTCTTATGTAACATGCATGTTTATGGATGAGGAGAGCTCTTGATTCTTGAAGTCTTGTTTTTAACTTGAAAGGATGGGGAAAAGGAAAGATTGGTGATCGAGGAGTAATATGTTTTATTTTTGAACGGCAAAAGAAGTTTTCATTAATCATAAAGATGGGATACTGTATTAGAATGGTCAAACTTACTCAGGCTTTAATTTAACACTTTTGTTAATTTTGGTACTTCTTTAGTAGTAAAAATAGTCCAACCTATCAGCAACATCAAAACCTCACTTGATCCTAGAAATGGAGTATAGTATAATCTGAACCGTTCATATTATAACACACGGAGTATAGTATTTTCATGCAAAAAAATGAATTCATCGAAAGTTGATAGATATAGCAAAATTTGAATTTTGGTTTATAAAATGGACAATCTGATTTCTATCAATAAGAATAAAGATGAACTGTCTATGTAATTTACGGACCAAAATTTATTTTTTTGATACTCATACCAATGTCCGATCAAGTTTATTTTTTGAATTGATATACTACTATATGGGTTTACAAGATGAACAGTTCAGATCAACAATAAACACACGGTAGAACCAAAAAAGACGGTGGAGGAAAAGTGCGATTTTCCACTGCCGGTGGAAAGAATTTAGGGATGAATGCTGCTTCTTTTCGTTTCTATATATTTCTTTTTACTGATTCCACTTACGATTTCCCCGAAAGTTGAACTTCATGAATCAAATAATGATCATCTGATTGCCCAACACGCGACTCAAGTTTAAATTGTTTATGAGATGTTACGAACACCAGTAATGTGTATACAAATAATGCTCAAGGGCAATTTCCTGTGAAAAATATCCAAACCAGTGATATTTACCCCTAGAAACAAACAGTGATCATGTAACAAAAGGGTTCTAGTTGGGTAACATTATTTACAGATGAGGGGGTTAGTTTGGGCACTTTTACAGTTGAGAAACTGTGAATTATGTTGCTTCCCGATTTTTACCTGGTGTTAGAAAAGTGAACAGATGAAAGGGTGTTCGTGGAATTTAACAAATAAAAAACAATCAGAAAATTAAAGAACAAAGTCAAGAGTGGACAATTGATAATATTTGAAATTTATATTCTATTCAATTGGTCATTGATGTATTTTTATCAACTACTTGTGATATCATGTGTCTCTTGAAAGAGAGAAACTTATTCATAGAGCCGCTATAAATAAAATAGGCTATTTGCGGAACCGTCCAATCTCACCTGTCTGTTTTGGCAATTAATAGTTGCTATACGTTTTTAAATTCTGACAGGTAATAAATATACAAATAAAAAACAATCAGAAAACAACAAAGTCAATAGTGGACAATTGATAATATTTAACATTTATATTCTATTCAATTGGCCATTGATGTATTTTCATCACCTACTTGTGATATCATGTGTCTCCTAAAAGAGAGAAACTTATTCATGGAGCCGCGGTAAATAGGCTATTTCCGGAGCCACCCGATCTCACCCGTCCGTTTTGGCAGTCAATGGTTGAGATACGTTTTAAATTTTGACGGGTAATAAATATTTCGGACCGGTAATAATTTATTTTTAATCCGGACCGTTCAAAACACTTTTAGACGGACGCGATTGGCCCCATAAAACTTATTGATGGAACACTCCGTAAATAAGTTTCACTACTCTGAAAAAGAGTTATCCCCAAGAAAAATCAGGAAACGTGGCATTATTCGAAAGCCTAGTGAGACTAAGTCTCCTTATTTCTCTAAAATATTAGCGGCTATATGGCCATCCAAGGGTTCTATTTTTTTCCCCATAAAATCAGGAAACGTGGCATTAGTCGAAAGCCTAGTGAGACCAAGTCTCCTTATATTTCTCCAAATTATAAGGGGCTACATGGTCATTACTTTATGCTGGTGCTTGGCAGCGGTGTCGAGCCAGTAAGACTAAGTCTCCTTATATTTCTCCAAAATATTAGGGGCTATATGGCCATTACAGAGTTCTGTTTTTTTCCCTATAAAAGGCCGTATCTTGGTATGTCTTCCTTCATATCAAAGCATTTTGCATATATGCATACGAGTTATGCCCTGCGCTGCATGCATTCCAAAGGGTTGGGTGGTCCATCAAGTCATCAACTTGGTTAGATTAGCATAGCACCTTGGAGGGAGAAACTTTTGGATGCAAATTGGGTATGGTCCACATGGTACCCAACAGCCCATCTGAGCTATCCAAATTAAACGTATTTTGGACGGTTCAGATCCGAGCACTCTCTCTCATACTTAGTCAATCACTTTCTCTCCTCTTCCTCTTCGATTACTCAGTGATCTTCTATTTACAAATCTGTTTATGGTCCATGGTTTTGGTTTGTGTGTTTACAGGTTTTAAGGATGAAAGGCAAAATATTTAGGTGGTATATCTTTGTTATGTTTGGACGGCTCATTTGTGTTCACGTGTGCGGTATTTACTGGGGAACTAAAAATACCGAGCATGCTGTTGATTGGGAATCTGCTTGTTGGATTCTCAAGACAAAGTTAGATACGGACTGTAACTTTGTCTTGAGAAACTAGCAAGTAGATTCTTAATCAATAGTATGCACGGTATTTTTTGTTCCCCGGTATACATAGCACCCACATGTAGGATGAGCAATCCAAGCATCACAAAATTATACCAAATAAATATTTTGCCTTCAATCTTCAATCTCCTTAAACCCTGCAAACACACGAACCAAAACCATGGAACACAAACAGATTTGTAAAGAGAAGATCACTGGGTAATCGAAGAGGAAGAGGAGAGAAAGTGGTTGGCTGAGTAGGAGAGAGAGTGTTCGAATCTCGGCCATTCAAAACATGTATAATTTAGACGGCTTAGATGGGTCTAGGTACCGCCATGTGGACTATACCCAATTTGCACCCATAAATTTCTTCCTTGGAGGTGTTGAACTCCTGACTTCCTTAATTACTCCCAGTAGTGTACCTCCTGATGCTGTTGGGCCAAAGGACGATCAACATGTTTACCGGGAGTTCAATTTTGGTACGTGATCTTGAACATAATTGTCGCGATCGCGATGTCATGCATGACATCATACCAAGCGGTTAGAGCATGTGCCTATCACGAGCTTAATTGGAGGCTTGCATTCAGCGAATCATGGGAGTTATTAATTGTAGATAACAAGCAGGTGAGTAAATTTCTTTCCATATTCGATCTGAGCATTCCAAAGTTGATTGCTCCCTTTATTTGTTCGAGCAACTGAAGCGACTTGTAATGTTGCTTGGTATATGCCATCAATCCAAATGTCTGAGAATTTACCGCAACGCATCCTCTAAAAGGAAACCTTTCCTACGCGACAGCGAGGGTGTTGATACGCAACAGAGAGCTAGCGTGTCGAAGCTTTCGGTTCCACATTTTTGTACCTGCGGCTCTGCATGCTCTACTGCTTTTTCCATCGGTTCGTCCTCTCGTCTCGTTCTCCAAGTTAAATAATGATAACTGTCCTAGCACTAGCAGCGTTAATATTCTTGTGATTCTTTTCGTAATTTTGTTTGTGTGTCCGTGTTTTTTGTGTTTCTTTGGTTCTGACTTCGAGTTTTTTCGATATATAAAATTATAAGGAGTCGTAAAAAATAATAGTCTTACCGAAAAAAAGAAAAGGAGTGTAAAAAATAGACGCATTCTTGGGAAGTTGGGTAATATTGTCAAAGGAATATTGATAGCACCCAATATTATATGTATTTGGTGCGCAAAATCCCGGTTTTGTTGGTTAATTCGTGTTAATTAGTAGCTTGTATATAAGTTTGCACGTAAGGGGTTTTCTCAAGCGTTTCAGGTAATCCGACATGTTTTGCTGCCTTTTGATGATGCCATTTTGAAGCCATGAATTTTCCCAAGTGCTGGATGCGGTGCGGGACAAGGCTAGCCTTGTTTAGAAGGCATCCAGAGGGCCGTCGTTGCCGGGGGATTGTCAGGTGCCAAGCCAAGGCCACAGCCTGGGATGCTGGCAGAAAAGTAGTCGGTATCGATAGGAGGAAAAAGCCCGTATCGATACATAATTGGATCAGAGCAAGGGGAATCCGTAGAGAACTGGTATCGATACAGGCATTTTAGCCGTATCGATACAGGTGTTTTTCTGCAGACATTTTCTGCTTTTGGACTTTCTACTTTTGGGATATTTGTTTCCACTTTTAGGATATTTCTCGGATTTTTGGGAGAGAGACAGGGATCACCTTGCATAAATACCCTACCCCCACCCCCCCCCACCCGTTCTTAAGCCCTCTCTTGTCATCTCCTATTTTAAGTCTTTTTAGTCTCTTGTCATCTCCTATTTTAAGTCTTTTTAGTTTTTGGCTTTCCTCCATTAAAGCTTCAAGCTTTCCTAGTTTAAATTCTTCAAAAACCTTGGTAAGTTTATGTTGTTATTTGTTTTCTCGTTTATTAAAGTTGTAGCTACGGACTAGATCCTTTATAAAATCAAGTTTGTTTTCATTTTCTTTGGTTAATTCTTATGGCTCATATTTCTAGCATGATTTGTTCGTTAAGTAGGTGTGAGTAGTCGCTATGCTAAGTCTCGGGATAATCTTTCCCGAGGACTTAGGTGGTTATTTGGTTCTCAAAGGAATATCTATGCAATCACTTAAGAAAATTTAGCAGATTTTCGGATTCAAAGTCATGGGGGCTGGTGTGCAAGGTGATTTGAGTAATTTTCAAAAGCAAATCAGTTTTGTGTCTAGCTTGGCTGGGGAAAACAATCAAACTTTGTTTCAAGTATTAAAGTCGTTCTACGCAGCAATAGCTTCCTATTCATTAAAGAAAAATTATCATCGGATCACTTTGGAATTCCCTACATTTACAGAATGATAATACTTGGTACATGTAAGCCAGTTTACTGAAACAACGATATGTGTTTTTTGTTATCTTACATCACGTGTTGTGCACCCCACTTGTCTCTTAAAATTGTTTAATTAGGTTTTCAATATGGAAAAATAATCTAAGACTTTAACTTCTCTTCTTTAATCCTATAAAACTTGGCGAAGAACATATCGATTTGATATTATATATATTCGCTGCGGTTAATATGGTAGGGTTTTTATTTATATTGGGCGATGATAACGTTTAACTGATCTAACCAGTAGTTAATAGTAATGTTAACCACGTTCCTTTTTTAGGTTACCGGCCACTTTTAGGAAAACAAGAAATGAACTTTTTCACTAATCATGCCGTCATGAACAATGCCAACAAAATTGTTAATTCTGTTGTTTTGGCCTTTATTTTATTTGCTCCTTCATAATGAACAACATAACGACAACGAATTTCTTCATTGTTCTGCTTACAAAAATTGTGATCCTAGTGATTCTTTGCGCATATATGATAAAGATGTATCTTCACCGTTTTCATTTCTTCTCCTAACAACACCCGATTAATGTTGGGGATGAATGCGTTATTGAAGGAGATTGGGTGAGCCTATAGTCCTATATATCCTTTTTATGTTATGGATAAATCTAAATTATGTTAGTTTATAACATGATATGGCCTAACACATCTCCCAATGGACAGATAATTGTTCAAGGGATGAAGTAAATTTCTCGAGTTTACACTTTTAACCGAGCACAAGTGAGCTTTATCTTTTGAATATACAAACCTCCTCACACAACGGAGTTATAAAGCACATGATGACGAATTTTGGACAGAAGGAGAAGATTGAAGTTGGTAGTGCGTGATAAATACGATTTTACACACAATCAACCCTTAATGTACGAAATTCGCATTGCCAACTGTTACCAAAATTCTTGTTTTCTTTCCAATCGATGAAGAATCGACGGGAAAATTGTATCGTAAGCTTGCTGGAATGTGGGTGTGAAAAGTGAAGTTTAGTTCCTTGCCGTATTTCAGGACTTCTTTGGAAACAAACAATGAAGTGGATGGAATATGGAAGAAGATTAACAAAATGGACTTTATTAACCCTCAAAGTAGAAGAACAATCAACCGAGATGATTGAGTGAACGATTACAAGTTAATTCTACTCCTAGAAAAGAAAAGATAAAGGCCTGATTGGCGTTGTTTGTGTGTCCCAGAAACTGCTACTAATTTGTTCTTAAATAGGCCTTCTTACATTTGAATTCAAAACTTCCCCCCAAAGTAGCAGTTGAAAACTCCTCGGATTCTGATTAAGAACATCCTTCAACTGCCGATCATGCCCACGTTGAGAAAATTGTCACGTTAATTGCGGTTACCATCCTCTTCAATCGTGGAATCATGGGATCCAGTTCCATTTGACACCTGTCACCTGATCGACGGACAAAAAGGTCATAAGAATACGCCACGTGTAGGCCAATCGACGGACAAGACTTTTTATAGTTTCACCATCGATTCACCTCCTTTCTGAATTATTAAGTTGAGTCCATTCTATCCTCATACTTGCCCATATTTACCCTTGCCACGTGTCGCCTGATCGACGGGTAAAAATAGAAATCTTAATTGTGGTAGAAACTCCAACTTCAGTCTTCATCTTGTGTGCAAACTTCGTCATCGTCTGCTTTATAAATTCAATACGTGTGAAGGTTTGTATTTTCAAAAGGGCAAGTGTGATTGTGCTCAGTTAGAAATGTTGAGAATCAAGTTGATTTTCAACAACCAAGTTTGGTGTGAATGGGTGCTCCATAAGTCCACAAAAGGGTATATGCTCAATCTGGAAATTCAACAATCTCAATGCCAGACAAAACCATTACTCCAAAACGGCAGAGACTTTTCCAGATTTAAGTCTACAAAGGATGCTGGAGTCTTCTTTGGAGGCTGAGGTGAAAGCCCACTTGTGTGCAAGGGCTGGTTGTCCACACCAATTGGCTGTTGGGAAAATTTCGGCAATAATGTATAATTCCAGAGAACAATTTCAATGATAACAATACAATACGATACATGATTGAAACAAATTACAGATTGCATAAACTTGAACAGCAGATAACGGAATACAAACGAAATCTTTGAAACCAAACCGAGTCCTGTGTGATACCACAGTCTCCTTAAGAAAGATTCGCCGCCTACCGTCGGTGTTGTAGGTTCGTATTCGGCGTCTTCCTTCCAGGGTTGGCTCGGCTAAACCGCAAGCCGTCGGAACACCGCCGTCGACCGCCTTGGCGAACTGACTACCATCTGCCTCTCTCTCTCAAGAACGAATTTCAGAATTTGCTGGAAAGTTATGAGTTTGTTTGTGTTCCTCCAAAAACGTGATGCCTCAATTTATAGGATAGAGGAGGGCTGAATAACTCCTGCAATGAATTCTGCCCATTGAATTCTGAATTGATTTCTGCCATCAAGAGGGAGGAGTAATGCTGCCATCAAGGTGGAGGGGTTACAGGAGTTACGGCTACACATATCAATACGTCTATTGATTGTCGTGCGTCCAGATTCAACAAACCCGGGACCGGTTGCCTCGGAAGACCCTCCAAAATCCCGGTTTCATTCACCCGAAATTCCGTAAATTTCCAACATTGGCAACTTTGGTGTGCTTGCCAACAGTGAGGATGGAGACACAAAAAAGGCCCCTCAAGTCAACAGATTCCAGGTTATACAATCTGTTCACAAATGAATGTGTATAAATGTTCGATGGAGTTAATTTTTTTAATTACTAGTGTGGTGTTCTATGTGAGATGTACGGAAATTAAGAAATCCCCGTGTTAATCAGGAAATCAATTTCGAGAGAAAAAGAAACAGCCATCTTGGAAGGTGGCGTGTAGCCTGGCCTGGCGCGGAGGTGTAGAGAGAAAGAGCCATCCTGGAAGGGTTGGTGCGGAACCTGTCGCCCAGGGTCAAATGGACATTGCTATGAGGGGGATGGGATGCGAAGGCTAGCTCTAGAGGCCGAGCAAGTCAAAGACGCGGTGATGGAGACGCGGAAATAGATATTGAGCCCTTAATCAATTAGGCCCCTGCCGTTTAAATCCGTTAAATTTTTACCATTGCTATTTTAGTTTTCTACTTTCCATTGCTCTAATGGGTTTTAAAACTCTAGGGAAAATGACGGCCAAGAACGTGTTTTGATAACTAATATCCCCTAAGGACATTTTCAATATTAACAAATATTCTCAGCATGTTCTTAGCAGATATTAATTATCAAACACGTCATTGGCCGTCATCTTCCCAACACTTCTATGGTAGTTAGAACTCCGTGTGCTGGTAAAATTTACGTGCTAGTACAATTGGATTTCCTAAATTATGCTTCGTATGTTCTGTTTGTTAAACTACGTTTTTTATGTACTTCGTATGTTCCGTTTGTTTATTTCCTTAATACTAATTATTAGACCAAATTGGTTCCAATAAAAAAGTTAAGGAATTTTTTTTGCAATTAAGTATGAAGTTGATAAACGGAACATAATTGGTAAAAACATAAAATATATATATATATATATATATATATATATAAAGCTCATGAAATGAAATTTACATAACGCACAAACAGTCCACAAAAACTCGTAAAACTTCCTCCCACGTCTTCCATGTGGTAAACAGGGATTTACATTACATTTCCCCATGCCATGAATTTTTTGAAAGTTCAAACTTACAGATTATGATTCAATTATTTTATGTATGTTTGACGATTACAAATTAGGGTAGGTGTACTGTGATGTTAATTTGGTCCCTGTGGGATTTTTTTTGGATGGTTACGAATCGGAGGCCATGTTAGATTGCCATTATATAATTTATATTGACATTCAAACGCATAGCCATCATGATCTAGACAGTTTTTTAATCTCTTGTGTAACATGTTTATGGATGAGGAGAGCTCTTGATTCTTGAAGTCTTGTTTTTAACTTGAAATGATGGGGAAAAGGAAAGGCCGGTGCTCGAGGAGTAATACGTTTTATTTTTGAACAGCAAAAGAAGTTTTCATTAATCATAAAAATGGAATACTGTATTAGAATGGTCAAAATTACTCAAGCTTAATTTAACACTTTTGTTAATTTTGGTGCTTGTTTAGTAGTAGTAAAAATAGTTCAACCTATCAGCAACATCAAAACCTCACTTGATCCTAGAAACCAATTTCCGAGCTAAATAGTAAGCAATTGTGGAAAGAGGAGAAAAATCAATTAAAGATAAACTTTACGCAAAGATATTGATAAAATAGAATGATTTACAGTTCACCAAGCTTGATAGGGGTTGGGATGAATGGAGAATAAATTATATCCATTGCCGGTGTAAAGCTCTATTTTTCCATCAACGTCTATTATGGGCCCTACTGAGCGTCTATTATTGTAATCTGAATTGTTCATATTATAAGTGTAAAGTCTTATTAAAAATTTCGTGATATTATTTCAAAAATCATTTGCATTATTTTCCGATTTGCTAATTAATAAATTTTGATTTAATTATTTAATTTCCGTTTAAATTCGATATTGGATGTATTAATATCCACGAAAAATATTTTTTTGGCTGTCAAGATTTTTGTTCCATAAACCGAGATCGGGGTTAGTCTAAAAATATTTTTGTTAGTCTATAGTAATATTTTCAAAATTTTTCAAACTCGAAAACCAAACCGCGTTACAACACGTGACACGTTTGCACGTCCGCGATAATAATTTCCCCTCCCTTTTCTCTTCATCAGCCGCCCCACCCCCCTTTACTTTTTTCTCTTTTTCTTTTCCCTTGTCCCCTCCTTTACCCGACAAACCACCTCCCCTCCTCCTTCCCCTATCATTTCTTTCTTTTCCTTTTCTCTTTCCACCTAACTCCCCACTCTCTCCCCTATACTATACACACACAACATATCACACACACATACTTCGGCAGAGAGAGAGAGAGAGAGAGAGAGCAGCGCGAGAGAGGGAGAGAGGAGTAACCGGCAACCACCGCCTCCTGCCACCTATCTTATTTTCACTCCAAATCCAAGTTCCAAGGTAGATATCTCTTATTCCACTCTCCCTAAGTATATTATTTGTATGAATTTATATAAAGTTCGTAAACATGTTGACTCTGTAGTTAGCAGTTTTCTTAGAAATTTGATGTTGCTGTGACTTTGACGAATTTTCGCACATAGTGCCTGAACTTGAAATTTTATGGGATTTTAACTGAGCATACCTGTACATGTCTTAGAACCTGTGTTAAAATCTCGTAATTTTATTTAAACTACATAAATTACTAAAATATTTTACTAAGCTGCTCTGAATCGTTATACAGAGATGACGACACCGTCACACCTTACGGAAACGACCATAACTCGGCCTAGGAAACTCGAAAACACTTTCCACTTGTTGGGTTAGAAACTAGACACGTAGAGCTTCAAAAATATATGAGCCGCATGCCCTAATTAGTTCTGAGCAATAACAGATTTCAGTTTGTAGTAGGCCAATAATCTGTTTCTTGTATCGACTGCAAGTTTTTGGTATGTTTGTTATTCATTTAAAAAAAAATACTTACCAAGATCAGAAAATTATGAAACGTTAATACGAAGCTCCTATTAATGTCTAAGGTTTGTGGTAAAAATCTTGTAGTAAAACAGATGAACACGCTATTTTTAATAAATTGTTAAAGATTGTCTGCCAGGAATTAAGCTCTGTTTTTCCTGTAGAATAGGTTGTTTCTTTTTAAAACTGGAGAAAACGTATCTAACTTTTGAACCTCTTCTTTTTACAGTAGATAGATACCTATTTACGTTACGAAACTTTGAGTGTTGGTTTCACCATTTACGTGCTAGTGCAATTGGGTTTCCTCTATTTCCATTTTTTGAGTCCCGGCCATGTCTTCCATGTGGTAAATAGGGATTTTTTTTTGGACAGTTACGAATTGGAGGCCATGTTGGATTGCTATTATATAATTTGTATTGACGTTCAAACCCATCACGTGTCCACTTCTAGTTTTGTTTTTTTAGATTTATTTCTTCGAAATAAACCAATAATCCACAAAGAAATCAATTCAAAACTAAGAAATGGGGACTTTTCTTTTTTAAATAAACACAAAAAAATAATCCGGACAAATTATTAGGCCAAACGCCCCCTTTGATTAGTACTGATCGTACTAGTGGAATAAGCATTGAGGGTTAATACCCAATTCATCTTTGAATGTTTTTAGATTGTAGTTTTTTTATTTTTCAAATCAGTAGGAGAGATTATTACATAATGTATGAAGTACGGATTACAAACCACGAGACACTATATTCATTATGTGTGAGTCCACGAGATAACTAAGCCCAATAATTGAACCAACAGGATAAATAAACCCAATTCAACTACAAACTCCATTAAGGGGAGAAATAACTCCAAAAAATACAAAAGAAAGAATACCCACACGCAAGTGGGACGACTCGAACTACTGACCTCCTGATTAGATTTTTTTTTTTGCCAAAATGATAACCGGTGATATTATTAATTTATCAAAACAGTACATCAAGATGATGACTCACCCTTGGATAAAAGACCAAGTAACCAAAACGGCGGAGACTCAGTCCAAAGACTATACTCTAAACCAATTAAACCTTTCTTAGCAAGTGAGTGGGCAACTGAATTTCGACAAGCCCCATTTCGACATTTCCATATTTGCCATAGTAACACTCCAGCAAAATACAACATCCACTCTTTATTAGGAGCATTCTGCCACCTCTTTCGCAATTCATCCCAGAATCCAATGAAAGAATTGAAATGATGATTCTCAAAGTCCAAATGAAGGGGTGAGAGAGACCAAACCCAGGCGTGCCAAACTAATAAAATAGTTTTCAAATTAATAAAAATAGGTTATTAGAAAAACTAAAAATAGTTTTTTTTAAACTTTGTTTTTAAAAAAAATTCGGGAAAAAGTTAAAAAAAGTTTTTTTTTTTTCAAAAGAACAGTTTTTGAAAAAAAGTTTTAATAAAAAAACAGTTTTGAAATAAACAGTTTTGCAGGAAAAAAAAAACAGTTTTAATAAAAAAATTGTTTTTGCAAAAAAATAAAAAGTATTTTTCTTAGAAAGTTGAAATGAAAGAGAGAGAAGGTTTTTGTATAATGATTGAGAAAATGTTGGGACAACTAAATTTGATTATTGAAAAAAGGTTACTAGTTTTGATTATTCAATGGCCAAAATTTGATGAGTTGCTAAGAGATTGCTAAGTTTAGTTATTCCAATGTGAACTCTTTTTTAAGCAAATGTTGCTATCCTTAGCAACTTTTTGGTTTTGATTATACCACTGTGGATACTCTTATATGAATTTAGCTTAAATCTGAGAAGTTTGTTCTTATTTGAATTTTTTCGCATTTGTTAATTTTGGGCCAAATTTTTTGGGTTATTGATTCGTCTCAACGAAAGGAATCGGAAAAGTAAATTTTTTTTACTTTTACCTAAATATTTTGAGAAATAACCACTTTTTAGCAGAAAAAGTCATTATTTTTTTGCTAAGAGTGGTTATTTATCAAAATACTTAGGTAAAAGTAAAAAAAATTTACTTTTCCGGTTTCTCTCGTCGAAACAAATCAATAACTAACAAAAGTTTGACGCAAAACTAACAAATGCGAAAAAAATTCAAATAAAGACAATTTCTAGATTTAAGTTAAGTTCATAAGAACACAGCTTCATAAGTATACACTGATCACTTAATTGAAGGATCCGAACCGTTCATTTTGTAGGACTTGTTAAGTTAGGCTTTAAAAATTATCTTCATCGAATATTTCTAGGTATCTAAAGAAACAAATTTTTGAAAATTACTTTTTTGTATTTATTGATGTCCGATCAAAATGATTATTTCGGTAAGTATATTATTTTTAAGCTTAAAAGTTGAACTTAATTTCGCAGAGAACTAACTATATAGGACGGAGGGCGTATTTTTTCCTTTTTTGGTATTTGTTATCTTTTGCAATTTTTTATTATTTTTTGTCATAATTTTTGGAATTAATAATGAGTATCGATGAGAAGATTTAGAAAAATATAAAAATATGGACTAAAATTTAAAAAAGTTCATATAATGCAACAACAATAACAATTGTTTTGTACTTTTTCGTATCTACAAAACTTCTTTTTTCTTCAAGTCAAAATATTTATTTTGTAGACATGAGAGACAAGTGATTAATTCATACAAAATAACATGATGAATAAAAAAATAAAAAATAAAAAAATACCAAAATGTTGGGAGAATGGGTATTTAATCTCGGAGGAGTCATTTTTGCACTTTCTTTTGTGATATCTACTCCCTTTGTGTTTTTTAACTTGTCATTGAAAAAGTGAGTAATTTTTTTTTTTGTTGCTAAAAAGGAATAAAGAAAGTGTGAATATAAAATGAAGAGTTTGAAAATTATTTCCCCTTTCTCTGTCCTTTTACACTTATACAGGAAACTTGATGAGTGCTAACAAAAATTCAGGGGGTGTTTCCAGTAGTAAATAAATTTTGAGAAAAATTTTGTAGCAATTAAGTTGTTAGATGTTTCTCGTAGTGAATAAGTTATTAAGAAATATCAAATTGTTTCCAGTAGTGAATAAGTTATTTGAGAGTAGAGTTACTGTAGCGGAATTTTTTTTATTGATAAGTTGTTAGTTTTCATGAACAAGATGATAAAATGCCAAAAATTGTTAGTTTATGTGAACAATATATTAAAAATGTCTGCGTTTTTTTCATACTCCGTAAATTGCTACAAAAAAACATGACCTAAAAGTGAAAAAAAAAAATGAAAGAGGATGGAGAATAGCAAGGACATCAAAATTAATAATAGGTGGATGTTAACGCAGTTGGTTTGCCATTTGTCTTGGATATCTTGCCATTGAGAACTGTTGATGTGTCAGAATAATGACATAGGACAGATTTTGATGGGTGATAGGCGCGCAACACCTGTCAAAAATGATGTGTTTGCCCTAAGGGCATCGAATAATTTCTCGTGGATAAGAATTCCAATGGGAAATGTGAAGTGATGTTTGAGGGACAGACAGAGGGGAGAGAGAGAGAGAGAGAGGGGGCACATGGGTGGGTGGTGGTAGAGGGAGAAAGGTAGCAACTTGACTTCTTGTTGCCTTGCAAGTTTTCTTTTGTAGTAGAATAGAAAAACCTTCAATTTTTTTAATACCCCGAAAACATTTCTTTTCAGAGATCACAGTGGGTGGTGGTCATTCATTTTGCAAAACTTATCCAACAACTTTGAGCTTGCAAGAACTCTGAGCCTACTTTTGATCATCCAGAATACACAAGGGAATATGGCTCTGTCACTCGTTGCGAATTTGCTCACAACTCTTCAACCTTTGGTTGAAAAAGAGGTGGTATTGCTTTTGGGGGTTGACAAAGAGATGACAAAGCTGCAAAGCACGCTCTCCATGATCGAGGCAGTCCTCGAAGATGCAGAGAGAAATCACCCAGAAGATAGAGCAATACAAGATTGGTTGCGAAAGCTCAAAGGTGCTGCTTACGAGGTTGATGACATCTTGGATGAATGCTCCACGGAAATCCTCCGATGGGAATCCAAAGGCCAAAGTTCTGGGTCTCTGAAGAAGGTAAACGTTAAATTCCGTCATAGGATAGGGCATATGATGAAAGAGATCTCAGAGAAATTAGCTGCGATCGCTGATGAGCGCAACAAGTTTCACTTTCGTAACATGGTAGTGGAGAGCCGAGATGAATTCACTAAAAGTCGTGAAACTAGCTCCCTTTTAACTCTACCAGAACTGATTGGGAGAAACCAAGATAAAGAAAAGATTATCAAAGTTTTGTTGGAGGACGCACTTGAGAGGGACGAGGAGGTTTCTGTGTACCCCATAATCGGTATGGGAGGGCTCGGAAAGACAACGCTGGCACAAGCTGCCTTCAACGACGAGAGAATGAAGATCCACTTCGACCTTAGGATATGGGTTTATGTATCTCAAGATTTCGATCTTAAAAGAGTGATAAAATCAACCATAGAATCCATATCAGGGGAGACTTGTCAATTGTCAGACTTGGATTCCCTACAGAAAAAGCTTCGAGAGATGTTGAATGGGAAAAGATACCTGATTGTGTTAGACGATGTATGGGACGAAGGTCAAGAGAAGTGGGATAAATTGAGGTACACTATAGCATGCGGATCTAAAGGTAGTTCTGTTATTGTCACTACTCGTGTTGAAAAGGTTGTATCAATCATGGGAACTCTCCCAACTCACTGCTTGTCCTATTTATCGGAAGAAGATTGCTGGCTGTTGTTTAAGCAACGTGCATTTGGAAACGGCAATGAAGAGCGTCCAAACCTGGTGGCTATTGGGAAAGATATAGTGAAAAAGTGTGGGGGTGTACCTTTGGCTGCTACAGCTCTTGGAGGGCTCCTGCGGTTCCAACGTGAGGAAAGTAAGTGGCTTTCTATTAAAGAGAGTGAAATTTGGAACTTACCGCAGGATGGAAATCCCATCTTGCCGGTCTTGAGATTAAGTTACTATAATCTCCCATTGGAATTTAGACGGTGTTTTGCTTATTGTGCCTTCTTTCCAAAGGGTTCTGAAATTGAAAAAGGAAATTTAATTCGTCTTTGGATGGCCAATGGCTATATATCTCGCAAAGACAAACTAGAACCGGAAGATCTTGGTGACCACATTTGGAGCGAACTATGCTGGAGATCTTTTTTCCAACGTTTGGATAAACCTGAAACTGAAACCAGTATATCGTTGACATCAAAGAATTGTGAAGAAGACTACAAGTGCAAGATATGGTTCAAGATGCATGATCTTGTGCATGATCTCGCTCAATATATCGTCGAGGATGAACGCCATATGATGGAGTATAGAGGTTCCAGTGATACTGGTGATAGAAAAGTTCGCCAAGTCTCCACAAGGATGTTAAGAGAGGGAGATCAAGCAACATATTCCCCCTTTCAAACGGACAAGTGTGATTTTAGAAAATTTGGCTCACTGCGAGTCTTTGAGGCAATGGGCATTGATATGATGAAGTTGCCGTCTTCAATTGACAAGTTGAAACACTTACGGTATTTGGACATTTCGAACTCAATAATCAATCATCTTCCTAATTCAATTTGTACCTTGTGGAATTTGCAGACATTAATTCTAGACAGATGTTATCACCTCAAGAGACTTCCCAATAATATGAAATGCTTGAGAAATTTGCGACATCTGCACCTGTCAAGCTGTCCATTGACAAAAATGCCCCCTGAAATTGGTCAATTAACTTGCTTGAGGGAATTGAGTTTATTTGTTGTGGGTAAGAACAAAGGTTGTCACCTAGCTGAATTGCAACACTTAAACTTGGGAGGTTTACTTCGAATCGAGCACCTTGAGAGAGTAAAGAATCCAATGGATGCTAAAGAATCCAATTTAGTGGGAAAACACAATTTACGCGTTCTGATACTGTGTTGGGAAGATAATGATGAATCAAAATCACAAGAAAACGTCGAAGAACTACTTGAAGCCCTTGAACCACATCCAAACATTGAGAAGTTGGTCATAGAGAATTACTATGGCACCCACTTGCCACGCTGGATGATGGATCTAAAAAACGTAGGTCATATTGAGCTCAGAAATTGCAAAAATTGCTTAAAACTTCCACCAATTGGACAACTACCTTTGCTGCGAAGGCTGACAATTTGGAGAATGGACAAGGTCAATTATATTGACGATGATTTGCCCGACGGAGGCCCAGTGAGAGGATTCCCATCTTTGGAAGTGTTGATGCTGTATAATTTGTTAAGTTTGAAGGGTTTATCAAGAAAGGAGGGAAAAGAATTGTTCCCTCTTCTTCGCAGCATGGAGATCGGAATTTGTCCTAACTTGAGCTTCCGGAGTCTTTCCTCGCTGAAAACCTTATCGGTTGCGAACTATTGCACCAACACGGTACTGGAGTCAATCTCAACTTGTGAAAGTCTCACTTCTCTTACAGTTGATGGATATTACGACGCTATTTGTTTTCCGGAAGAGGTTCTGAGAAACCTAACTCTTCTCAAGTCACTTTACATTTCTAAGTTTACAAAGCTAGAATCGTTTCCTAATGGCCTTGCACCCCTCAAGGCATTGAAGTCATTGTCCATCAGTTTTTGTCATAAGCTCAAGTCCTTGCCAGAGGGAGGGCTACGAGGTCTTGAATCTCTCCAACATCTGTCAATCAGGTGGTGCAACAAGTTTAGTTCCTTGTCTGAGGGCTTGCAACATCTCGTTTGCTTGGAGTCATTGGAGATTAGTGGGTGCCCAAAGCTGGTGGCTCTGCCAGAGGGCGTTAAACACCTCAAATCCCTTCAATGCCTACAAATGGGTGGGTATTCAGATGTGTTGGTGGCTTTGCCTGAGACCTTGCAACATGTTCCTGCGTTACAATATCTACATATTTCGAACTATCAAACACTGACATCATTGCCAGACTGGCTGGGGAACCTCACAACTCTTCAGTCATTGATCATCTCTTTCTGCCCGAAGGTTTCATCACTTCCAGCTAGCATCCAAAGGCTTACCGAACTCAGAAGTTTGTCAATTTCTGAATGCGGTCCTGAACTAACTAGGCGATGTGAGAAAGGAAAGGGCGAGGATTGGCATAAGATAGCACATATTCCGCAAGTCGAGGTCTACAACTACGCAGATGCAAAGGTACAGTGTTTCTTATTTTACTCTGCATATTTTCGTTTGATTCTAGTGTTTTCATGAAGCTTGTCAACGATAGGCCTCCAGGAAGGGATATGTTAGGGCTGGCTCTAGCCCCAAATTTTGGCCCAAAAATGGGCCCCGCCTAATGTCATTTGTTTATAAATATTAAAATTATTTGTTTATAAATATTAAAATTATTCCAAAAGGAAAGGAATTTGTACCTGGTTTAGTGGTTACAGTGTGCTGTCAAGTGTATGTTTCCTTTGAGTTCGATTTCCAGCCCTTTTTACTGATGATACTTCCATTTTTTCGGGCCCCTCTATCTTTCTATTGCCCATTTTTTTTTGGTTTTTTTGGTCTCCTCATTTTTTCCATAAAACTCCACAATATAGCAAAAATCACATTATTTAATAAATTAATACTTTACAGAGATTTTTCAATTAACAAAGACAACAATAATGTACAAGTGATATGTTATTACATTTGATTTAACAATTTTTCATGAAGGTTGGAAATTAACTTAAAAAAATTGAGTCTTTGGTGGCCGGCTCTCCACAACACAGTAATCAACCAAAACAATACTACATCATTGACAAACTACCATACGCGTACATATGTGTGTGTTGTACTCGTTTCTTCTCATTTCCACCATTAAAAAGCTAATATTCATCCCTTGGTGCTCTCATGTTTGCAGGGTTACAGGCAATACGATGGCAGCTAGTTCAGAAGTGGTTGCGGCCTCAGTTTGGATGCATTGTTGGCGGAAGCCTGTGCGCTGCTCAGGGGGACTTAAGATCAACAGATTGGAGTGAGTTTTGAGTAATGTATTACATTTTGTCCAATGCAGAACGCACAGGGCAATGACGGTTCTGTCTTTGAAGCTATGTGCTTGCGTTTGTGTTTGTACCATTGCTTATACTCGTATTTATGTATCTTTGTGATTTAGACTAATAGATAGAGATATTGGTGCAAACTGCTTGCCGTTTTACCGGATATTTAATGGTGATGTTTGTGGCTGATGGGGCTGGCCACTGGGTGTTATGTTTGAGAACCTATATTATTTTCTCTGCATTGTTTTTATGTAATTCCGATTTGAACATGATTTTATTGTCCTTTTACCGGTGAAATTTTTGTTCTTCGTGAATCTGTAACTCTTCATAGTTTCATTGAATGAGAAAGCTTCCACCAAACAAATCAAAAAGTTCGTTATTGGCATTTCACTTGTGTTCATATGCCATTGTATGTTTGTAGTTATCTGGAAAAGAGTGAGAAGAAGCATATGAAAACTATAATCAATTACTATCAGCTATATAATCTTTCAATAGCATTAGCAATAGTTTGAAAATTGTTGGGCCCGGAGTGCCTCCATGGATTTGGTTACACAATGTCACTCCCCGCGACTGCTCTAAAAACAAACTTACGGATGCGATGTCGAATGCCCTAAAAAATTTAATTGAAGCCCTCTCCAACACCAATTGGTTTTAGGATAGACTTGCGGGTGTGATGTCAGATGCTTATTGCTATTGACAAAATTGTTATGAGACTATATCATGAATGACCATTACTAGCATAGTCGTCACCGTCTCATAAATATTGCTAGCTTACAATTTTGCCTTCTTAAGAAACTTAAAACAAAAGACCAAAAGTTTATTAGGAATGCAAATTTTCATTCATGATATGGTCTCATTAAAAACCTTTTCAATAAGCATTTGAAATGCTTATTGTAGAGTAGAACAGATAAAATCAAGCAAATCGAAATTCATAATTCGTAATGTGAAAGAAGAGTTTTAGGCTAGGGTTGACTGTGCGTAAAATTGTATTTATCTCACACTGCCAACTTCAGTCTTCTTGACCAAAAATTGTCATCATTTGCTTATTTTGTAAATTCAGTGTGAGAAGTTTGTATTTTCGAAAGGGAGTTCGATTGCACTCGATTAAAAATGTTGACTAAGATCTCCTCTGCGTAAGCAGAACTATGAATAAGTTCTTTGTCACTATCCTGTTCATGATGAAGAAGGAACAGATAAGAACGAAGGCCAAAACACCCAATTAACAACTTTCTTCATGCCACCTTGATTGAAAGGGTCAAATCCAATTTTCTACGCTACCCAAAAGTGGTAAAACCTGATTGAACATTGTAAAACATTACTATTTCCTACTGATTCGATCAGTACATGCATTATCTTACCCCCATATGAAAAAATAGTATTGTACGGACCACAATGAATATGTACAACCTAAAAAAGAAAGGTGAAAGTAATATGCAACATCAAAACCAGACTCGATCCTAGAAACCAATTTCTGAGCTAAACAGTTAGCGATCGTGGAAAGAAGAGAAAAATCAAAAGAGAGAAACTTTGTGCAAAGACATCGATACAATAGAATGATTTACAGTTCCCCAAGCTGGATAGGGATTGAAAGAAATGCTGCCTATTTCCGGTTCTCTTCTTCATACTGATTCCACCACACAATTTTCCCGAAAGCTGAACTTCATGAATCAAATAATTTGATCATCTGATTGCCCAGAATGTGAATCAAATTTGTGAAAGTATCACTCTCCTTGTCATCAAAGTGAAGGCTCTCGATACCCTTGAGAGCGGACTCGTGGTCCACCGAGGACAAACCAGGTAGTCTCCCTTCTTCCTCACCTTCAATAAGAACACAATATGAAAGGATTGCTTTTTGTTAGGTCGTTTAACTTCACAAAAGCAATTGTGATGGGTTCTGGAAAAGTAGGCAAGGATCGACAAAATAACCGTTGCAAATACAAGAAGCAAAGCAGGAAATCACCTGACTGGCGTTGAGCATTGGCGACAAGAGGAGGCCGTCGGGAGCTTCTTCCAGCTCCGGGGCCCTGACAAAAGAAACCATCCTTACCGATGCAGATAGCAGCAATGAACAAGAAAGGTAATTCATTCTGTTATATCACTTACAAGAGCCCAGGAAGGAAGAGCAGCAATTTGCGACTGCCGGTACTCCAAAATTGTCCAATCGAAAGCATAATCCAACTGGAATCCTGTGACCCGATTAACAAGGAATGATACTATATATTATTGGTTATTAAGATGTAGGAAATGACGGAGCATAAACTTCAATCTCTTATGTTCCGGGTGTTCTGAAGTGCATATTACAAAGCAACATATCTAAACCTTCGCGATTAAGGAGGTCTTGGAATAATCTCTTCAAATAAGCATAATCTGGCGTATCATCAAATCGCAGACGGCGACAGTAGTCGAAGTATGATGCAAACTCTGTTGGATAACCCCGGCACAGAACCTGAGGGTAGTGTAATAGTTATGACATCATGCAGATTGAATCAGAGAAAAAACATTGTTATCTTTATGATTAATGAAAACTTTCTTCGAAGAGTTATTGCACTCTTCGAACCTCTTCCAATGCATTTTGTTCCCCTATTGTACTGTTTTCATCTTTGCATCTTTACGATTGATGAAAACTTTCTTCGCCATTCAAAAAAAAAGAGAGCGTTTTAGCAATGTGTTTAGTGTTTACAAAGAAGTTACCTCAATGGTTTCCACCTTTCTTGCATAAATTTTTTCATGCTTCTGCTCCTTAGTTCCTGCTTTCACTCCCTGCCAAGGAAGACTATGCCCACAAGGGATGTCACAAGACTATACACAAGAAAAGGCACAACAAATAAATGAGAGGAAATGCAGCAATTATCACCTTCCTCTTAGGAAGTACATGAGGACATATCCAAGCGATTCTAAATCATCCCTCCGGCTTTGTTCTTTGCAGGTCACAAACAATCAGAAAGAACAAAGTAAATATTGGACAACCGAAGACAAAAGTTCAGAAACTGTCATGCAATGAGTAAAGCATGTGTATATATCAATCGAAATTCCATTGTGAACACTTACCAATGCCACGGTGAGTGTTCAGACTTGTGTATCTTGGAGTTCCAGTCAAACTTTTGTTTTCTCTGCATAGTGCATGACCATAATATGATGAATATATCGACAAAGCCAAAATGTAAAAGAAGAATTTAAAGATGCTCAAAGATGAAAGAAGCTACATTCGTTTCTTATAAGCACAAATTATGCATCCCTGATTTACTGTCAACTTTTAAGAACAACTTCCTACTAGTTCATATTCGGAAAGGGGCGAAGGGGCACATCAACAGACCTGTAAATAATTAAAAGGCACATACGGGAAAACATTTAAACAAGAACCGATGCAATACCAATTGCACATCAGTAGGTCCCAAAGTCGCAAAGTAAAGCAAAACTTTCTTATCAAAAGACTACTTGGATGTAAATCATCTGATACATCTCAGTCAGATCCAGAAAGCAATTGAGGATTCAAGATCATCTCATCTGTATGGAACATGTTGGTGGGATTTAGTGTCTCTGTGTTTCTTAGCCAGACCGAAGTCAATGATGTAGACCTACAAGAAGGATGAGATACAGAAGCCCTTATTGAAACAGATATCCAAACAAAATACTTTAAGCACCAGAAAAATAGAAAGGAAAGGGGGCGGGGACCTGTTTCGCGCGCCTTCCCAAGCCCATGAGAAAATTGTCTGGCTTTATATCTCGATGTAAAAAGGATTTAGAATGCACAAACTCCACAAGGTTGATCTGGAACAAATAGCAGGATTAACCCGTCTTGACAACTTTTAAATGATCTAAATGGTGTAATATCATGCACAAATCAGACGCAATTACCATTTGATCTGCAAGCATAAGAACGGTCTTTAAAGAAAATTTCCTACTGCAAAGATTGAACAAATCTTCAAGACTGTGTCCGAGCAAATCCATCACTAGAACATTATAATCTCCCTCGACTCCAAACCATCTCATGTTCGGAATCCCAGCTATAATTTGGTAAGAATATTGATGATCAGAAAAGAGAAAAGATATATGAGCAAAATATTTCACGAAAGATCAACTGACAGTAACTGATTTAATAAACAAATCGAAAAAGATGGAAATAAAACTGTTATTACTTCCTCCCTGTAGAACTCTGTACAGCCTTGATTCATAAAGCAACTGTGCGTGTTTTGTCTTAGCATGTTCCTGAGGATTCGGAACAGTATTAGCATGTTATCGGCCACAAATATTGAAAATCAAACTGTACAATAGTATCGATATCGAACTAATCAAAGAGACTGGCTGATGTTACAAGCAGGCAAATGCTTGGGGGCCTTGTCTCAATTCCTGGTAATATTTGATACGACATTAACACGCAGCACTCTCATTTGTAAGTTGGAAGTCAATTCCTTCCCAAATGCAGTGCTGTTATGACAACTTAAACTAGAAGAATTCCTCATGAAGATTCATCCCATGGCTGGCTGCTCAGCAGATTCAAAATCCATCTAACCTTTTACCTAATGTAGACCCAAATCCACATCTACTGAAAACAATATCAATGAAACTCAATCACTCCCAGGTGATTCAAACATGAGTACTGAGCCGTTGGAACATAATTCTTCTACTATAAGACCAGTAGATGCGATTTGTTCGTCTTTGATGTTTTCCAAAATGTATTCATTTTTTGACAAACATTTGGTGGGTCGCCATGTAACCAGCTTTAGGTCAGGGACGGCCTTGGATGGACCAACTTAGAAAAAGTGCGATTTTAGCTCTGCTGAGGTCAGATGGCTAAAATGTAACACTCCGTCAGTTACGTCATACTACTATAGTTGCCACAACCCACTTTAGACACCCGGAAATTTACGAATGTGGGGGGTCCTCCTACTTTGGTACTCCTAACTCCAACAAAAAAAGGCCCCGTCTTTAATCTTCTATTTAGGCTCCCAAAATGTCAAGTCCGGCTCTGCTATTTACCAAGGAACATTTTTTTTCCTCCCTTAAAACTTCGGAAACAAAAATTTGCGCAGAAACGCAAGTGATTGAAAACCAAATTATCGCCTTCCAGCAGAATTTGGACCTATACTCAATCCGTTAACAATGATGCACAACATCACAAGCAATCGACAAACAAATTCAAATGTTAATGAAAGCAGAGAACTCACAAGCTTAATTGCAACCTCTTCCTTTGTCTGAATATCAGTACCTGCAAACAGAGCCCATTCAACGCAAATCAATGGACAAAAATACAAAGAAGAGGCCTACGGTTTAGGCACGGACACAAGGGGATGCTGGGGGGTGCCCGGGTCCCTGTGCAACTCCAAATATTTTTGCACAAATTACGCTAGTTTTTAGGTTAATTCAAATTGTTCTATATGATCACCCCAACAAGTCACTTAGGAGGAAAAAAAATTCATAAAGTTTGTCTATATGTATGAAAAAAACCCGTAAATTCCAAGTTATCAACCATTTTTTGGATCATGGATATAAAATTAAATGACGGCTATGTATGTAGTATGTACACAACTAGCAACTAGCAAAATAGATGTCATACACTATACTTCATGTTATTAATGTCAAATACACATGGTTCCGGCTCAAGGGAATACAAATTTTGCATCCGCCACTGTCTATATATGGTACAACCTTCAAAAGAATGCAGAGCTAGTACCAAAAAACACGCAACTCACCAAAAAACGGATAACTACTTTGAGGTCTACTGGATGCACCTATACGTAACTTCACCAAAGAAATACGTAGCTAACACTATTAAAATGCGTAAAGCCCAATTATATGCACGATAAAATTTGGACTAAAAATATGCGGACCATGCAACGTAAATATGCATACCACTTCCAAGGTACAACCCACCCGCCCTCGTAACTAATCAAAAAATACGCAACACAAGAAAAATATGCGTAACATACGTCAATAAAAAAACGCGTAATATTATCATGGTACACCCTCCCAAAACAAAAGGCAAAAATCACCATAACAGAGAGTGAAACAGACCAAGGTAGATCTCTCCAAACGATCCACTGCCGATTTTCGGGCCGAGACGGAACTTGCGGCCGATAAGAGGCTCCATTAGTCCAAAAGCGGTGGAGGGTTGAGAATAGTACAGTTCAACGACCAGACACTGGGGGTATCTTTGTCGTTGGCTTTTTTGGACAGAGAGAAATAGGACTGCCTACCACACGCCGTGGAGTCCGATTTTATTCATCCATCTAAAAAGCGGGCGAATATTGCCCACTTTACTTGATAAGTTACCTTTTATATTACTCTCCTTGGTTGATAAGTTAACTTCTAGGAGTATTACTGACTTTAATTAATCTTTGGCGAATGTTACCACCCCTAGTTAGTTTTTAACTAAAGATAAAAAATAAAAATAAAAATAATAAAATACCGATTTACTTGCAAAATGAACCTAAAACCATTTATATATTATGAAGCAACGGTTTTTGAATTCTCCATATTTTGGATCCTCGAATTTGTACATATTTTTTCTATGGTTGAGATTTACAGATAGTAAGACAAAATATATTTGGAAAGAATAAATATTTGGAAGAAAGAAGAAAGAAAAAGGGGAATTTTTAGGCCGGCCCAAAAAATTAGGTTCGGTCTTATTTCAGTCCTGTACAATTATTTGTATTTTTTATTCCAACCATGCCCTTCCACGCGCATCAGCGCACGGAACTAGGGAACATCTAGTATAGAAAAATTATCCAATGCTCCATGAGCACTGGTGCACTATTAAAACATTGTTTAAATTTCAAAAAGTCATATCTTTTGTTGTAGATATTTATTTGTAAAAAAAATTATATTTTTGGAATCTACTCGACGATATCTATTAAACAAGATCCATATTGAATATGAAATTATGAAAGATTAAAAAAATACCATTTGCTATGAAAAAATTCTATGAGAACTGTTTCTATGAGAATTGTCTATAAGAACTATTTCTATGAGAACTGTCCCTATGAGAACTGTTTCGGACAAAAATACTCTTAGTTATGTGAACTGGCTATGGGAACTGCCAATTCTCATAGTCAGTTCTATGAGAATTATTTGAAATGACTATGTGAACTGAAAAGTACACAGTTCAAATAGTCTCAACATACGCTAAAATACACAGTTTTCATAGAAAATACGTAGTTGTCATAGAAATACACAGTTCTCATGGACAATACTCAATTCTCATAGAAAATATACAGTTCTCATATATAGTTGTCATGGACAATACACAATTCTCATAAAAAACACATAGTTCTCTTAGAAAAATACACAGTTTTTATAAAAAAATACACTGTTCTCATAGAAAATATACAATTCTCATAGACAGTTCTCATAGAAAATACACAATTCTCATAGAAAATATACAGTTCTCATGAAAAATTCATAGTTTTTATAGACAGTTCTCATGAACAAATACACAAATCTCATAGAAAATACATAGTTCTCATAAGAAAAATACAATTCTCATAGAAAATACACAAATGAATAAAAATACCCTTGAACTGTGGCTATGAGAACTGAGACTATGAGAGCTATATTTTTAGAATCAATTCTTGAATCATATTATTTCGAACAAAAATACATTTGATTATGGGAACTAGCTATGAGAACTGTCAAGTCTTATAGTCAGTTCTATGAGAACTGCTTAGTTCTCATAGAAAATTGACTATGTGAACTGAGTTATGAGAACTGACTATGTGAATTGCCAATTTCCATAGTCAGTTCTATGAGAACTGTCAATTTTCATAGTCAATTCTATAAGAATTGGCTATGAGAAGTGACTGTTCTCATAGAGAACTAGCTTTCTGAACTAATTATGAGAATTGGACTATGTGAACTGAAAAATACACAATTCACATAGTTTTACCACACACTAAAATACACAGTTCTCATAAAAAAAAATATAGTTCTCATAGAAAATACACGGTAACAAAAATATACTTGGCTATGTGAACTGGCTATGTGAACTGAATTACGAGAACTACTTATGTGAACTGCCAGTTCTCATAGTTAGTTCTATGAGAACAATACACAATTGTCATGGACAGTTCTCATGAATAATACACAATTCTCATAAAAAAAATACACAATTTTCATAGAAAATCAGTTCACATAGTTTTACCACACACTAAAATATACAGTTCTTATAAAAAATAAACAATCTTCATGAAAAATACACAATTTTCATAAAAAAATATACAATTCTCATAAAAAATATACAGTTCTCATAGACAGTTTTCATAGAAAAATATACAATTCTCATAGAAAATACGCAATTGTTATAGACAATTCTCATAAACAATACACAATTCTCATAAAAAAAATATGTAGTTCTCATAAAAAATAAACACGCACAAAAATTTTCAACCATATCAGAAATTTTCCCAAAAATCTTCCAACAATTTACACATGCACACAACTACTTCTTTCTAGATTCCACCATTTCCACCTCCTGTACATATTCACTCAAATAGGAACGAATAAAGAGGCACCCACCGATTAGGACTCTCTCTCCTATTTAGTTTGAAATGCAATTTGCAGTGTGGGATTTCCTATGACGACATTGATCACCACCGCTGTCGATTGGCCGAAGCCCATCATCTTGAGCACTCCACTGCACCGCTCTCTTTTGTGCCGATTTGTCACCACGTCGTCATCTCAAGAACAGAACTGGACATGTCCGTGGTGAATCGAATCGCAGCCAGAGAAGTGGTTCGGCAGCTAGTCCCCGTCGTGAAGCTGATTGAGAACAGCCTCGACGCTGGCTCCACCTCCGTCAACGCCGTCGTCAAGGACGGTGGCCTCAAACTCAACCAAATCTCCGACGACGTCCACGACATCCATGTACGTTAGTCGGCCACTGCCACGTCGTCGTTGTCTTGAGAACCGAACTGGTATGGGCTTGGTTTGACATGGTCGAAAATCTGTGTGGTTGGAAATCGGTGACGGAGAGGGGAGTATTTAAGAGAGAGTGAAGAGGTTTAAATTGATCCACCTAGGTATAAAAGTCATTACGTAACTTTACCAAGCCTATATAGGTTCGGGAAAAATATTTAGGATTGGGATCAAACCAAACCAAAAAAAGAGGACCGGCCTCTAATTTTCTAAAAGAAAAACTAAAATTTATGTTTCCTAATCTTATTCTGATTCCTTATTTTTGAATTTTTCTTACTTTCCTGATGGTTATCAATAAAAAACGATTACCGTGATCTAGGGCTGTCCCTCCCTCCCTCACACGTTAATTCCAAAACGGATTCTAATTTTGAATCCAAAACTACTTTCTCGCTCACACATACGTTGAACTCTCTCTCTCTCTCTCTCTCTCTCTCTCTCTCTCTCTCTCTCTCTCCCACATCTGTGTGTGTGTGTGTGTGTGGGGGGGGGGGGGGGGGGGGGGGGGGGGGGGGGGGGGGGTGGGGCATGGGGCATGTCATTTTTTGAAATGCATTCAGATTGCTAAATGTTTAGTTGGTTGAGTGATTGAGGAGAAAAAATTGATTAATTATATATTTGGTTATTTGATTCATTGAAATAGGTTGGTGGCAGCAAATGTATTGATTTTGTTGTATCTTGATTATAAGTCATAGTTTATCTTCACCTTCATTGGGTTGAAAGTTGAAAGCCAACAAAAATATACAGGTGCCTATATTTCCGCATTGGAGTTAATTTTCTTATTTAACTTAATTAATCATCTATAGTACATAACACAAGAGTGTAGGGCCCATCCAAACTTAACAAAAGACAAGTTGTTGGAATGGATGATTACTTTGATCCAATGGTTTAGGCTCATTCTCCTCCTTTCAATAAAGTGCTAACACTTTTTGCACATATTACACCATTGTCGGATGAGTTTATTTACTCCAGACAAAAAAAGACACTCCATTAATGTCTCTGTGATTTTTCAAAAAAAAACAAGAGAATACCAAACTTTCCAAATTATATATGTGCTAATTTGAAGAATATCTATACATAGAGAGAGAGAGAGAGAGAGAGAGAGAGAGGAGCGGCTAGGGACACAAAAAAAGACACTCCATCTCAACCATTGAAGCCAATAGCTGAGATTAGAAGTTCACAAAGAATTACTCCTAGCTGCAAAGAATTACTCCTGGCGCAAAGAATTACTCTTGGCCGCATCAAATTGCACTTGGCCACATCGAATTGCACCTGACCACTACGAATTGCTCTTGGCCGCATCAAATTACTTTTGGCCCCATCAAACTGCACTTGGCCGCTACGAATTGCACTTGGCTTAGTGCAATTTGATGCGGCCAAGTGCAATTTGTAGCGGTCAAGTGCAGTTCGATGCGGCCAAAAGCAATTCGATGCGGCCAAGAGTAATTCGACGCGGCCAAGAGAGATTTGTAGTGGCCTGGAATAATTTTTTGCGGCCAAGGGTAATTCTTCGCGACTTGAAGTAATTCGATGGGGCTATGAGTAGTTATTTGCGGCTAGGAGTAATTCTTCGTTGCCAAGAGTAATCCTTTACGGCAAAGAATAATTCTTCACGGCCATGAGTAATTCTTTGCGGCCAAAAAAGGAGCCTATTGATATCCGATTAAGCTTAACTGAAAATTTTGGTGATTTTATCAAGCATATTGATATCCAATTAAGCTGATTTTTTGCAGGGAGGGTATAATTAAGCGATGACCTGGACCGGAAATATGGTAAGTAATGTTCACTTTTAAAGGTAGGCGACAAACAAAATTGAACTCTCGACCTTGTCACATGATTGAGAAAGAGGTTATTTTCCTTTTTTTGCATGGGGCATGTCATTTTTTGAAATGCATTCAGATTGCTAAATGTTTAGTTGGTTGAGTGATTGAGGAGAAAAAATTGATTAATTATATATTTGGTTATTTGATTCATTGAAATAGGTTGGTGGCAGCAAATGTATTGATTTTGTTGTATCTTGATTATAAGTCATAGTTTATCTTCACCTTCATTGGGTTGAAAGTTGAAAGCCAACAAAAATATACAGGTGCCTATATTTCCGCATTGGAGTTAATTTTCTTATTTAACTTAATTAATCATCTATAGTACATAACACAAGAGTGTAGGGCCCATCCAAACTTAACAAAAGACAAGTTGTTGGAATGGATGATTACTTTGATCCAATGGTTTAGGCTCATTCTCCTCCTTTCAATAAAGTGCTAACACTTTTTGCACATATTACACCATTGTCGGATGAGTTTATTTACTCCAGACAAAAAAAGACACTCCATTAATGTCTCTGTGATTTTTCAAAAAAAAACAAGAGAATACCAAACTTTCCAAATTATATATGTGCTAATTTGAAGAATATCTATACATAGAGAGAGAGAGAGAGAGAGAGAGAGAGAGGAGCGGCTAGGGACACAAAAAAAGACACTCCATCTCAACCATTGAAGCCAATAGCTGAGATTAGAAGTTCACAAAGAATTACTCCTAGCTGCAAAGAATTACTCCTGGCGCAAAGAATTACTCTTGGCCGCATCAAATTGCACTTGGCCACATCGAATTGCACCTGACCACTACGAATTGCTCTTGGCCGCATCAAATTACTTTTGGCCCCATCAAACTGCACTTGGCCGCTACGAATTGCACTTGGCTTAGTGCAATTTGATGCGGCCAAGTGCAATTTGTAGCGGTCAAGTGCAGTTCGATGCGGCCAAAAGCAATTCGATGCGGCCAAGAGTAATTCGACGCGGCCAAGAGAGATTTGTAGTGGCCTGGAATAATTTTTTGCGGCCAAGGGTAATTCTTCGCGACTTGAAGTAATTCGATGGGGCTATGAGTAGTTATTTGCGGCTAGGAGTAATTCTTCGTTGCCAAGAGTAATCCTTTACGGCAAAGAATAATTCTTCACGGCCATGAGTAATTCTTTGCGGCCAAAAAAGGAGCCTATTGATATCCGATTAAGCTTAACTGAAAATTTTGGTGATTTTATCAAGCATATTGATATCCAATTAAGCTGATTTTTTGCAGGGAGGGTATAATTAAGCGATGACCTGGACCGGAAATATGGTAAGTAATGTTCACTTTTAAAGGTAGGCGACAAACAAAATTGAACTCTCGACCTTGTCACATGATTGAGAAAGAGGTTATTTTCCTGCGAATATTTCTCCTGTGGTGATAGAAAGTAAGAATCATCAATGCTAATTAATTATCCAAACCGTTTAATATGGTGGGTAATGTTCACTCACTTTTAAGAAACTATGAATCATATTCGTGTTCACTTATGCTTAGACTCTGATTATTCATTCCTCTTAAGATGCTATGGTTCATTTAAATAGTACCGACCTCCCATCCACTTAACTTTCTTCACGAGTGACATGCATATTCAAACCTACAAAGTGAACAACTTGAATCGTTAAATAGAACTACATTCCATTCCAATTTGCTTCTTGATAGATGACATGAAAAGTTGTTATTTGGCAAATTCCTTGCTTTTCTTTCTTGTTTACCAGTTCATTTAAATTGCTAGTAATTGCGTTTGGCTCGGCTTAAAGCTTAGTTTTTGGTTCTTAGTAGTACTATTACTTAAAGGGACAAAAATAAAATGGAAGCTTTTACTCGGATCAAATTTTTCGACGATCATCCAGTTATGAGAAGCTGAAAAGTCCAGACTTTTGGATTATCGAAGACCTCCGTGCTCTTCAGTTGGGAAAGTCATAACGTCTCACATTTGTCATCAAGTATTGCAGTGATGACTTCAGTTCTTGGGCAGAATTGATATGCTGCACCTGAAAGGTCCCATGAATACCTAGCAGTTCAGTTTGGTGTCGCTGCAACTGAGTGAAGCCGTTGTATCTTAGGAAGCAGACGCCGGATGATGCCCTCTAACACCTTGGGTGAGGCAAGGCGGAGAGTTTTCTTGAAGGACACTGTATGACACACGGGCCATCTTCGATTCTGTTATATTCAATACAGTTTCTGTAACTTTCTTCCAGTGTTTTACTGTTTCTTCTTTAGCATTGGTTTCCCAAAACAATCCAACAAACTAGAAATTTCTGTTTGCAAAAAATGATTTCCTTTGATAGACGAACCAACAAGCGCCTTGTGAAGTACAATAAAGAATTTCAGTGACAACCAAGATCAAGATTTCATTGATCCTATCACTAAGTACAACAAGAATGAATCAGTAGAAGAAGAAAAAAAACTACAACATAAACGGATCCTAAATTGGGAATAAGTATTACCCAAATCAAATTTAGACTTGTACAAAATAATGAAGAAATCAAGTCAGGCCCTACTACTCAAGTACCGCTGGTGATTGAGCTTATTTCCATATGTATAAGGCTCCAACTTACCAAGCATTGATGATTGAGCTTATTTCCTATTCCATTTGGCCAACTGCCTTAGCTAGCAGTGGGAACAGGGGTCATTGGACTTGGGACTCCCATGTATGCTAGTCTGAGAGAAAGCCTAACTTTTGGGCTGGGCCTTGGAGAAGGGATCGGGCCATAACATCCAAACCCTGGAGAAGCGATTCGGGGCGAAAGGTTAACTTGTTCGAGTGCTCAGAATTGTAGCTTCGTTGGGTAGTCCCGGACACACCCAATGCGTGGCCCAGTTCCTGTGCTCCACTTACACGACAACCGTTGGGCTAAGTCAAATGGTGCCTGCACATTGGCATCAACGGGTTCCATGTCTTTTTGATGATCGGATGTGATTGATGTTTCCTCAACCACAACATCAACATAAGAGGCGTTTGTTAAATCTTCTTCAGATTGGGTATTCGGAGCAAGACTTGTTACTGGATCAGGCTTTGGTTTCTCGGAAGAATCCCAGAATGAAGGATAGTCATCGTCGATGGCACACCTCTGTATGAACAAAGAAAGAGTCATCAGTGTTTGTTTAGGCCTCAAGGGGGCTATCATAAGAGCTTGCTCATGAAATCAGTTGAGCATAAACAGATTGCACAAGCATGTCCAGTTATTTGCAGCTTATTTGCCGTAAAATTTGAATCAACATACTTAAGCAGTGGTACTTCAGAAAGGTAGGGTGTTAGTTCATTGGTACAACTTATTTAGGTTTCAGCTTCTTCGATTTTTCAACTCAAAAGGCGCTAAACGAGCTTGAGATACATTTTTAGATAGTTGTGTTATATCTGAAGTTGTCATAAAAACAAGCTTGGGATGCTCACTTTTACATCCCCAAAAGATTCGGTGCATCCCCTATAAACCGGTCATCCCTACATATATTATCATCCCCAAAAAGTTCACTCTATCCCCAAAAAAGCAGGTCTCCTAATTTATCATTGGGATGCCATGAAACATTTAGGGATGCTCACATATTATTGTGGATGGAATGAAAATTCTGGAGATGGTACAGAAAGTCTAACGACTCCGTAAATAAGTTTTTCTACTCAAGAAAATAGTGATCCCCAAGAAAAATCAGGAAACGTGGCATTATTCGAAAGCCTAGTGAGACTAAAGTCTCCTTATATTTCTCCAAAATAGTAGGGGCTATATGGCCATCCAAGGGTTCTGTTTTTCTCCCCATAAAATCAGGAAACGTGGCATTAGTCAACAGCCTAGTGAGACTAAGTCTCCTTATATTTCTCTAAAATATTAGTACTGGCTATAATATATGGCCATTACTTTGCAGAGTTCTGTTTTTTAATTTTCTCCCTATATGCAGACAAGTTATGTCTTCTTCATATCAAAGCATTTTGCATATTTGCAGACAAGTTATGCCCTGCACTGCATGCATTACAAAGGGTTGGGTGGTCCATCAAGTCATATCACGTTGGTTAGGTTAGCATAGCACCTTAGAGGGAGAAACTTTTGGATGCAATTTGGGTATAGTCCACATGGTACCTAACAGCCCATCTGAGCTATCCAAATTAAACATGTTTTGGACGGTCGAGATCCAAATACACTCTCTCCTAGTTAGCCAACCACTTTCTCTCCTCTTCCTCTTCGGTAATCTTCTATTCACAAATCTGTTTGTGTTCCACGGTTTTAGTTCATGTGTTTACAGGTTTGAAGGATGAAAGGCAAAATATATAGGTGGTATAACTTCGTTATGTTTGGACTGCTCATTGTCCTTCACATGTGCGGTATTTACTAGGGTACTAAAAATACCGAGCATGATGTGGATTGGGAATCTGGTTGCTGGATTCTCATGACAAAGTTAGATACAGCTTGTAACTTTGTCTTGAGAAACCAGCCAACAGATTCCAAATCAAGCATGCTCGGTATTTTTTGTTCCCCAGTATATATATAGCGCCCACATGAAGGAGGAGCAACCCAAGCATCACAAAGTTATACCAGCTAAATATTTTGCCTTTCATCTTCGATCTCCTTAAAACATGTAAATGCACAAACCAAAACCGTGGAACACAAACAAAACTGTAAAGAGAAGATCACTGAGTAATAGAAAAGGAAGAGGAGAGAAAGTGGTCGGCTGAGTAAAAGAGAGAGTGTTCGGATATCGGCCATTCAAAACATGTATAATTTAGACGACTTGGATGGGTCTGGATACCGCCACATGGACTATACCCAATTAATTTGCACCCAAAAATCTCTCCCTTAGAGGTATTGAACTCCTGACTTCCTTAATTACTACCAGTAGTGTACCTTCTGATGCTGTTGGGCCAAAGGACAATCTACATGTTTACCGGAGGTTCACTTCTGGTACGTGATCATGAACATAATTGTCACAATCGCGATGTCATGCATGACATCATACCAAGCGGTTAGGGTATGTGCCTATCACGAGCTTAATTGGAGGCTTGCTTATAGCAAATCATGGGAGTTATTAATTGTAGATGACATGTAGGTGAGTAAATTTCTTTCCATATTCGATCTGAGCATTCCAAAGTTGATTGTTCTCTTTATTTTGTTCCAGCAACTGAAGCGATCGACTTGTAATGTTGCTTGGTATATGCCATCAATCCAAATGTCTGAGAATTTACCGCAACATCCTCTAAAAGGAAACCTTTCCTACGCGACAGCGAGGGTGTTGATACGCGACAGAGAGGGTGTTGAAGCTTTCGGTTCCGCATTTTGTACGTGTGGCTCTGCATGCTCTATCTACTGCTTTTTCCATCGGTTCGTCCTCTCCTCTCGTTTGCATGAAATACTTATTTCTCCAAGTTAAATGATGATAACTGTCCTAGCACTAGTAGCATTAACATTCTTGTGATTCTATTCGTAATTTTGTTTGTGTGTCCATGTTTTTTGTGTTTCTTGGTTCTGACTTTGAGTTTTTTCGATATATAAAATTATAAGGAGTCGTAAAAAATAATAGTCTTACCGAAAAAAGAAAAGGAGTGTAAAAAATAGACGCATTCTTGGGAAGTTAGGTAATATTGTCAAAGGGATCTATGCAATCACTTAAGAAAATTTAGCGGATTTTCGGATTCAAAGTCATGGGGGTGTGCAAGGTGTTTTGAGTAATTTTAGCAAGCAAATCAGTTTCGTGTCTCGCTTGGCTGGGGAAAACAATCGAACTTTGTTTCAAGTATTAAAGTCGTTCTACACAGCAAGAGCTTTCTATCCATTCAAGAAAAATCATCATCGGATCACTTCGGAGTTTCCTACATTTACAGAATGATAATACTTAGTACATGTAAGCCAGTTACCGACACAGCTAGCTGTTTTTTGTTATCTAACATTACGTGTTGTGTACCCCACTTGTCTCTTAAAATTGTTTAATCAGGTTTTCAGTATGGAAAAATAATCCAAGACTTTAACTTCTCTTCTTTAATCCTATAAAACGTGGCGAAGAACATATCGATTTGATATTATATATATTCACTGCGGTTAATATGGTAGTGATCCTAGTTATTCTTTGTGCATATATGATAAAGATGTATCTTCACTGTTTTCATTTCTTCTCCTAACAACACCCGATTATTGTTGGGGATGAATGCGTTATTGAAGGAGATTGGGTGAGCCCATAGTCCTATCACGTCTCCCAATGGACAGATGATTGTTCTAGGAGTGAAGTTTCTCGAGTTTACACTTTTAACAGAGGACAAGTAAACTTCATATTTTGAAAATACAAACCTCCTCACAGAACGGCTGGACTTATAAAGCACATGATAACGAATTTTGGACACAAGGAGAAGATTGAAGTTGGCGGTGCAAGATAAATACAATTTTACACAATCAACCCTTAATGTACGAAATCCGCACTGCCAAATTCAGTCTTCTTGTATGCAAACTTTGTCATCGTCTATTTTATGAATTTGATACGTGAGGAGGTTTGTATTTTCAAAAGGGCAAGTTTGATTGTGCTTTGTTAAAAATGTTGACGCGAGAAGGTTCACTTCCTGAACAATCATCTGTCCATTGGGAGACGTGTTAGGCCAAACCATATCATATACTGACATAATTCAATATTATCCTTAATGTGAAAAGGATATATACATGGCTGTAGGCTTACCCAATCTCCTTCAATCACACATAAATCTCCAACGTTAGTCCGATGTTTTTGGAAGAAGAAATGAAAACACTGAAGATACATTTTACCGTATCCGCGCAAAGAATCACTATAATCACACTTTGTGTAAGCAGATTCGGGAAGAAATTCTTTGCTGCTATGTAGTTTATTACGAAGAAAGAGCAAATAAAAATAAATGCCAAAACAACAAAATCAACAATTCTGCTGCCGTTCTTCATCACCACATGATTATTGGATAGGTTTATTTCTAGTCTTCCTAAAAGTGGTGACCTGAAAAAAGAACATGGTAAAACATTACTATTAACTAACTACTGGTTCGATTAGTTAAGCATTATTTTCCCCCCATATAAAAATAAATAAATAAAACAGTTTCGTATGAACCACAATGAATATATAATGTCGGATCGATTTGTTGTTCGTTAAATTTGATAGAATTAAAGAGGAGAAGTTAAATTTGAATTTTTCTTCGTTAAATTTGATTCTTAATTGTGATTTTTTTTTTTTTTGTAAGTTTGTTCGTGTGTCCATTTTTTTGTGTTTCCTGGTTCTGACTTTGAGTTTTTGCAATATATAAAATTATAAGGAGTCGTAAAAAATAATATTTTTACCGGGAAAAAAAGGAGTGTAAAAAATAGATCCAAATCGTCAAGTTTTGGGTCTCACTTAGGACTCACAAAAGTGATCCGAAACCTTCATTCCGTACATCTCTCGAAGAACATCACATTAGTAAAAAAAATTAACTCGATCGAACATTTGTAGATATTTGAACAAAGTGTATTATAACCTAGATGGTCCACATGATTTTAAACATAAATTAACCTTCCATTTTGTTTAATTTGTTTACATAGCTCTCGATATCCTAATCATGCTCAATTTTTTCGTAGATGTTTTCTATCAGATGTGCGGAATGAGCATTTTGGATCACCATTATGAGCTTAGGATGATTCCCAAAATATTAAGGCTTGTAAGGGTTGGATCATTTGTCCCACTGCTAAACTTACCACACTCCGGTGTCTTCTCACTATAGATGTTGCTCGTAATTGGTTTATTCATCAACTTGATGTTCAGAATGCCTTCCTCCACGGCTATTTACATGAAGAAGTCTATATGGAGCCCCCACCTGGCCTTCGCTGACAGGGGGAGCACTTAGCTATGGCGTCTCAATAAATCTCTTTATGGCCTCAAATAGGCCTCCAGAAATTGATTTTCTAAATTCTCTCATGCTATTCAGAGGGTTGGTTTTCAACAATCAAAAGCTGACTATTCTCTTTTCACCAAGGTCATGGGCAATTCCTTTATTGCCGTTCTTATTTATGTTGACGATATTCTGCTCACATGGAATGATCTACAAGAAATGGCACGCCTCAAGTCATTTCTTCTAAAGCACTTCCGCATTAAGGATCTTGGAGATTTAAAGTATTTCTTGGGTATCGAGTTTTCCCATTCCAGGAAAGGCATTTTCATGTCACAAAGGAAATATGCATTAGATATCTTAGAAGATGCTGGTCTTTTAGGAGCATGCCCAGAAAAGTTCCCACTGGAACAACATCTAAAACTCACCCCTACAGATGGCGTTCTACTTGATAATCCTACTAGGTACAGAAGACTAGTAGGTCGGTTAATCTATCTTACTGTGACAAGGCCGGACATAGTATACTCAGTTCAAACTTTGAGTCAGTTTATGCACCAGCCCAGGAAACCACATTTGGAGGCAGCTCTACGAGTACTAAGATTTATCAAGGGGACTCCTAGTCAAGGTTTACTTTTTTCGGCCACCAACAATCTTGCCTTAAAAATCTTATTGTGATTCAGATTGGGCAGGTTGCCCAACCACAAGAAGATCAATCACAGGTTATTGTATTTTCCTGGGTAATCCTCTCGTCTCTTGGAAGGCTAAGAAACAATCTAATGTTGCCCGATCATCAGCAGAGGCAGAATATCGAGCCATGTCAGCCACATGTCTAGAGCTCACATGGATACGCTACATTTTACGTGATTTGAGAGTCATTCAGGAAAATCTAGCACCTTTATATTGCGATAATCAAGCGGCTTTACATATAGTTGCAAACCTAGTTTTCCATGAGCGCACTAAACCTATTGAGATAAACTGCCATATAGTCCGAGAGAAGCTGCAAGCCGGATTGATCAATCCTTCTTATGTTCCTTCACGTACTCAGCTAGCAGATATTTTTACCAAGGCATTGGGCAAGGATAATTTCAATTTATTGAGTGGCAAGTTGAGACTTCACAACATTCACTCTCCAACTTGAGGGGGAGTGTTAGAGAAAATATATTGTAATATCCCATTAATCTTGTTTTCCTTTTCTCTATTTTCTATTTTAGGTCTGTTTCACTAATTTGGGGATTCCGTTCCATTGATTGTGGATCCTTTCCTTGTAAACCTAGTGTTAGGATTGTATATATGTTTGTAATCACCATTGGTAATACATAACAGAAACATTCTTTCTACACAATTTTATTATAAGAAGGTCAACTGAACAAAATAATCATTGTATATATAGGCAAATGTGCATCTTTTCCAGACCCACTTCAATAATGATCACTTCCGTTGTATTTTTAGATCTCGTCTAGATTATTGACCTTAACTATAGAAATTGTGACCCAATATTGATTAATTTGAAACAATGTCGTTTGAAAAATAAATTTTGGTTGGCATTCTAACCAAACCATTATCTCCATGTAAATGTGTTGAAAATGTTGAGACGCTATGTTTATCAATATGCACTTAGCATGATAATCAGCAGGGCATTGTTTCGCTTACCTTCATACAATTATCCATCCACGCGTTCAGCTGACCTCCCCATACAATTACTGTCCATCCGAAATGTTCATTCCACATATCTCACATAAAAAGATCTATGAAAAAATTAAACTTGATTAGGATTCATAAGCAAATGTTCGAAATCATGTGGAGCTTCACAATCTGTTCACGTATGTATAAATGTTCGATGGAGTTAATTTTTTTAATTACTAGTGTGGTGTTCTATGTGAGATGTACGGAAATTAAGAAATCCCCGTGTTAATCAGGAAATCAATTTCCGTTCAAAAAAAAAATTTTCAGGAAATCAATTTCGAGAGAAAAGAAACAGCCATCTGGAAAGGTGGCATGTAGCCTGGCCTAGCGCGGAGGTGTAGAGAGAAAGAGCCATCCTGGAAGGGATGGTGCGGAACCTGGCGCCCAGGGTCAAATGGATATTGCTATGAGGGGGATGGGATGCGATTTTGGAGTGTGGACAAACACATACCCACCTCCTATCCAGCGATTCGGTCTCAGAATTTTTTAAAAACCATTTTCATATCCTATCTGATCACTTTAAAAAATCATCGAATCTCCAACCCGTTCGGGACGGCAATCAGAGCCGGAATGATCGGACAGAATGAAATGGCCATTCCTTAAGTCAAATTTTACTATGACCGCCGTGTATTTGAACAGCGCCAGTCCATCTACCTCTTCCATGATATACTATTTGGACGTAGATGGACTTGATCTTTCGGTTCGGTATGTTGACTGACTTTTTGGGTCCTGTTTTTTTTGTTCATCGCAACCGGTCATTATCAAGATCTGGTCGAGAATATTAATCGTGGTAAAAATTATATTGATAGGATAACGTGTGATGATTTGAGAACTCATTTATATTTCAGAAAAGGAATTTCAATTCGAAAAACATATCAAACGGTATCCAATTGGTATGATTTTTGGCGTGACTCATAATTCTCTATGAGGTCCAAAGAGTGAATTTTTTCGAATATTAATGCAAGCCCAAAATGTCCCACAATCGGGCCCAACCGCACGGTCTAGTCCCTCTAAGGGATGGTAGTATAATTCTCACAATGGACAGTAAGAAAATTTTATCTTGATCATGATGTAATCAGCGTTCGAATAAATTCATTTTAATAAAAATGAAGAGTTCAACAAACCTACAAACTAATTATTCCATATTACAATGATGAAATCCCTTTAAAATCCATCAAAGTGCACTACACCCGTCAATGTATTTAGTCACTAAGGAGATCCTCTTATCCAATGACATAAGTATTTATTGGGATTGGATTCTCCATAGTTCTCCATTACTATATTTGTGACCTTACCGGCCAACATCTAAGATTCGAACCATTTATCTTATAGAAAACACACAAAAAAGTACGTTTGTTAAGAATCAGTCGTTTGATTGCAGATCGATACAGACATGAATAAGTAAAAAATAGATTTTGTGAACTATAAAGTTTAAGTTTAAAATACATTTACCACTCATTTTTTACATTATAAAATGAAATTGTTCACGTCTTTATGAAACTTCTTTTCATCAAAACTCCTAAGTCTCATGCCTTAACCTCCAGGTGCTATTAAGTTATTTGGGGTCATTGGAGATTTCGGTTGTTAATTTCAAAATTTCAAAATTAGTTGAGGTGCAATTTAACTGACTTAGACACCGGGTAATAAAAAAAGATAAATTACCAAAATTACCTCAAAGTTTTTAGAAATTATAGATTGTCTCCTCACGTTTGAAATATTGCTACTTTTTCCCGTCGCATAACAAATTACTTGTCGTGTGTAGCAGGTAGAAAATTCTATGGAATCTATCTGACATCATCAAATATTAATTATAATGGGTTGAACTGTTTTTTCTAAGCTTATAAAAGGCTATTTTCACACATCTCTAGCCTTTCACAAGCTATAAATGGCAGTGTGGTACATTATAATTAGAGCATCTGCAGTGGAATAATAAAAAATGAATAATCAAAACATGCAACATCAGATTTTGATTATCCATTTAGAGGTTGCTAAAGTTATCAATGTCAAGTCTCACATTGGTTATTTTTTTACTCATAATCAAAACCAATGGGACCATTGCTTCCCTTCCTGAGTTTTCTTCAAACTTTTCTCCTTCATTTCACGTAAATCTTTTGAAAAACTAGTTCATGTTAAAAACAATTTTTATGAAAAAAAAGATTTGTTCTTGAAAAAAAAAACAATTCATTAAACAATTTTTGAAAAAAAAAACCAGTTTAAGTTAAACACAGTTGGATAAAAAAAATAGTTTATGAAAAAAAATGTGTAAAAAAAAAGTTTTGTGTAAATACAATTTTTTTTAAAAATAGTTTTAAAAAATTGAAGAAACAGTTTTTATAAAAAAAAAATTATATAAAGACTGTTTTTTTTTATAGAAAAAGTTTCTGAAAAGAATAGTAAGAATAGTTTTTTATAATTATTTTTTGAAAACATTATTGAGAGAGGGAGAGAAAGAAGATTTTTGTGTAATGATAGGTGTACTTGATTGAGAAAATGTGGGGATCACAAAATTTAGTTATTGGCAAAAGGTTGTTAGTTTTGATTATTTAAAAGTCAAAATTTGATGAATTGCTAAGAGGTTGTTAAGTTTGATTATTCCAATGTGACACTTTTTTGAGCAAACATTGTTAACTTTAGCAACCTTTTATTTTGCTTATTCCACTGTGGATGCTCTTAGGATTTGATTGTGTCAAATTTGGTCTGTCGAATTTCCTAACGTACATCACCACGTAAGAGCATCCCCAATGGGGATGTAAAACCAGGTGCTATACTTAAAATACAACCAGATGCCAAAAAAAACCCTTCCAATGGGGATGTAAAATGGAACAAATCAGGTGTTAAAATGGCAGAGATGGAAAAGGGGATGGATATTTCCATCCCCATTTAACTACAGCTATAATTGACAGGTCATCACCCAACTGAAATACCAGAATTTTGGACAGCCAGAATTTACCTGATTTCGTCGGAAAGTGGCCGGAATTTTGATGAACACCCCAAAATCTGAAACAGTCCGAAAGCTTGCCGAAAACTGATTCCAGGTCCGGAGATCACCGTCTCCGACCCCGATTCTTGACGATTCATGGACGGAGCAAATGGAAGCCTCGTCCAGCCCCTTCAGAAACCCTCATCCAGCCCCTTCGTTTTCCTCGTCGCGTTCTCTTCCGTTCGTAGAGAGAGAGAGAGAGAGAGAGAGAGAGAGAGAGAGGAGTGGGGCGTGGGGGTTTCTCCTGGTTCAGAGGGAGAGAGAGAGAGAGAGAGAGAGAGAGAGAGAGAGAGAGGGGGTCTGGTTCTGGTTCTGATCGTAGGTAGAGAGAGAGAGAGAGAGAGAGAGAGAGAAAGAAGAAAGAGTAAAGGTGGGTGAGTGGGTGGAATCTCAGCCAACGGATCATTTGATCCGACCGTTGGTTGGTTTTTTTTTTTTTTTTTTCTCTGGGAATCCGACCGTTGGCTGCCAACGGATCTCAAAAAATTGCAACGGGAATTTTTATTCCCTACCTATAAATGTGTGTTTCTAATAGAATTTTACCCAACAAAAATTTTCTCCATTCTCCACAATCACCCTCCAAAAAGAATTTTTTTTTTCCGATTTTTTTTTTTTAAAGTTCTCGATTACCGGATACCAAAATTATTTTTCAACGGAAGTAGTATTTAAATTAGGATTAAGAAAGTTGAGGAAAATTAAGGAGGATGGAAAGTTAGTTAATTATCCATCCTTTTTTTACATCTCACCATTGGATAGACATGGGTTCTATTTTACATCTAACCAACTTTTAACCACTTTTTACATCTAAAATAACTATACAACCACTTCTAAAATGCATCCCCATTGGGGATGCTCTAAGGAGGTAATTCGTTATGAACAGGGGGTAATTTGTAATTATCAAACGCGAGGGAGCAGTTTATAATTTGTAAAAACCTTGCGGATGGTTTCGGTAATTTGCCGTAAGAAAAGTGGTTTCTTGGGGACATAATTTCTTCCCGTGTTTATCACATATTCACATGGCCATTGGTGGAAAAAACGCGTTCTGTACCTTCACGGTTTCATTTCAAACCACGGGACCTACTAGACTACGAGGAGCTTGTTGGCCCTGTCGGCACGCAAAAGAAACACATTTTCATTCCTTTCAATTTCCAATTGTAACCCAAAAAGTCCAAGGATACACTCATACGCCTTCGGACCACAATTCTAGAAATTGGGTCCGAAATCACTTGATGTATTTGAATTTATGTGCATCTAATAGTTTCGGCTGTAGTTGTATTCAAAATTATGTTTTAAATATTTGTGTGTAGGCTTGTTCTAACCCATAGCCTTACTATGTGTACACCATTTGGTGTACACCAAATTTCTATTGTATTTCGTGGGATTCACTCTAGCGTCCCACACAAATTATCGTAGCTGCTCAATTTTTTTTTAAAACATATTTTTAAAGGGTCTTTGTAAAAATTCAACTTAGTCAGATTTGGTAAGGACTTGATCAATTTTTTGCTTAATTTTCTGTCAGCAAATTGGGAATTAGGCGTAGAATCGATCAAGTTTTTACCAGTATCCGACTGGCTAATTTTTTTATATTGATTCTTAAAAAAATGATTTTCAAAAAAATAGGCGGCTTCGATCATCTGTGTGAAATTCTGAAATAAATATTACAAAACACGGTGTACATTTAACGTACCAAAAATGCCACGCGCACAACTATTGTGTTGGTTGTGCTTGTAATTCTGATCGTTCAGATGTAATTAGAAGGTCTAGAATTTAAAAAAAAAACTCTTCTAAGAAAGAGTTTGAGTGAATTCTGACTATTTATTACAGCAACGAACGGTTACAGATTGATTGTGTATTATGTTTTATACAATTCTTATGTGTGTAGCACTTTTGTTAAGGTACACCAAATAATTGTACGGATATTAATTATCAAAATATGTCTGAGCCATCAACTTGTAAGAACTCCGCGTACTGGTAAAATTTACGTGCTACAATTGGGTTTCCTCTATTTCCAATTAATGAGTCCCGGCCATGTCTTCCATGTGGTAAACAGGGATTTACATTACAATATTTCCCCATGCCATGAATTTTTTGAAAGTTCAAACTTACAGATTATGATTCACTTATTTTATGTATGTTTGGCGATTACAAATTAGGGTAGGTGTACTGTGATGTTAATTTGGTTCCTGTGGGATTTTTTTGGACGGTTACGAATTGGAGGTCATGTTGGATTGTCATTATATAATTTATATTGACGTTCAAACGCATCGTGTGTCCACTCCTAATTTTGTTTTTTTAGATTTATTTCTTTAAAATAAACCAATAATTCACAAAGAAATCAATTCAAAACTAACAAATGGTGACTTTTCTTTTTAAATAAACAACAAAAATTTAATCCGGCCAAATTATTAGGCCAAACGCCCCTTGATTAGTACAGATCGTACTAGTGAAATAAACATTGGGGGTTAATACCCAATTCATCTTTGAATGTTTTTAGATTGTAGTTTTTTTTTTTTTTTAAATCAGTAGGAGAGATCTTTAAATCATGTATGAAGTAAGTACAAACCACGAGACACTACATACATTGTGTAAGAGTCCACGAGATAACTAAGCCCAATAACTGAACCAACAAGATAAATAAGCCAAACTCAACTACAAGCCCCGTTAAGGGAATAAATAACCCCAACAAATATAAAAGAAAGAATACCCATATGCAAGTGGGACGACTCGAACTCTTGACCTCCTAATTAATTTTTTTTTTTGTTTTGCCAAAATAATAACCGGTGATATTATTAACTCATCAAAACAATACATATAAATGATGACTCGTCCTTGGATAAAGGATCAAGTAACCAAGACGGCAGAAACTCATTCCAAATATTATACTTCGAACCAATTAAACTTTTCTCAGCAAGAGCGAGGGAACTGAATTACAACAAGCCCCATTTCGACATTTCCATATTTGCCATAGTAACACTCCAGCAAAAGACAACATCCACTCTTTATTAGGTGCATTCTGCCACCTCTTTCGCAATTCATCCCAGAATCCAATGAAAGAATTGAAATGATGATACTCAAAGTCCAAATGAAGGGGCGCGAGAGACCAAACCCTGGCGTGCCAAACTAATAAAATAATTTTCAAACTAATAAAAACAAGTTATTAGAAAAATTGAAAAAAAAACAGTTTTGGAAAAAACAGTTTTAATAAAAAAAATTGTTTTTGCAAAAAAAATATAAAGTATTTTTAAAAGTATTTTTCTTAAAAGGTTGAAAATGGAAGAGAGAGAAGGTTTTTGTGTAATAATAATGTACTTAATTGAGAAAATATTGGAACAACTAAATTTGATTATTAGCAAAAGGTTATTAGTTTTGATTATTCAAAGGCCAAAATTTTATGAATTGTTAAGATGTTGCTAAGTTTGGTTATTCCAATATAAGCTATTTTTTAAGAAAATGTTGCTAACCTTAGCAATTTTTTGGTTTTGATTATACCACTGTGGATGGTCTTATGAACTTAACTTAAATCTGAGAATTTTGTTCTTATTTAAATTTTTTTCGCATTTGTTAATTTTGGGGCAAATTTTTTTTGAGTTATTGATTCGTCTCGACGAGAAGAATTGGAAAAGTAATTTTTTTTTACTTTTACCAAAGTATTTAGAGAATCCTCTCATCGAGACGAACCAATAACTAACAAAAGTTTGGCGCAAAACTATTAAATACAAAAAAAAACTCAAATAAAGACAATTTCCAGATTAATTTAAGTTCATAAGAACGCAGCTTCATAAGTATACACTGATCACTTAATTGAAGGATCCGAACCGTTCATTTTGTAGGACTTATTAAGAAGTTAGGCTTTAAAAATTTATCTACATCGAATATTTCTAGGTATCTAAAGAAACAAATTTTCAAAAAATACTTTTTTGTATTTATTGATGTTCGATCAAAATGATTATTTCGGTAATTACATTATTTTTAAGCTTAAAAGTTGAACTTAATGTCGTAGATAACTAGCTTTATAGGACGGAGGGCGTATTTTTTCCTTTTTTGGTGTTTGTTATCTTTTGCAATTTTTTATTATTTTTTGTCATAATTTTTGGAATTAATCATTAGTATCAACGAGATGATTGAAAAGAGTATAAAAATATGGGCTAAAATTTAAAAAAATTCATATAATGCGACAACAGTCGCAATTGTATTGTATTTTTTTGTATCTACTAAACTTCTTTTTTCTTCGAGTCAGAATATTTATTTTGTAGATACAATAGACAGGTGATTAATTCACACAAAATATGTAATATTCCAAAAAAATTAATAAATAAAAATTTTGTGATATTATTTCAGAAAAATTATTTCCATTATTAATCGATTTTTGAATAATTAATTTGATTAAATAGTAGATATAATTTTTAAATTCAATTTGGATGTATTAATATCCATGAAAAAAAATTCTTGGTTGTCAAGATTTCTGTTCCGTAAATCAAGACCAGAGTTAGTCTAAAAATATTTTTGTTAGTCTATAAAAAGCAACCCCTATGTTAAATGTCTTGGTATTGTATTTTTTTTGATTGAATTTTCACTCTCGTTATTTTCTTTGTCACACGATTAAAAAGAAAAAGTTGTTCAGTAGTATTTAGAAATCTTGTAATTTGTTTAATTAAACAATGAAATACTATTGAATATTAAGAGATCAAATACATTAAATATGAGTATAAGTGTATTTATTTTGGGACTTACTAATAAGATCATTCATATAACAAATAAACACGGATTTTGAACATTTTTTTATCAGGTGAAAAAATTAGGAAATTATAGGAACATGATACAAAAACATTAGCTAAGGGGTTGATTTGTGCATTAACTAATATTTTTGTAATGTGTAATGAAATATAATGTTTTCAATATAATTTAATTACCCAATAAAAAATAATTCAATGGTCAAATACATTACTTATGGTCTTTTTTATTTTATTTGAAAAAACGAAAGTAAAATGTAAAATTTTAAAAATAGTCCATTTGGTTTATATAAAATCTCAATTTAGTCCCTCTATGAGAGAAAATAACAATTTTGCCCTTCAATTCCGTTTGTTTCATTGACGGCGTCAGGGAGAGGGACAAAATTGAGATGGAATGAAAACTATAGAATTATATTTGATACAATTAATATTAGAGGGAAAAAATGAGAACTCGTGCAAACTAGAGGGACCATTTATAAAATTTTCCGTTATTATATCTCCCCCGCCCCTCTATTATTCACGCACACACACAACATATCATTATCACACACACATTTCGGCCAGAGAGAGAGAGGCAGCCACAGCCGGAAACCCCTCGGCCCGACCTCCTCGGTACCACCATAACCGCCGCTCCTCCGCACCACCACCTCGGCACCGAGCCACCACCTCCCTATCCTCCCTTCACCACCACCTCCACCTCGGCTCCCTCATCCGGCCACCACCACCATCTCCCTCCGAGCCACCTCCTCGGCAGCCACCTCCATAACCACCGACCCACCGCCTGTCACCGCCACCTCCGGCCCGTAGCTTCACTCCTTCTCCATCACTCCCGAACCACCTCCTCCTCTTCTCCGCTACCCGAGACCACCACCACCCGTCACCTCCTCTACCTCCTCCGTCTCTTAACCACCTCTCGGCTCCACTCCTCCACCATTCCCACAGAACCACCGAGACCACCCAGCCGCTACCCACCCCCTCCGGCCCGTACCCACCACCTGAAATACCTCCCTCACTCCTCCAAATTCCATTCCGGTAGTTTAAAAAAAAAAAAAAAGTGAGCCGTGTGTGTGTACCGAACTGCCGCCGCGGGCCCGTCGGAGTGCCGCCTCAAGTTTTTCGGAACCACCCCGTGTTCTACGGACACTGTACAACACTTTCCAGAGCTTAGAATCACGTTTGAGGTAGTTTTCCAGAAACCCGTAACTCAATTTGCGTTTTAATGGAGTTTAGGACTAAAACTTAATTTCTGCTGAAGATGATATCCTGTTTTTAATTTCTTAATTTAATTTTTTAATTACTGTTTTGTCCTGTTTTCATTAATATTTAGTCCTGTCTTTGGTAGAAAGTCAGTGGTAAGACCTGGAAATGATATTGTTCGTAAATTGATTGATTATTGTGAGAAATTGATGGATTAATATTATGATGTGTATGGAGATATTGAAATTCAAGAACAGGAAATAAGGAAATTTGTAAAAAGAAAATGTATTGTTAATTATTTATTTTATTTAAAAAAAACCCAAAGAAGGGGAATTGGTGATAAGAAATATATATGCATATAAATGTATTAAGATCATAAGTAGTATAAGCTAAGTAGAACTTAAAAGTTATTTTAAAGTATTAAATCTAGTAATTGAAAATTTAGGTATGATATTATATAAAAACTAGACCGAATGTTATATGATTCCAATTTCCCTACTAAAAGTTTGTACTTGGCAATAATTAAAAATAATATGAGTTAAGGAAGAAATTTCTACTTTTAAGTGCATAAACTTAAGTGGTATTGTTTAAACTACTATGTTATTAAAATTCCGTATTTAAATTGATGTACTTTTAACACGGGAAATATTATTTTCGAGTATTATATAAAAATTAGAGGAAATAGCATTTTTAAGATATTCGATAATAGTTAGTAAAAATATAAGTTGATATTATGAGTTTTGCAAAAGAAAAAGAAAAACTTTATCTTTTAAGATAATGATTTTATTCAAATCGCTGTATACTTATTTTGACTTATTCGACAATTGATATCTAATAAAATTATAATTTTGTTATTCCATGTGTTGGACTTATTGTGTCAGACTTAATGTAAGCGATGTTGTATTTTGTGAGTTTTATTAAATTTCTGATGATGTTGATTGTTACAGGGATTATTGTAATTTGAATTGCTACGTGAATGTAGAATTTGGAAAATAGGCTCACTGGGTTGTACTCGAGACTTGAATAAATGATTAGATGTTAAAACCTAGGGAAAGTGAAATAATGATAGTCACTGTTGTGATGGTTACGGTCAGGAGATAACAAAAGTGGTTGAGGACCGTTGATTACTGTAAGAATGGGTAACGGTATCAGCACTTGTGGTTTAAGACCAATGGATTTTGATATATCACGCGAACCCTGAATATGACACTATTGGATTTATCTTCCGGAATTTTCCGGGGGTGTTGTTATTGGTTGAAACCGGAAAATGGGTATCATTTCTTGCGGTTGGTTGGTTTATCATTCGCTCCTTGTGATGGTACAATCGAGTTCAACCCGACATGTAGTTTGGTCTTATTCAACTGGGACCCCAAGCTGGGCAAGCAAGGAAAGGGTAAATTGGTAGAGTTGTCATAGTTTAGAGGTTGTTTGGGAAGAATATTTCTCATGGTGGAGAAATTCTAGAATGCTCATAACAAGAAGAAAAAAAATTCATAAAAAGGCTACTTGTGACTGCTATTGTAATTGCTGTATTCCTTTGTGTTATTTCATTGAATTGCAAATTGTGGTATTGGTTTTTAGGATTTTTACTTGGTAAATTATCACTCAACGTATCCTGACAAAACGTATTCTGGCAAATTGATTGCTTCGGCGATCAATTTGTCAGAGTGTGCAAGATTCTGCCGTAGAGCAGTTGTTACAAGTGGGACTCTTGAAACGGAGGCTGGGCCAATGTTACTTGGAATCCGTTTCAAAACTAGAGTCGCTCTGGTGTTGTTTTAAATAAAACGTACGTAGATTTTTGTATTATTTTGAAATTGTAATTTTTGTACAAAGGCAGATAAGGGCGTAGTAGTTTGTAAAGATTAGCATATTCTAAGAGTAATGCTTCCGAAATTTTTTAGAAAATCGGGGTGTTACAAAATAACATGATGAATAAAAAAATAAAAAAAATACCAAAACGTTGGGAGAATGGGTATTTAATCTCGGAGGAGTCATTTTCGCACTTTCTTTTTTGATATCCACTCCTTTTGTGTTTTTTAACTTGTCATTGAAAAAGTGTGTATTTTTTTTTGGCTAGAAAAGAATGAAGAAAGTGTGGACATAAAATGAAGAGTTTGAAAATTATTTCCCTTTTCTCTGGTCCTTTTACCCTTGATACAAAAAACTTGATGAGCACTAACAAAAATTAAGGTGGTGTTTTTAGTAGTGAATAAATTTTGAGAAAAAATTTGTAGCAATCAAGTTGTTAGGTGTTTTCCGTAGTGAATAAGTTATTAAGAAATATCAAGTTGTTTCAGACAGTGAATAAGTTGTAGATGTGTTTGAGAGTAAAGTTACTGTTGCAATTTTTTTTTTTTTGGTTGACAAGTTGCTAGCTACCGTGATCAAGATGATAAAATGCCGAAACTTATTAATATATGTAAACAATATGCTAAAAATATCTACGTTTTTTTTATACTCCATAAATTGCTACCAGAAACATGGCCGAAAAGTGACAAAAAAATGAAAAGAGGATAGAGAATAGCATGGACATCAAAATTAATAAGACAGGTGTAGGTGGATGTTAACGTCGTTGATTTGCCGTTTGTCTTGGGTATCCGGCCATTGAGAATTGTATGTGTGTCAAAATGATGGCATAGGGCAAATTTTGATTGATAAGAGGCGTGCAACCCCTACCAAAAATGATGTGTTTGTCGAAGGGGAACGAATAATTTCTTGTGGATAAGGATTCCCATGGGAAAGGTGAAGTGATGTGTGTGGGGGTACCAGTGTTGTGAATACCGTTCCGTACCGGCCGGTACCGGCCGGTACGTACCGGTTTGGAGCAAAAACGGTACTTCAACTATACAATACCGTTCCGGCCTCGATACCGGCCGTTACCGGTCTGTACCGGCGATTCCGGACAATACCGGGCGAGATGGTAGTACCGGAAATTTCGGGCGGTATTTTGCCCTTGGTGTATCACGATTCACGAGTATACTCCATCTACTCAAACGAGACCAGAGAGAGAGAGAGAGAGAGAGAGAGAGAGGAGGGAAGACGAAGACAAAGACAAAGACAGAGAAGACTACCCTCGTCGCGGAGCTGCTGAGCTTCGGTCGACTGCGCTTTCCATATTGTTTAGTTCTAATTCATAGATTAGGGCTTCAAATTTTTGGTACGTTTGCTTCTGATAGATCGTTTATGCATAGTAATTGGATTTTGGGTGGTTTTGTTTCAGAGTTTGGGTGCTTGATGGAGAGAGAGGAGAGGGGGCGGAGAAATCTGTGGGTTGTATAGTGATTTTAGATCTGGAATGCATATTGGGTTTTAATCCAATAAGATCATCGTCTTTCTTGTTTGATCAGAGAACTTCGATCCAATGGCTGGGATGCCCCACTTTGATATACACAGTTTTCTTTTTTTCCAAATCACATGCGTAGAAATAATTTGTCCATTAAAAGTTTAAAACAATAAATTGGGGTAATTAAGTCATTTGACATCTTATCTCATTAATTGAGAAAGGTTTTTTCTTCTTTTCTTTTTCTTTTTTTTTTATTTTTGTGAGCCCAAAATTGTTTACGGAAATAAAATTTTAACTCTCGAGTTTTGATAGTTATGGGAGTGTTCATCCTCCTCTTCTTTTTTTTTTTTGGATTTATTAGATGATAGTTATATAATGACAGTTCTAAAAAAAAATTATGTTATGAAGAATTGGATGTCATGAGAAAAATAAAGAATTTATTTATAACTATATATTGGTAATTGCGCTAAATCCGAAACGGTACCGGTATTTGACCGGTACCTGTACCGTACCGTTCCAGTAAAAAAACCGGTACTCTTGCCGGTACGGTATTCAGAACATTGGGGGTACAGAGGGGAGAGAGAGAGAGAGGCAGGGGGGAGCACGTGGGTGGGTCGGTGGGTAGAGAGAGAAAGGTTGGCAACTTGACTGCTTGTTGACTTACATCTTGCAAGTCTTCGTTTGTAGAATAGAAAAACGTTCAATTTTTTTAATACCCTGAAAACATTTTCTTTTCAGAGATCACACTGGGTGGTGGCCATCCATTTTGCAAAACTTATCCAACAACTTTGAGCTTGCAAGAACTCTGTGCCTACCTTTGATCATCCAGAATACACAAGGGAATATGGCTCTCTCACTCGTTACGAATTTGCTCACAACTCTCCAACCTTTGGTTGAAAAAGAGGTGGTATTGCTTTTGGGGGTTGACAAAGAGATGACAAAGCTGCAAAGCACGCTCTCCACGATCGAGGCAGTCCTCGAAGATGCAGAGAGAAATCACCCAGAAGATAGAGCAATACAAGATTGGTTGCGAAAGCTCAAAGGTGCTGCTTACGAGGTTGATGACATCTTGGATGAATGCTCCACGGAAATCCTCCGATGGGAATCCAAAGGCCAAAGTTCTGGGTCTCTGAAGAAGGTAAACGTTAAATTCCGTCATAGGATAGGGCATATGATGAAAGAGATCTCAGAGAAATTAGCTGCGATCGCTGATGAGCGCAACAAGTTTCACTTTCGTAACATGGTAGTGGAGAACCGAGATGAATTCTCTAAAAGTCGTGAAACTAGCTCCCTTTTAACTCTACCAGAACTGATTGGGAGAAATCAAGATAAAGAAAAGATTATCAAAGTTTTGTTGGAGGACGCACTTGAGAGGGACGAGGAGGTTTCTGTGTACCCCATAATCGGTATGGGAGGGCTCGGAAAGACAACGCTGGCACAAGCTGCCTTCAACGACGAGAGAATGAAGATCCACTTCGACCTTAGGATATGGGTTTATGTATCTCAAGATTTCGATCTTAAAAGAGTGATAAAATCAACCATAGAATCCATATCAGGGGAGACTTGTCAATTGTCAGACTTGGATTCCCTACAGAAAAAGCTTCGAGAGATGTTGAATGGGAAAAGATACCTGATTGTGTTAGATGATGTATGGGACGAAGGTCAAGAGAAGTGGGATAAGTTGAGGTACACTATAGCATGCGGATCTAAAGGTAGTTCTGTTATTGTCACTACTCGTGTTGAAAAGGTTGTATCAATCATGGGAACTCTCCCAACTCACTGCTTGTCCTATTTATCTGAAGAAGATTGCTGGCTGTTGTTTGAGCAACGTGCATTTGGAAACGGCAATGAAGAGCGTCCAAACCTGGTGGCTATTGGGAAAGATATAGTGAAAAAGTGTGGGGGTGTACCTTTAGCTGCTACAGCTCTTGGAGGGCTCCTGCGGTTCCAACGTGAGGAAAGTAAGTGGCTTTCTATTAAAGAGAGTGAAATTTGGAACTTACCGCAGGATGGAAATCCCATCTTGCCGGTCTTGAGATTAAGTTACTATAATCTCCCATTCGAATTAAGACGGTGTTTTGCTTATTGTGCCTTCTTTCCAAAGGGTTCTGAAATTGAAAAAGGAAATTTAATTCGTCTTTGGATGGCCAATGGCTATATATCTCGCAAAGACAAACTAGAACCGGAAGATCTTGGTGACCACATTTGGAGCGAACTATGCTGGAGATCTTTTTTCCAACGTTTTGATAAACCTGAAATTGAAACCTATAGATGGCAGACATCAAAAAGTTCTGTAAAAGAGTGTGAGATATGGTTCAAGATGCATGATCTTGTGCATGATCTCGCTCAATATATCATCGAGGATGAACGCCATATGATGGAGTATAGAGGTTCCAGTGATACAGGTGATAGAAAAGTTCGCCAAGTCTCCATAAAGATGTTAGGAGAGGGAGATCAAGCAACATATTCCCCCTTTCAACCGGACAAGTGTGATTTTAGAAAATTTGGCTCACTGCGAGTCTTTGACGCAAGCGGCATTGAAATAATGAAGTTGCCGTCTTCAATTGACAAGTTGAAACACTTACGGTATTTGGACATTTCGGACTCAGAAATCAATCATCTTCCTAATTCAATCTGTACCTTGTGGAATTTACAGACATTAATTCTAGACAGATGTAAACTCAAGAGACTTCCCAATAATATGAAATGCTTGAGAAATCTGAGACATCTGCACCTGACAGGCTGTCCGTTGAGGGAAATGCCCCCTGAAATTGGTCAATTAACTTGCTTGAAGGAATTGAGTTTATTTATTGTGGGTAAGAACAAAGGTTGTCACCTAGCTGAATTGCAACACTTAAACTTGGGAGGTGTACTCCGAATCGAGCACCTTGAGAGAGTGAAGAATCCAATGGATGCTAAAGAAGCCAATTTAGCGGGAAAACACAATTTACGCATGCTGATACTATGTTGGGAAGATAATGCTGAATCTAAATCACAAGAAAACATCGAAGAACTACTTGAAGCCCTTGAACCACATCCAAACATTGAGAAGTTGGTCATAGAGAATTACTATGGCACCCACTTGCCTCGCTGGATGATGGATCTTAAAAATATAGATCTTATTGAGCTCAGAAAATGCAAAAATTGCTTAAAACTTCCACCAATTGGACAACTACCTTTGCTGCGAAGGCTGTCAATTTGGAGTATGGACAAGGTCAATTATATTGACGATGATTTGCCCGACGGAGGCCCAGTGAGAGGATTCCCATCTTTGGAAGTGTTGATGCTCGATAATTTGTCAAGTTTGAAGGGTTTATCAAGAAAGGAGGGAAAAGAATTGTTCCCTCTTCTTCGCTGGATGGAGATCAAACTTTGTCCTAACCTGAGCTTCCGGAGTCTTTCCGCACTGAAAAGCTTATCGGTTCTGCAACCTTGCGCCAACGAGGTACTGGAGTCAATCTCAACTTGTGAAAGTCTCACTTCTCTTACAGTTTATGGAAATGAGGAGGCTATTTGTTTTCCGGAAGAGGTTCTGAGAAACCTAACTCTTCTCAAGTCACTTCACATTTCTCGGTTTTCAAAGCTAGAATCGCTTCCTAATGGCCTTGCACACCTCAAGGCATTGAAGTCATTGTCCGTCTGTTTTTGTGATAAGCTCAAGTCCTTGCCAGAGGGAGGGCTACGAGGTCTTGAATCTCTCCAACGTCTGTCAATCTGGTGGTGCAAAGAGTTTAGTTCCTTGTCTGAGGGCTTGCAACATCTCGTTTGCTTGGAGTCATTGGAGATTACTGGGTGCCGAAAGCTGGTGGCTCTGCCAGAGGGCATTAAACACCTCAAATCCCTTCAACGTCTAGAATTGGGTTGGTATTCAGATGAGTTGGAGGCTTTGCCTGAGACCTTGCAACTTGTCCCTGCGTTACAATATCTAAATATTTCAGGCCATCCAGCACTGACATCATTGCCAGACTGGCTGGGGAACCTCACAACTCTTCAGTCATTGACCATCTTTGGCTGCCCGAAGATTTCATCACTTCCAGCTAGCATCCAAAGGCTTACCGTACTCAGAAGCTTGTCAATTTCCGGATGCGGTCCTGAACTAACTAGGCGATGTGAGAAAGGAAAGGGCGAGGATTGGCATAAGATAGCACACATTCCGCAAGTCGATGTCGACGCACCTGCAAAGTCAAAGGTACAATGTTTCTTATTTTACTCTGCATATTTTCGTTTGATTCTAGTGTTTTGATGAAGCTTGTCAACAATAGCCCTCCAGGAAGGGATATGTTAGGGCTGGCTCTAGCCCCAAATTTTGGCCCGAAAATGGGCCCTGCCTTAATGTCATTTGTTTATAAATATTAAAATTATTCCAAAAGTAAAGGAATTTGTTCCTGATTTAGTGGTTACAGTGTGCTGTCAAGTGTATGTCTCATTTGAGTTCGACTCCCAACCCTTTTTACTGATGATACTTCCATTTTTTCAGGCCCCTCTGTCTTTCTATTGCTGATTTTTTTGTTATTTTTGTCTCCTCATTTTTTCCTTAAAAATCACATTATTTAACACTTTACAGAGATTTTTTTCAGGCCCCTCTGTCTTTCCATAGCTAATTTTTTTGTTATTTTTGTCTCCTCATTTTTTCTTGAAAAATCACATTATTTAATACTTTATAGAGATTTTTCAATTAACAAAGACAACAATAATGTACAAGTGATATGTTATTACATTTGATTAAACAATTTTTAACGAAGGTTGGAAATTAACTTAAAAAATCGAGCAAGGCGTTAAAGTTCATTATTGTTCGTACACATGTTGCAGTTCACATAAGTTGGAAAGTATCTTTTTATTTTTCTCCTAAAAATCGAGCAAGGCGCAATGTTTTAGTACATTCACGAAAATATAGTGGCTGGTTCGCCAATTAAGCATGTAAAGTACTTTTCAACCAAATAACGATGAACCAGAAATTTGAACCCATCTTTTGAGCCTTTGCCACTTAGCATTTAGGTTCCTTCGTAAACCATAAATTTTTGTTTGTTAGATGAAAACAAATTCTGACAACTGGGTTTGTTCTTTTTCTTCAGCAAGGAAAAGTGAGAAACGAATTCGTCCCAATTGATTGAGATTTCAATGTTAATTCATTGTCTGGTGTATAACGATGAACCAGGATCTCGTTCATGATTAGCTACCGCTTATTTCAAAGAAACATAATGAATTTACTCAAAATTGCGTTACATATTTGTTTCGCTCGTATTAGTTGATTTATTGGTTGAGTTAGTGTTCAGTTATAAACTTTAGTTCTTTTGCTGAACGAGAAAGAAACTTTGCACAAGCGGATAGAGATATACCAGAACTTCTAGAATTGAAAGAGTCAATTAAGCGATGCGATCTAAATGTTATTGAAGCTCCTCTTTGTTTATGAGATTCACTTTGTGTGTTTTTACCTTTGATTTCTCGCATCATCTCACCATGTTCATCAATGCATAAATGATAAATTTCTGAGAATAATTTTTATGTGCTAGTGATCAGCACCCTGTCTAAGTTGAAGCTACGTCTAAAACAACAGGCCTGCTGCTTCTGAATTTGTGTGAATGAGAGTACTACTCCATACACTGACAGTGTGAATGAGAGTACTACTCCATACGCTGACAGTGTGAATTTGTGTTTTCCTACAACAGGCCCGCTGCTTCCGAATTACGCGATTGTCCGAGTCAGACTCTGATGATTAAGTAACTGTATGTTTCTTGTCTATTTATTTGCTCATTCATTCGTACCCTATGGTCATGTTTGTCTGCTCCTTTTGCTTTCCGTTTTCTTTAATTTCGTTAAACTCAGTCTTGGATCTGGGATTTGTCAACTAGAAGGGAAATGACAAGCAAATGAAATGACTTTACGAATACATTCTTGGGGGTGTAATTGTGAAGATTGGCTCCTTTTTTGCATACCTCCGTCTGGATGCCTGAATACAATGTTGACTCTGAAGCCTATGTTTTTAGCGTCGAGACGGTGGTTAAGTCCACCTGAAAGCGCCACACTAGGTTTTTTCAGTTTTTGGGTTTGGAGGGTTAAAAACCTGTGTTGGTTGGGATTTTTTTTTGCGAGGACATTATTAGTGTATTGTATTGCGATTCATTATTCACATATCCGAGAGGAAAAAATAATAGTTTCTATTAGAGTTTGGAAGAGAGAACTTATACTTTGGGTGCGGTTAGATTTTGAAAGAGGGTTGAAGAAGAAACTCTGCTTTGTTTTTCTCTTGGGCAACCGTTTGCCTTTGCATTAATTGAAGCCCTTACTCGATATTGCCCGTGGAGTAAGTTTACACCCTACGTAAGCCGAACCACGTCCTTCGTCTCTCTCGGTTTGATTCTCTCTCGTTTGCTTGATTTTGCTTCGCGCATTACTTTTGTTTGATTCAATATTCATAACCATCAATTGTTAAGTCTTTGGTGGCCGGCTCTCCACAACACAGTAATCAACCAAAACAATACTATATCATTTACAAACTACCATACGCGTATACGTGTATGTTGTACACGTTTCTTCTCATTTCCACCATTAAAAAGCTAATATCCATCCCTTGGTTTGGTTACCTTCCTTTTTGTTTACAAATCCAAGATCAGGTGCTGTCATGTTTGCGGGGTTACAATGGCAATATGATGGCAGCTAGTTCAGAAGTGGTTGCGGCCTTAGTTCGGATGCATTGTTGGCGGAAGCTGCTCAGGGGGACTTAAGATAACAGCTTGTGGGCTGTTCAGAAGTGGTTGCGGCATTGTTTGGATGCATTTTGTCCAATGCAGAACGCACAGGGCAATGACGGTTCTGTCTTTGAAGCTATGCGCTTGTGTGTTGTGTCTGTACCATTGCTTATACTCGTATTTATGTATCTTTGTGATTTAGACTGATAGATAGAGATATTTGTGCAAACTGCTTGCTGTTTTACTGGATATTTTAATGGTGTTATGTTTGCGGCTGATGGGGCCAGCCACTGGGTGTTATGTTTGAGAACCTATATTATTTTCTCAATTTGAACGTGATTTTATCGTCCTTTTGCTGGTGAAATTTTTGTTCTTCGTGAATCTGTAACTCTTCATAGTTTCATTGATTAAGAAAGCTTCCACCAAACAAATCAAAAAGTTCTCAATACCCTTGAGAGTGGACTCCTCCCTTCTTCCTCACCTTCAATAAGAACAAAATATGAAAGTATCGCTCTTTCTTAGGGGGCAAGAACGTTTAACTTTACAAGATCACGAAAGCAGGAAAATAACCTGACAGACTGGTGTTGAGCATTGGCAATAAGAGGAGGCCGTCTAGAGCTTCTTCCAGCACCGGGGCCCTAACAAAAGAAACCATCCTCACCAATGCAGATAGCAGCAATGAACAAGAAAAGGCAATTCATTTCTGTTGTATCACTTACAAGAGCCCGGGAAGGTACTTATAAAAAAAAAAAAAAGAGCCCGGGAAGGAGGAGCGGCAATCTGTGACTGCTGGTACTCCAAAATTGTCCAATCGAAAACGTAATCCAATTGGAATCCTGTGACCCGATTAACAGGGAAGGATACTATTATCGGTTACTAAGATGTAGGAAATGACCGAGCGTAAACTTCAATCTCTTATAGTTTGGGTGTTCTGAAGTGCATATTACAAAGCAACATACAAAAACCTTCATGAACAAGGAGGTCTCAGAATAATCTCTTCAAATAAGCATAATCTGGCGTATCATCAAATCGTAGACGACGACAGTAGTTTAAGTATGATGCAAACCCTGTTGGATAACCCTGAAAGAGAACCTGAGAAAGTAGTGTAATAAAGATGGCATCATACAGATTAAATCAGAGAAAACATTTTAGCGCTGTATTTACAAAGAAGTTACCTCAATAGTTTGCACCTGATCTGGGTTTTGAGACCCATATAGGGTGTTTGGGCTCTGTCTCATTTGGGTGTCCTGGATTGGTTTCTTGCAAATCATAGGTTTGGGTCTCGGATTGGACTAATTGTTCTTCTGAAAATGACGTTGTTTCCTTGCTCCTATTAGTCTTGTAATAATTTCAAGATTAATGCTTTTTTTTTTCGTTCAAAAAAAAAAAAATAGTTTCCACCTTTCTTTCATGAATTTTTTCACACTTGTGCTTCTTAGTTCCTGCTTTCACAACCTGCCAAGTAGGACTACCCCCCACATGGGATCAAGACTATAAAAAGAAAAGGCACAAAAAATACATAAGAGGAGATGCAGCAATTATCACCTTCCTCTTAGGAAGTACGTGAGGAGATATCCAAGTGATTCTAAATCATCCCTCCGGCTGTGTTCTTTGCAGACCACAAACAATAAAAAAAAACAAAGTAAATAATGGACAACAAATGTATAAAAAAAATTCCCCACGTTGAAGACAAAACTGTCATGCGATGAATAAAGCGTGCATGCATAACAATTTCGAGCCAAAGGAAAAGAAGACAAGCCTTAGTTGCGTACATCTGACCAACAGTTTCAAGAAAAGAGCAATGAGAGTTCTAAACAGAACATAGGACCAACATCCTAGGTGCCAATACATTTTTATCCTATGCATTACCCACAATAAGGAAGTTCATGGTGTAACTCTCGCAAAATTAAGAGAGACGAGAGATGAGAGAGAGGATATCGATTGGTGTTGGGAAAATATAGTCCTAATTCCAATTTTAACCCATATATTTTAGGTAATAACATATTTACCCTCGCACATATCCAAAACGTATCCGAGCTTATCCAACATGTATCCGAGCGTATCCGAAATGTATCGGGATACCAAAAAATAATTCTAAAAATAGTATACTTTAAAAAAAAAACTTATCAGATACGTATCCAGAGCGTATCCGAGAATATTGGTATCCCATTCCGATACGTGATACGGAGGCCGGAATAGAGTATCCATGCTTCATAGGATGGAACAAACCAACACACCTTTCATAGAGCCACCAAATTACCATGAAACTTGAAAGCATCGCATCTACAGAAGATAACAGATGGAATGAGAATGCTAACGATAGAGCTCAAACATATCTGCGATTCGTACGTCAATATCTGCCATTGCCATCCTTCAAAACTCGACTGAATCGAGAAGTGGAGGTCAAGGAATTTAAAATTTTGATCAATCAACAACTAAATTCCACCTTCAAATCTGCAATAATATTAAGTTTGAGGACAACTAATTACGCTGGATACAGAATTTAGTAGTATGGGATGTGTTAAGAAAAGGTTCTTCTACGCTTTTGATCATGCACCTGCATGAATAACAATAACAACAACAACAGATCTCTTAATGAAGTCAAGATGAACAAAAACACAAAAAACGGACATCACTGATCAATGGCTCATTGTTAAGATCTCCAAGTAAGAAATTTAACTTCGTAACACAGCATATTTGCTCAAACCAAGTAAAGAAATTTAACTTCAAACCCAGAATTATAATAACTTGAATTTCTCATCATAAACCCTTCAATCATTACAAACAATGAACAACTTTGACCAGTTCAGCTTTGACCGTTGAGCCCCCTATGTTTCTTGCTTCAAGAGAAGTTCACCGAACTCTCTCCTCATATCTTGTTCTGTCAAACTCTCTCCATCTTCTCAAATTGTTCTGCACATCACTAAGAGCCCACTGAAGATGGTCAATTTGGCTTTGCATACGTCAATTAGTTAATTTAGTCCAATTTCGAAGGCGTCCCAACATCACCTCCTGTTTACGCATGAGAGAGAACATATGCAAACCCGGAAATTAAACCTGCCAAGCTTTGTGAATGATAGTTTGTGAGTCTGGACTACGCAGCCAAACAGCTTCAAACCGAATTTGTGATCGAGACTTCAAAGAACTTCAAGCTGTGTCCAAAACCAACGGGCTATGATTTGTAGAAAATCCAGGTACATTCCCCATAGAGATTCTTGATTCCATCCGCTAAACTCTGTCAGTTCAACTAAAATATCTCGAACACTTTGTTGTGTATACCCCTGTTAAACTCATCCTCTTCCCACAACCCATAGTGATTTCCAAGTGAATCTGTCCCCAGATTGCCCAATTCCATAATTTCCTCTTTCTTCCTTCTCCCCATATGTGGAGATGTTCTGACTTGTACCCTGAATATGCATCCTCACAATACTGCCATCCTACAATAACTTCATCAGAATGGTCCCCCAAGCCAAAATCCGGTACAGATGTTGCTGTATGTTTATAGGACAAAAAATGAGATACATAGCCCGATGAAATATGGTCAGGGTTATACCTAGTTCATCATTCTTTACAGCGACCTTTCAACCATCTTTAAACTATATTTCTTCAGACATGAAGGAGTGGTAAAATGGTAAGCAGGGGTTTACATTGGATTATATAACAGAGACCCTAACCAAATCAGTACATCATACGTGTAAAACCAGTAAATTTACCTCCTATGCCAACAACTTACTGCCTTCCTTTGCACCCGGCGAGATAAGGGGACAATATTTCCTTTCCATTCTATTCCAAACATTTACATCGCGTCTACAGACATGTCAATCATCAATAAACCTCATGCATAAATATTGATTCGAATACAAGGAAATGTTGTTTTGCGAATACAACAGTAGGAGAGTCTTTTTTTTCACTCTTTGAAGCTTCCACCATGCATTTCTTTTGTATTGTAATGATTTCATCTTTGATCTTTACGATTAATAAAAAAATTCTGTGCCAAACAAAACCGAACCTTAAGTCCCAATCAACTGAGGTTGGCTACATGAATCATTTTTCTCCACTGAGCTCTGTCAAGGACCACTTATTCACTCAAACCTATTAGACTCATATCTTTGCGCACAATAGCATTTAATGTCAATTTTGGTATTCTCCTCCCCATAGCGTTACCATCCAAAGCTATCATATCCGCTCTCTTAATTACTGTATCTCTAGGTCTACGGTAAACATGCTCAAACTATCTTAGCCTATTTTCTATCAACTTCTCCATTATAGGTGCTATACCTACCATCTCACAAACCGTTTCATTTCTAATACTGTCTCGTCTAATCTTACCACACATCCACCTCAAAAAATAAAACATATTTCATCGTTTTTATAGAAACTCCTGTGGGAAATATCAGAAGTGCTTTGCAATAAGAACAAATCATTCCTAAGCATAGTCATAGTAGACTTACTAGTAAAAAAAACTGACACAAAACACTCTGTTTGGTTCAACATTCTGAGAGTTACTTTTAACTCTCGGCACAGTTTTCAATAAATCTTTCTCTCTATCTCTCTCCACTCATTACCACTCCAACTCTCAAAAATAACTTTTTGAAATGTAATCAATCAAAGCCAAAGTACATTTCAATTATCAGTTCAATCATGAGAAAACTAACACCCGGATAGATAATTGTAAGTTCCAAAACACAACAAGGCATTAGCAAAAGAAAGCAACACTTGATCTTTGCAAATAATACTGAAGTCAGTGACACGGTATATTAGCTGAGCTCAAACGAAGTAAAGAAAGTTAACCCACAATTTGAAAAGCCAACACTTTCTGGCATTTCATCTGCCCCAATGAAAAACTACCCATTGAAAACTGGAGAGTTGAATTTCTCGGAAATTGAAATCCCAACAAAACGACTATACCCAACTGGGAAATTCAGCAAATCTAAATTGAAAAACAAAGAACGAAGAGAGATTACGTTTGGGTCTGAATTGAAAGGGTTCTGTGGGTCGGGCTCTGAAGTGAATGGGTATGCCAGTGGAGAATCTCGAACGATTTTGTTAGGAATTGAAGGAGAAGGGTGTACATATGCCAAAGTATAGTCGCGTATGTTAAACGCGAGATTGCATTTGGTCTCGAAGAAGAGGGTTTATATGCCAAAGTAAAGTCGCTTTTGCTTAACTTGAGTAAGCTAACTCATACTTCTCCGGTTCAGCCTGCGAAGTCCCTTTAATACCGTCGCACTACAGTATTAATCGAATGCAAACTTATATCAGGTTTATTTCAGAGATCTAGATCGATCATACTGTAGAAATCATTGAGCACACTAACCCTAACAAAATTCATTCTAATCGGATAAGAATCGATAGCTCATCGAGAAGTAAAATGACGAATTTTCATTTTTAATACTAGGCTCGAATTCATTGAATCAAATCCAAAGCAAACACAGTCGCGTTTTAAAACCTTGAACATGGGACGTCTATTAGCTGAACCAGTCTACTTGCACAGCAGATCTGTGCACAGATTGTGGACAGATTTTTATGTGGGGCCCACTACGAGTCCCACACAAGTGATCCGAGCCGTTCATTGTGTTGAAAACATTTTTTTAAGGGCCTCCGCAAAAAATCAGCTCAATCTAATACTTATAAGTACTTGATTTAATCATCTAACTTTTCATTCAAGTTTTTAGAGAATGAAAAGTTAGACAATTAGATCAAGTATTTATAGGTATCGGATTAAGCTGATTTTTCGCGGGGACCCTTGAAAAAATGTTTTAAACATAATGAACGGCTCGGATCACTTGTGTGGGACCATTAATGGGCCCCACATAAAAATCTGTGCACAATCTGTGCACAGATTTGCTGTGCAGTTAGACTTTCTGCGTCTATTAAGGGTAAACCTCACTAGCACCCTTAGATTTCGCTCAAATCATATTGCGTGCCCCTTTATGCTCTAAATTCACACATTGCACCTCCTTATTTTTTGTGAAATTTTGTAATATTTGGACCACATTTTAAAAAAAAAACAATTATAAAAATAGAAACTTTGCACTCATTTTCTCTTCTTCTTTTTTTTAATCACTGGACACATTTCTCTACATATAGATATTTTCAAACAAAACTAAAAACAAACTCCAAAATCAAAACACATCACTTTCTATCCATAGCGAATCAAAATCAATCTTAGCCTTCATATATGTATAATTAGCCTTCATACCAAAATGAAGTAACCAAGAATTGAGTTAAACAGGTACTATAAAAATTTCAATTAAATATGTGGAGGAAACCCAATTTCGGTTTAATCAATAACCATACCAATAGCATTTCGGATGTCCCAAATTGGCTTAAAATTAGTCCAATCACATCATAACTAGATAAATTCAATGGGAAAAGTGGATCCATGATTGATATTTTTTTGTCTTTTTATTTGTATTCTTTGAACTTTTTTCAATCTCAGTTCATACTTTTATACTTTTTGTATAGCTCATCGATCTAAATAGATTAAAGAAAAAGAAAATGCTAAACACATAGAAATAACACTGTTCCTAAAATGCGATTTATGTAAAAGATCTCATTTTGTCTTAAAGAATTTATGTTAACAAATCGCATTTTAATTATGTAGGTCATTTCCCTTTTTTCAAACAATAATCGTCCCTCATATGAAATCTTTTTCGGTCTATAGTTGTCACTTTGCTGTTATCCTCGATCTCATAAATAAAATACCTATAAACATAAACCTCACCTTCACCCTTATTGTATCAACTACGTAGTATTTCAGTAAACTCCTATTAAACCTCCTCACCTTTACCTTTATTGCACTTACTTTTGGTTGAACCACTATTATATCGCATAAAAAATGCCATGAATCATCAAATCACGTCTCATGTCTTATTGAGTTGTCTTTTGATGATGTCACATGCTCTTTTGAAATCGGATGTCATGCAAAAGTGAATGTTTTTCATAGGACCGTCATAAAAAGGCTAAATAGTACATATTCTTCAGTTATTTACAACCTTTTTAAGGATGAAAAAATCCCGAAAAGAATAGGAGATAACACTTGTAAACTAATATACAAAGACACATGTGCACAATATGAATGAAATCAGACCACATGCATACAAAAACAATAAGATAAATATCCCAATTCACAATTCTCATCCAGAAACCCATAGCACTTGGGTACACAATTAAAACCCTTGTCCACGATTCGTGAATCAAATCTTATGAGAAGATGCACTACGATAAATATTCCAATAACAACAACCAAATCATGGGCATTTAACACATGAAAAAAAGTACGGATGGTATGATGCTTGGAAAGACAAAGGTGGATTACTAATACGGGCGGACCTACATAGAGACAAGCGGACTCATCTGACCCCATTCGATTGAAATTCTCCACGGAGATGTGCATATATTTTTGGATGTTATGATAATTTTGCCCCGTGACATTATACTTTCATCCCTATATCTTGCCCCAAGTAGTATTGAAAAATTTCAATCTTGCGTAATTTGTTTCACCTAGAGCCTGATCTCTTTTATTTTTTTGGTCCCATCTACTTTTTAACTCAAGTAAAGCATATATCTTTTTTTATTTTTTTATAATCTTTCATTTGAATGGAAGTTGCAAAGATTAAAATGACCAGGACATGATGGCATCACAAAGAGAAGCATACCTTCAAATGAATTCCAACTAAGTTGGCATTCATGATTACTGACAATCATATGCCGCCACTAGGACTCCAACAAACCAAACAAGTTGGCAAAGAACCAACCGTAGTTTTCTGAGTACAAAATTATTTTTACTGTGAATATTTGACCCCAGTACCATAAAGTCCTAGGTTCGCCCCTGAGTACTACTAATGTCATGTGTGACAAAGTTATCCCCGTACTTCATCAGAATTATTATCACCTGCGGCCGATAAGGTGTTCGAATATCCTGCTCCTATAGAACATCAGTACAAGTAATTAACACTGCACATAGCTTCTGAACAGAACAGAAGTGGAAAACAATAGCCAATGTGAAATCAAGTTGTTAAGATCTTTTACCCGACTAGACGAGATCGTTCATGAACAGCTTTTGCCATCTTCCTAATTTTCTCATGCCAAAAAAGGCTTTAGTCTTCCACCTACTCTTCCTCACACGTATGGATCGTATGCCCTGTCTCTTTTTTAAGCCCTTAGCTCGCCCCAAATTAGGATCACCCAGATTCAGTTCCATGTCAATAAGGGCCTCCACCAGGAGAAGCTATGGCCTAGTGCAATGGTTTCAACTTTAGAGAACAAATGAGTAATACTTGTATCCACCAACTCATACGCGTCGTCATACTCCGATGACAGAAGTAGTAGTTGTACCATTCTAGGACAAAAGATGCCTATGCCGTGCGAATGTTACCAACTTTTAGGATCCATCTCATGCCCTATAACTTTGCCCTCACTGGATGAAGAAGAAACCTTTGCAGCTAGCTTTCATCGGTCCATATACTCTCTGCCCCAATCCATACTTCTCAATCACAAACCTAATTTCAGCAAACTAAGCAGTCCAAATGGCCTCGTAATGTCATATATATTTATTCCCAATGTGAAGAGGATACTCTGTTTTCGCCCTTCATTCCCGCCTAGGAATCGAACCCGCGACCTCTCTCTCCCAAAGATAGCTACAAGACGAACTGGGCTACGCCCAAAGGTCTAAATTATCCTAGTTTGTCATTGAGGTATTTGTTGCCTATAATTGTGGTGTAACATTCTCAGAGTAGTAACTTCAAACATTTTGGAATTGGTCAAACCAATTGCCACGTTCCCTTCTTTTTCTCCCTATTGCTAGGATAAGTTGTTATCTATATATAACCCGAGTGCTGCTATTGGTACATATAATATGTACATACAATGTACATATAGATTTTGTGGGGCTCAATTCGGGTCCCACAAAAATGATCCGAACCGATAATTATTTTTAAAACATCTTTTTATGGAGCCCTGTAAAAAATCAGCTTAACCCGATATCGGTAAGGATTTTTTCTGAATTTGTAGGGGCGAAACTAAGCAGTTAAGTAGTTTCGCCTCCACAAATTAAGAAAAAATCCTTACCGATATCGGGTTGTGCTGATTTTTTACAGGACTCCATAAAAAAATGTTTGAAAAATAATGGGCGGTTTGAATCATCTTTGTGAGACCCGAAGTAAGCCCCACAAAACTGATATGTACAAAATATGTACATTTCATATGTACCTCTAGCATTTTTTATATAACCCCAAACACACTCTATATATATCCTCTCTTTCTTCCTCTTCCCAAACGATCGTCAAGTTTGATTCATTATATGACACTCACTTTGTCCCTTTTTAATTATCCACCACAGTTATGTATGCCATTTTTAATGGTTTAAATTTCTCGAGGTATATTCTGTCGTGGTTCTTTGAGCGTCGGACAACTCTCGGTTTGTGAGCTTCGCTTTGCCAAACAAAAGAAAGCTCGAAGGTCATGGTAACTTGGGGAAGAAGTACCATTCTACCCAGTGCAAGATGGGGTATAAGCGTCATCACGTCCCTTGACCATGCCACAGGCTATTCTATTCATTTCTCTATCTATTTGTTTTTCATGAATATTTTTTTTAGGTAACCGATAAATAACCCTGCAGCCGAGTCACTATTGGACCCCATTGCGCAATCCAAATTAACCTCGGGGGAGACTAGCACAGCAACTCACTGCCATGGCCTCCCACTTAAATCATGGTTTGCCTCCAAGAAGAATCGAACCCTGCTATGTTGCAAGCACAGGTTCACCCTTTCCATATTGACAACCCATGGGTGGGTCGATGAGTATCAGAAAATTCCTATTTCATATATTTTCTCCAACAATCTAAGGAATGATATTTAAGGAATTACACGCTTCAAGTTACTAAAAATGAACTTTCGCACTTTGCTATAAGCATCATGGAATTGAGATCATCAGTTTCGATTTTTGATGATTAAAAATGTTGTTACAATCAGAACAAGGACTGATGGGAGACAAGAAGATCCCATTACTAAGTCATTACAGATTAGCAAAACTAAGCGATGTCTTAACAACTTGCCAAGGAACTTGGGGATTGGGTCTCGAATGGGCATATGATTACTCGTAACATTGTAGATTATTTGGGTTTCGGGTTTGGCGTTTGATGTCATCATTGCTTGTTCCTATTAATCTGTGTAACAATTTCAGAGATTAATGAAATTTTTTTTGCCTTTCAAAAAAAAATACTTGCCAAGGAACTTTCATGACTACAACATATTGAAAATCCAGAGCTAAAGCTATAACACCGATCAAACTAGACTTAACAAAAGCATCTGCCTTAGACTCCGGCTCCCCACCAGGTCGAGCTCCACCATTACACAGTCCGTGAAAATTTCCACTCTGTAGAAGCCCATCCATTCAGCACAATTGAGCGCAAAGCCTCAACCTCTCTCTTACCTTGAAGTCTTTGATCGCACTTTTAGCTCCATAAATCAAACAAGGATTTAGATGCACAAGGAATCCACTCATGCCCAAGAACACTGATCTTACAGCCATCTCCTACCCTTCATCAGGGTTCATACGACAGTGTTTTTAATATGGGGAGATGATAATGTTTAACTAATCGCACCAGTAGTTAATAGCAATATTTTACCATGTTGCTTTTTCATGTTACCACTTTTAGGCCGCGCAAAACACTAGAAATTAACCTTTCAAATAATCATGTTATCATGAATAACGTCAACAAAGTTGTTCATTGTGTTGTTTTCACCTTTATTTTTATTTGCTCTTCATAATGAACAACGTAGCGACAAAAAATTCTTCACGGTTCTGCTTACACAAAGTGGGATCCTAGTGATTCTTTGTGCGGGTATGCTAAAGATGTAATCTTCAGTGTTTTCGTTTCTTCTTTCAACGTCACCTGATTAATGTTGGGGACATCTGTGTTATTGAAAGAGATTGGGTGATCCTATAGTCCTACATAGCTTTTCACTCTAAAGATTAATCTAAGTTATGTTAGTCTATTATATGATTTGACCTAACATATATTCCAAATGACATGGTTGTTCACAAGGGTAAACTTCTCGGGTCAACATTTTTAATCGAGCACAATTGAAATCCCTTTTGAAAGTACAAATCTCATCACACAACGGGTTTATAAAGCAAATGATGACGATTTTTTGACAATTAAATGAAGAAGATTGAGGTTTGCAGTGCAAGATAAATACGAATTACACACAGTCAAGGCCAAACTCGTCCTTCACATCATGATCAATATTAAGATCGGTTTTCATTTTAGCATTCTACTCTACAATAAGCTATTTCGGATGCTTATTACTATTGACAAAATTGGTATGAGGCTATGGGCTTATTTAATAACCTAAATTCATCACTTAAAACCAAATCAATTAAGTAATAAATGATTCAGTAAGTTTGATAACAATATTATACATTGCTGAATAAATTAAGTGCTACTTAAAATGTAGGCTAAAAAGTTGAAAAAAATTAATTAGCTTTGAGCTACTTAATTCTGGCTGAATTCTTATGTACTTGCATTTAATCACCATACCACCACCACAACCACAACCACTCTCACCACCACCACCACTCCTACAACCATTCCACCACCACCACCACCACCACTTCGCCACCATCACCACTAACACCACCACCACTTCTTCGCCGCCACCACCACCACTTCGCCACCATCACTACCACTCCACCACCACCATCACCATCACTCCCACCACCACTCCACGACCACCAATACCACCACCACTCCTCCACCACCACCATGTAACGCCCCGAATTTTGGAAATAAAATCTGAGGCATTAAATATTAATTTTTTTTGAAAATGACTTAAATTAAATTCAAAATCCAAAATGGATAATTCATCCTAAAGATTCATCTATTACAAACCATTGTGAAAATACTGAAAATAGTATTTGTGGTAGTAAACTAGACAAAATAACAGAGCCGTCTTCTAGGATTGATACGGATCCCAAGCATATTCTGACTCGACTCCCACCTCTGGATTCTCCTCTGCATAAAACTGCTCGCCCTCGGGATTCTGTGTCTTTTCTTGATTTTCTGCAAAATCTGGCACGGATGCCAGGCAATCCGTACCTGAGTGATAGAGTTCACCCCGTAATATAATCCAACCCAACTACCCCCTTACTTTACAGCTAACAAGTAATTGGATAACAAGGAGGCGAAAAGTAAAACAGAGATTTTTCCATATAAACCAGTTATTTCTATCCATTAACCTAATGTGAAATTTAAGATCTCTCCACGAGATCTTTCCTTCCCAACCGTTAGCCATGCTTGGTCCCATGAGATCACTTTCCTTTTGCTGTTGCAGATACACCTAAGTTGTATACCGAGTGTGCACCCCAATAACTACAACAAGGGAAAGCTTATCATGCCTGAATCACAACTAGGGTTCGCCTATCTTATACACCACTTCACAAACAACTTCACAATCATCACTGTACTCCCGCCAGTCTATCAATTCATCACTGGACTCCCGCCAGTTTCAATCTCATTACAAATCTCATCACATCTCGAAATCCCGCCTGCAGGCAATCTCTAAAAAGAAAAACTTCTCAATTTATCCGTTACCTAGCACCGTCTAAGTGAATTCTATTTCGCATACCACCCCATATCTCTAGGGTCTAATCTAGCATTCAAATCAAGTAGTGGTGCAACATACAATTAATCAAATAATAAACAAAACGATTAGTAAGCAATGCAATCACACAACTTTTTATGAATGGACCGTTTCCCTTAATCTCGTATGGCCAAGATGATAATAAGTAAGAACTTTTAAAAAAAATATTTTAAAAAAATATTTTTCTAGGCTCTCATTAATTATTTCTAAGTAATTAGATTGATTAAGAACTAATTAAATACATTAATTAGGTAAAAATATTAAAATAATTAACATGACCTTAATAAGAGTCCTAAAGGTCCTATGCAACCAGTTGAGTGTCAAAAGTTGAATTCGGAGGGTCGCGGGATTAATTTAAATGAAGACGTTAAATAAAGTGGTCGAAAGTGAAGTAAATAGATAATAAATAATTTACTAATTAAAATATGTTGAGATTAACAAAGTTTCATCTTCGGAATGTAGGAAATAACAATAAAAAGTAAATAAAATTAAAAAAAATATTAAATTAGCAAGATATCATCTTTGAGATGCAAGGAGTCTAGAAAAAATAGTTTGGGGTGTTAAAACGTTGTTTGGAAGGTCGCAAAGATTTTTTGTTTGTAAACTTTGAAAGATAACTAATAAATAATTTAATAAATAGGTAATTAAATAAAATATATATATGATCTTAACAAGTTATGATCTTTGAGGTGTGAAAAGTCTAGGAAAAATAGTTCGGGTGTCAAAAATGATGTTCAAGAGGTTGCAAAACACATTCGAACCAAAACAACACCTCCCGCAAGGTCTGACCAAGTCAACCTTGCAGCTAAGCAGCGAACCGCAAACTCAGGCCTGGTTCTTGCGGCCCGCAGTTTGCGGCTGCGAACTCCAACACAGATTCAGTTTTTTTCGTTTTTCGCTTCGATTTCGATGCATGGGTCCATTTCGGCTATTGGGTTAAGTATAAAAACACTTAGTATACGTAGAGAGGAGGTTGTAATGGATTATAATACCTCGATTGAATCGAATTGAATAAAAAACAAAACTTGAATTTTTGGAAAAGGTGACTTCGGTTTCTTCGATCGGGAGACCTTGGGTCCAAATTGGATGATGTTCAGGGATGCTTGGGGTTGAGAAAAAAGTTTGGAACGGTCAATTTGGGTTTTGGTTGGTTTTTGGACACAAACCCACTTTTCTTTCTCTCACTTTCTCTCTCTAAAGCTCCATGGACTGGAGCTTGGTTTTCTCCGATTTTTCTCTCTCTTTTGGACTGGTGGGGCGTGGGAAGTATCGTGGTATGCCCTAGGGTCGGAGTGATGGGGTATTTATAGGAGAATATTGAAGAGAGTGATAGAATTGAATTAATGAAAATTCTATCTCTTGGGTTTTGAGATGGACGAGATAATGATGAATATATGATTAGGGAGGAAGTAGAGACTGCGTAGGAAAGGGAGAGACGGAAAGAGTTTGTATGCATGCATGCATCCAATTTGTAAAGAAAAATAAAAATAAGATAAATAGGATAAGATAATTATATTTGTATATATCTATTAAGGAAGCAATTTTTTTATTATTATGAATAATATATATATATATATTTTTTAGCGATATTATTAATGGTAAAAACACGAGTTGTTAAACACCACCACACCACCACCACTCCTCTATCACTCCATCACCACCACCACCACCTCCATTACCACACCGCCACCACCGCTACCACACCGTCGTTGACACCACCACCACAATGTCACCATTACACAATTATCATTCCACCGACACCACTCATTGTCACCATTACACCATCACTCCACCGCCGCCACCACCATTACACGACCACCACCACCACTCACTGCCACCGTTACATCACCATCACTCTACCACCACCATTACACTATTATCGCCAGCACTCCAACACCACCGCCGCCGCCGCCGCCACCACAACCCCTCCATTACCACCAACACACCACCACCACCACCACCACAATCACCATTCCACCATTATTATAAAGTACATTGTGACTATTAGTAAATTAAAAGAACATTGGAACTAAAATTAATTTATTATCTTTCTAATTCAGTACTTAATATGTTTACCAAACAACTTTTCAGCTTAAAAAATTCAGCATTGAACTTTCAGTACTTAATTTTTCAGCATTCAGTTTCAGTTTTATTAAACAGGCCCATCATGAATGACTATTACTAACATAGCCACCGTCTCATAAATATTGCTAGCTTATAATTTTGCCTTCCTATAAGAAACTTAAAACAAATTAAAGACCAAAAGTTTCTAATTAGGAATGCAAATTTTCATTCATGATATGGTCTCATTAAAAACTTTTTCAATAGTAATAAGCATATGAAATGCTTATTGTAGAGTAGATGTGACGACCCAAATTTTTTATATTGTCTCAAAATAATTAAATCTCCAATAATTACAAGTCCTCAAGACAAATATACATGGTGGGTCTAAAAACCTCCAAAACGATACAAATTTCTAAAACTAAATCTTTCAAATACTCCAACACGGGTCCCCACTTACTTGCTTTGCACCTAAAAATATAAAATGCCCGGATAGTATATGCAATACGAGGACAATTAACATGGCTAGCAATAAAGATATGCTCAAAAACGAGGATAGCAAATCAAGTATAATCATTCTGAACGTTTTTCATTTATAGCCTCATACCGACTCATCTCGGTAATATGCCAAGCACCACGTACCCAGGTCTAAACTCTGTATAGCCACTTAGGGCCCATAAACATTATGAAGAATTGTTCATTATGAAGAAGGAACAGATAAGAATGAAGGCCAAAACAACCCAATTAACAACTTTGTTGGCATTCTTCAGGACGGCTTGATTGAAAGGGTCATTTCCAATTCTATGCGCTACCCAAAATTGGTAAAACCTGAAAAAGGAACATTTTAAAACATTAATATTACCTACTGATTCGATCAGTACATTATCTTCCCCCATATGAAAAAATTGTATACTATAATGAATATGTACAACGTCAAATCGATTTGTTTGTCATTTAAGTGTGATAGGATTAAAGTGAGTTTTCCTAAGCTTATTAGAAAAAAAAAATTATTTTGTCTTTATTTAACTTTTTTTTTTTTTTTTTGCATTTGTTAGTTTCGCGTCGAACAAAAAATTCGTAAAATGTGGTCATTAATAATCTATTGACCTTGAGTCTTGAGTATATATATCCATCGGTTGTTATAACATTAAGCTGTAATTGATTGTTGAACCCATCTCTTCTACATTTAATCAGATCATTTGCTATTTGTTGAGCGCCACGGTCTACCGAGTGAACATTTTCCGATCATCGGAGCGGACGCGATTGCCGAGCACAATACGGTGCTGCAGGGCACCATCCCCAATCCGTGAGAAAGCACCATCCCCAATCCGTGAGAAAGGTTGCGAATGCTAGCTTAGCTAGAGGAGGAACTCATCGAGTTCAACGGTGATGTTCTACACTTGTTTGTGTCTTGAAGCAAGATTGTTATTCTATGAATATTAAATTATAATCCGAATATCTCTGAAAACTCAAGAAGGTTGACCAAGAATGTTGAAAAAGCACCAGATCGAAGATCATATTGCCATCCTGAAAGCAATTCTGAGAATTCAAGAAGGTTTCCCATGAAGTTTCAGCTTCATTGTCAAGTGCCTCTCCTAGAAACCAATTGTTATACACACACTGGGAGGGGAGCAACCGGTGGCACTGGAGACCAATTTCCGAGTTAAAAGTAATCAGCCTAGTGGGCTGTCATGGTGGAGTGCACGCAATCGTATGTCTGACAAAGATCTTGCAACAAACCATTTTAATTACAAGCATCAGTTGAAATGACATCAAGAACTTTTACGGAAATGACAATAGCACCCTTCACTCCTTGAGAATATTTTCGGTGCCGAATGGGTATATTTCGTCCTATTTCACGTGGTATCCGCTCGGCATATTAGGTCCGTCCAATATATTTTTGGACAATTCAGATTGAAACCATATCTCTCCTCTCATCCCAACACTTTCTCTCTCTTTTTTCTCTCTCCAAATCCGAGTCGTCAAAAAACGCAATGAATTGCTCAGATGTGTCGAGTGGGCATTATGTGATACTCACCTGCCACTGAAAAGAATACATACACGCACTTATGACCTCCTAGTTAGAATGTGATGCAAGCGAATATTTGAATTATTCAGGAATATTATTTTATTAGAAAGCTAGGATATTTGATTTCAATATCTTGTTAGGAATCTTCAAATTAGGTAATTGATAGGTGCGTAAATACGCCTATTTACGCCCCCTAACTTAGGATTTTTATGTCTATTTAGCGCGTTACTTAAAGTTTGATACTTGTTAATTGTGTTTCAGGTCTCGCGGAGCAATTACATAGTGTACGGAGCTAAATTAAGAATTATTTTACGCGATGGGCCCACGTAAAAAGCAAATTCAGTTCGGAAGGAAGTTTGTTGAAGTTTATGATTTTAATTATTGGACCCATATTTGTAATGGACCAATGAGGCTAATCTTTGGAGAATAAAAGCTTGACTTGTGGGCCTAAACAAGGAAGTTAATATGGAGATTGGAGCCCATGGCTGACTGACGGCTAATAAAAAGAGCAGCAAGGGTTTAGTTGAAAAGTATCTTTTACTTTTTGACATCAGAGAAAAAAAACGGAAGGGTGGCTACAATAGAGATCTGATCCCAGGCAGGAACAAAACAACGGGGCTGCCGTGAAGCATCTTTTCTCCCACGCCGAAACAGAAGGACGGGGGCTGCAATCAGAGGACTTGGTTCACGCACAAGCAAAGAGCCACGGTACTTCGACGCAAATCACGATCGAACCAGTCACAAGAGCTTGGGTTTTATTCTTTTGCTTTTCATTCAAAAGCTTTAAGTTACCAATGGAGCTTTATTCTTGCATGCGTATTTATTTTTACTCCACGAGTGGCTAAACCCATTGACTAGGGTGATGAGGAGGTCTCTCCAAGTAACGTAGTGTTTGATTTTTAGGGTTTTATATTCGACTTGATTGTATGACTTGGTCGATTCATAACTTCTTATGAGAGTTTATACTTTTTTTTGATATTCGAATGTGTTTGTATCCATGGTTTCAAATATAGTCATGCAATGATTTTGAATGTTTCGAGATAAGCTTTGAGATAGATTATACGACGTGAGACGGATCGTGCCGTGGTTAAATCCAATGAGACGATCCGTGCCGTGTTGAGATAGCCTATACGGAGTGCAAATCTTGATTATATTTTTAGGGATTATCGATAGAAATTGCTACCCTACGGTGATCTGGTTGAATGTTAAATATGAACCCTAGGTTTCGAAACAATTGCGTTACAAGGGGAGACTGAATCGGAAACCCTAGTCCCTTCTCTCATCAGTTTACAACTCCTTTAATTTGCATTCTAGTTTAATTTTAGGTTAATCAAATCCAAATCCAAATCCAAATCCAAATTTCTTTTAGTTTCAGAATTAAATTAGAAATTAATTGAAACTACTGCAACTTAGCTTTTTACTCTCCGTGGACGATCTCGGACTTAAGTGCTATTCTTCGGGATAATTGTTGATTCCCTGTTTTATAAATTATATTTTTGGTGCGAAAACGACAGACCAAATTTTGGCGCCAATGCCGGGGAGTTAAAACACGGTTGCATATTTTCAATTTGTTTTTAGTTTAATTCTTTGTTTTATTTATTTTTTTTTTTCCTTTCCTGTTAGTCTGTTTCAGCATTGCCAGGTTTTTGAACATCACAAGGATTGTGAAGTTGAATTTATTGGTGGCCAGGCAGATTAAAGCGATTTCGTTTACCCACTGTGAGTTCTCTTTTCGATTACTTTATTGTTGGATCGCTGAAACGGTAGTGGAATTAGGGTTTTTGGGATATTTATGCATCGATATCGGTCGTTATCACCTGAGACAGCGTCTGATACTGATCCTGAATTTGAGAAAACCCTTCGATCTTTTAAGAATTCTCTTAAAGCAAAACGTGAACGCCCAATTGCTCATAATATAAACTTTGACGTAATGGGCGACCAAACAGGAGCAATTGGTGGGGAACAGGGCTCCCCATTGGTGGAGTATTTTATTCCAAATTAGTATGAGTCCACTTCGTGCATAGTTATGCCCACGGTAAGAGCCAACCAATACGAGATAAGGCCGGACACTTTACAGATGTTGCCCTCATTTTATGGGAAACCAAACGAGGATCCTTATGATCACTTGAACCAATTCATGGAAACGAGCAAAATTATTTGCATTCGTGACTTTGATAAGGATGCATTCAAATTACTCCTTTTCCCATTCTCGTTAAAGGATAAGGCCAAACAGTGGTTGAACTCCTTACCGGCAAACTCCATCACCTCTTGGACTCAGATGTGCGAAGAGTTCCTAAAGAAATATTTCTCCATCGGTAAGACAACCCTTCATAGACAAGAGATCACCAGATTTACCCAACATGATGGAGAACAGTTTCATGAATCTTGGGAGAGATTCAATGACCTTCTTAGGACGTGTCCTCACCATGCTATCCCCAAGTGGCAGCTTGTTCAGTCTTTTTACCAGGGTTTGGCGGAACCACACCGCCAACTGGTTGATTCTTCTAGTGGTGGGACTTTTCTGCATAAGAATGTGAACGATGCATGGAAGTTATTCGAAAATCTTAGTGAAAACTCTCAACATCGTGCATCGTCCCTTAGACATTCTAGAGGGGCAACGTCTAGTTCTTCCAAACAGAGAGGGGTCTATGAGGTTCAGCCCTCTGATGACCTTACACATCAAGTAGCTGCCTTGACCCAAACATTGAAAGAATTAATCACTTCGGGTCAACATCCTCTCCCTGTGGGACATCATCCGCCCACTTTTCAGGAGGCGTGTGGGATTTGTGCTAGTCCCATGCATTACATCACTGATTGTCCTTCTGCTTCCCAATATCCAGAGTTTGTGCAAGAGCAAGTTAGTGCTGCACAAGGGTTCTCCAGGCCAGGCTACGACCCATTTTCTCCAACATACAATGCTGGCTGGAAAGATCACCCTAACTTTTCTTGGAGGACGCAAAATCAAGGCAGTCCCTCCTCTTTGCAACAGAGACCGCACAACCTAAGTGGTTTCAACCAACCAAAGCCCAATTACCCAAGCAATTTTAATCAAATGGCTTCCCAAAGGGCACCACAGCCCTTCCAACAAGCACCTCCTCCTTCTCAGGCGCCCCAGCCTCAACGGTCTCCCAATTTTGACGAGACCATGTTACAAGGGATGCAAACAGTGCTCCAAAAACTGCAAGGATTAGAGAGTACCAGCCAACAATGTAATTCCAATACTCAATCCATAGTGTGGTTAGAATCCCAAATTGGCCAATTGGCCAATGCGCTTAGCAAGAGAGAGGAGGGTAAGCTACCTAGCCAACCAGTTTCCAATCCTAGGGGTCAATTCCAAGTTGACCAGCAGCACGCTCCTAACCATCACCAGGAGCAAGCTAAAGCAGTTGTGGCCCTTCGATCGGGCCGAATTGTAGAGACTAGGCCTACAGATGACACTTCGAAAAAGCAAGATGCTCGATCTTCTGTTTTTAGGCCTAAGGAAAAGGACAAGATCCTTGAAGAGGAGGATGTGCCTCCTTTTGTTACTGATACCACTTCACCTACTTCTCCTTCCACCAGTTCCGCCATGGTACCACCAGGTGTACCACGTGTCCCTTTTCCAGCGGCTCTTAATTCACAATCTCCTTATACTAAGAAAGCCGCTGTGATGGAAGATATGATTGAGACTTTCAAGCAAGTCAAGATAAATCTTCCTCTTCTGAACGCTATTCGGCAAGTCCCCTCATACGCTAAATTTCTTAAGGACCTTTGCACTCAAAAGCGTAAAACTCGAACCAATGTTACAAAAAAGGTCCTTCTAGCTGAGGGTGTCTCCTCTGTTTTCCACACTTCTACTGCCCCTAAGTTGCCCGATCCAGGGACCCCCACAATTTCATGTGTCATAGGTGACCACATTATAGAAAGGGCACTTCTGGATCTTGGGGCCAGTGTCAATCTTATGCCATACTCTGTGTATGAGCAGTTTGGGTTTGGGGAGTTAAAACCCACCTCAGTGACTTTACAGTTGGCAGACCGATCCGTTAGAATCCCAAGGGGCATTGTCGAGGATGTATTGGTCAAAGTTGACCAATTTCTCTTCCCTGCAGATTTTATCATCCTTGACACAGAGCTTGGCCAAGCATCCATGCAATCCTCCACCATCATACTTGGTCGTCCTTCTTGGCTACAGCCAATGCTAATATCCATGTCAAGGCCGGGGTGATGGATGTGTCTTTTGGAAACATGAATGTTAACCTTAATATTTAAAATTCCACCAAGTACCCTTCCACGGATGAAGACTGTTTTGCAGTCGATGTCATAGATGATGTCGTGGAGGAAGCTCTTCCCTACATTCTTACTAAGGACCCTTTAGAGGCGTGCTTGGCCCATTATGGCCATGAGGAGTACGACTTAGGTCAAACCATTGCAGAGGTCAACTCAGTGCTCAATCATGCACCTCCAACATGGCAAGCCAAGTTTGAACCATTACCACCATTGTCACGTGAGCCTGCGCTCCCTTCTATAGAGGCCCCTCCGAAGCTTGAGCTGAAGCCACTCCCGGCCAATCTCAAGTATATCTTTTTAGGGTCTACAGATACTCTTCCTGCAATTATCGCGTCTAACCTTACTGTCATGCAGGAGGGTCAGCTTGTTGATGTGCTTAGGAGGCACAAGGGTGCCTTAGGGTGGTCGGTAGCGAACCTCAAGGGAATAAACCCCTCTGTTTGCATGCATCGTATAAATTGTGAGGAAGATGCCAAACCATCTCGAGAGATGCAACGGAGATTAAATCCCAACATGAAAGAGGTGGTAATGAAGGAGGTGGTGAAATTGTTAGATGCGGGTATCATTTACCCCATCTCTGATAGTAAATGGGTGAGTCCCACGCAGGTGGTGCCTAAGAAGTCAGGCATCACCGTGGTAAAAAATGATAAGGGTGAATCTGTCCCCACTCGCATGACTACGGGGTGGCGAGTATGCATTGATTACCGGAAGTTGAATTCCATGACTAGGAAGGATCACTTTCCACTTCCATTTGTGGATCAAATCCTAGAACGGTTGGCAGGCCAGAGTTACTTTTGTTTTCTTGATGGCTATTCAGGATATAATCAAGTGCCCGTCGACCCCGTGGACCAAGAAAAGACCACGTTCACCTGTCCATTTGGCACATTTGCCTATCGGCGTATGCCATTTGGTTTGTGCAATGCACCTGCGACCTTTCAACGGTGCATGATGGCAATATTCTCCGATATGGTGGATAATTTTCTTGAGGTCTTTATGGACGACTTCTTGGTTTTTGGGAAGTCTTTCGAGAGTTGTCTCCATAATCTTGAGAGGGTGCTTAAGCGCTGTTTGGAGACCAATTTGGTGTTAAGTTGGGAGAAGAGCCATTTTATGGTTCAAGAGGGGATTGTGCTAGGTCATGTAGTGTCTAAAAGGGGGATCGAAGTCGACAAAGCCAAAGTGGACCTTATCTCTAAGCTTCCTCCCCCTTCTACCGTCAAGCAAATCCGTTCATTTTTAGGGCATGCAGGGTTTTACCGCCGCTTCATTAGAGACTTTAGCAAAATTTCAAAGCCCTTGTGCGACCTCCTTGCCAAGGATGCCCCGTTTGTCTTTGATGATGCGTGCATGAATGCCTTTGTGAAGCTTCGTATTGCGTTGTCTTCCGCCCCGATCATGCAATCCCCTGTTTGGTCTCTTCCCTTTGAGATCATGTGTGATGCGTCCGACTATGCGGTTGGCGCGGTCCTTGGCCAACGGGTGGATAAGGTGCCTCATGCCATTTACTATGCGAGCAAGACTCTCTCCGATGCTCAATTGAACTATACCACTACGGAGAAGGAAATGCTCGCGGTAGTGTTTGCATTGGATAAGTTTCGGTCCTACCTCCTAAGGTCGAAGATTATCGTGTACTCTGACCATACTGCGTTGCGGTACTTGCTTTCAAAGAAAGACACAAAACCTAGGTTGATTAGGTGGGTCTTGTTGCTACAAGAATTCGAGGATCTTGATTGACTCCGCATGTGACCTTTCACCCTTAAAAGACTCTTTTCCGGATGAGCAACTTTTTTCGGTGTCACATAGTCAACCCCCTTGGTATGCGAACATTGTAAATTATCATGCCACTGGCGCCATACCTTCCCATTGGTCCAAGCAAGACAAGGACCGATTCTTTGCGCAGGTTGGTAATTATTTTTGGGAGGATCCGGAGTTGTTCAAATATTGTTCGGATCAAGTGATTCGGCGATGTGTCCCCGAAAGTGAGCAACAGAGCATATTGACTTTTTGTCATACTCTCGAGTGTGGGGGACATTTTAGCGGTAAGAGGACCTCAGCAAAGGTCTTGCAATGTGGGTTCTATTGGCCCACACTTTTTAAGGATGCCCATGAGTTTTGCAAGGCATGCCTTCATTGCCAAAAGATTGGCAACATATCCCACCGAGACATGATGCCTTTGTCCAATATTCTTGTGGTAGAAATTTTTGACGTGTGGGGAATTGATTTTATGGGACCATTCCCAACCTCTTTTGGGAATGAGTATATTTTAGTGGCAGTCGATTATGTCTCAAAGTGGGTGGAAGCGGTAGCAACGCGGACTAATGACCACAATGTTGCGGTTGAATTCTTGCAAAGTAACATTTTTAGTCGCTTTGGCTACCCACGTGTGATTATAAGTGATGAGGGAATCCACTTCCTAAATAGATACTTTGCGGCGCTAGTAAAGAAATATTCTATCACTCACAAGGTGGCAACACCTTATCATCCTCAAACTAGTGGCCAAGTAGAGGTCTCGAATAGGGAGGTTAAATCAATTCTTGAGAAAACGGTTAGGCCTGATCGGAAAGATTGGTCACTTAGGCTTGATGACGCTTTGTGGGCCTACCGTACGGCTTTTAAAACTCCCATTGGCATGTCTCCTTACCGATTCGTTTACGGTAAAGCATGTCACTTGCCTGTAGAGTTGGAACATAGGGCCATGTGGGCCATTAAGAAATTTAATTTTGATATGGCTGTTGCTGGTTCGAATCGTAAACTCCAACTCAATGAATTAGAAGAGCTTCGTAATGATGCATATGAGAGCTCTAAAATCTATAAGGCTAGGACTAAAGCATTCCATGATAAGCACATACACAGAAAGTCCTTTGAGCCTAATCAAAAGGTGTGGCTCTTCAACTCACGTTTGAAATTGTTTCCGGGCAAGTTGAATTCTAGGTGGGATGGACCTTATGTTATTACTCGTGTTTTTCCCCATGGTGCGATTGAAATTCGGGGTCCACGTGATGGCCAAGTATCTACGGTCAATGGCCAACGATTAAAGTCATATGTGGACGGTTTGAGTGAAGAGGGTGAAATTGAGTCCATCAATTTGGTGGACCTAGTGTACCCTAATCTTTGAGTGCTTTCAATGAGTCTAGGAGACTTGAAATCTATGGAGTTTGAGAGACCTCCAGTGTTTGCCGTGCTCGAACGGCTTCTGAAGGTCTGGTATAGCCACCTTGTCAAAGCTATGTATGTAGTACCTAGGAGGTTGGGTCTGGCGGAAGGCGTGTAGTTAGGAGCGAGAATTCTGTCTGAACCATCTGATTTTAATGTCCAACTTGGTGGAGATTGCTTCATAAACCGAGTGGTGGGTAAGGAATCTGGCAGCTCCAGAGGGAGTGACAGCCTATTAGATGATGGCACCACTTTTCAAGATATCGCTAAATCCTACACATATTGTCCTTCCAACAAATAGGGAACCACAGTCTTTAACAAGGGAGAAAAGTAGTACCCGTATCTTTCACGTGAAGAAAATGTATACGTTTTTTTGTCTTGGTGAAGTATTTTAGGGAGTATTTGTTAGCATTTTTATTTTTATTTTTTCTCTTTTTCTTCGCTTTGTATCTTTTGTTTTAATTTCTTTTATTCTCTATATTTTGTGTTGTGGGACTAACGAAGCGCAGGTTTACGCTACAAGTTGGGGGATGACTCCCACTTTTTCTTTTGCCTTGCTTTTTGTTGCTCCTACGTGAGGTGATATCTCTCCTTTCTTTCTTCGGCTTGTCTTTTATTTATTTATTTATTTATTTATTTTATGATTGAGCTGTCACTGAGGCCAGTGCTATTTTAAGTTGGGGGATGGATCACTTTGTTTTGTTTTTATTTATTTGTTGGATCCTTTCTACTTGAGACTTAGAGATTGCAATGTTTACTTATTGGTTGCTTGTGCTGAGAATCTATTAGCATTAGTTGGATATTTATGTTACATGATAGTTCTTTTTGCTAGCTTGGCGATAGGAATTTATCTTGGCACACTCTCTTAGCACCTTTGCACATGCACATTTCTTGGACCTTGACTGCTTGTGAGTTGTAACTTGAGTGCTTTCAATGGCTAGATTGGTGGAGACTTATGCCCATGTAAGTTTTAGTGCCTTACTTTCCTTTGGAGTGGTGTCACATAAACTCTTTGTTTGTCATAAAAAAAAAAAAAAGAAGAAGCTTAATTATTGTCGATCTCATTATCTTTGTTGTCAAGTATTGGGATTTAACGCATGCGTAATATTTTATATTTTGGGAATGGAAAGTTACATGGTTGTATTGCCCCTAGGAGATGATAGTAGGCCATTTTTGTGCTTTGAGCCGGTTCGTTTCTTTTTCTTAAACACTTATCCCTTGCAAGCCACATTGAGCCTCTTGCATAAGCCTTTTTCTTGTTAGGCTTCACCAACCATATTGTGTCTTGAGGATGGCAAGTTAATCACGTGAAGGTTAATTTTTGAAGAGAGTGGAGAAAGTGTATTTGAGAAAGATTTGCTTGAATTGTGGTGTGTTCTTCCCCATTGTTAAAAACAGTGAGAAAATTGCAAAAGAAAAAAAAAATAGAACTTGAATGAAAAAGGGGAAGACACCTATGCATTTGTTTGAAGAAAGAAACGTGTGAACTTCATTGTGGAATTGTGTGAAGGGTGAAAAATATGAGAGATGTGGCGGAGTTGAAAAGAGTTGGAAGAGGGCACACATTGATACTTGCCCTATGTATTTTGGCTCATTCTCGGACACTTGATTATGATTTGACCTTACCGTTGAAACACTTTTCCTTACCTAACGATATAGCCGAATAAAAGTCCTATTTGATCTTAGGGGCAATGGGCTGTGAATTGATGGATAGAAATAGTTTCGATACTTGGCATTCCATTCATGAGATCTTGTGTCTACTTTAAAAAGCTTTCTTTTGGCGTTTAAGTATGCGGGATACTTTGGTTCTTTATTGCATGACTTCTACCCGCACACGTTAAGAGTTTATTACAAGCACCTTGTTTCGAGTGTTTTCTTTTGTTTGAGTGCATGACACAATGAGAATTGAAGTCGAGACTCGGTCCAGAGAGAGTTCTTGGTTGTGGTTCACTTGTGGTCAAGGTCTTGCTCACACACGCTAAGCTTGAGTGTCATGATTTATTTCTATGCTTTGATAGCCTCTAGAACTATTATTGCATATGTTATATTCTTAGTGTTGGTGTATCGATGAGTTGCATTACCAATTTTTGGGTTCTAAGTGAAAGGATCCTCGGTGTTTTGTGGGCGATCACTGCTGAAAACCCTCACGAGATTTCACTCGTCCTACCGGGGCCATCCGGGGGTTTAAAAGATCTATCTCTTAGTTAATTGCTTTATTTTATTTGTTTTTCCACTCCTCCTCCATCACTCCCGAACCACCTCCTCCTCTCCTCCGCCACCCGAGACCACCACCACTCGTCACCTCCTCCGTCTCTCACCCACCTCTCGGCACCACTCCTCCACCATTCGGCCACCACCATTCCCACCGAACCGCCGAGACCACCCAGCCGCTACCCACCCCCTCCGGCCCGTACCCACCACCTGAAACACCTTCCTCACTCCTTCCATCCCGGTAGTTTAAAAAAAAAAACAGTGTGAGCCGTGTGTGGTGTGTACCGAACCGCCGCCGCGGGCCCGTCAGAGTGCCACCGGACGCCGCTCGAGATTTCAGAACCACTCCAGTGTTCTATAGACACCGTACAACACTTACCTGAGCTTAGAATCACGTTTGAGGTAGTTTTCTGGAAACCCGTAACTCAATTTGCGTTTTAATGGAGTTTAGGACTAGAACTTAATTTCTGATGAAGATGATGTCCTGTTTTTAATTGCTTAATTACTGTTTAGTCCTGTTTTTAATTGCTTAATTATTGTGAGAAATTGATGGATTAATACTATGATGTGTTTGGGGATATTGAAATTCGAGAACGGGAAATAAGGAAATTTGTTAAAAGAAAATATATTGTTAATTATTTATTTTATTTAAAAAAACCCAAAGTAGGGGAATTAGTGATAAGAAATATATGTGCATATAAATGTATTAAGATCATGAGTAGTATAGGCTAAGTATAACTTAAAAGTTATTTTAAAGTATGAAATCTAGTAATTGAAAATTTGGGTATGATATTATATAAAAACTAGACCTAATGTTATATGATTCCAATTTCCCTACTAAAAGTTTGTACTTGGCAATAATTAAAAATAATACTCCATGAGTTAAGGAAGAAATTCCTACTTTTAAGTATATAAACTTAAGTGGTATTGTTTATACTACTATGTTATTAAAATTCCGTATTTAAACTAATGTACTTTTAACACGAGAAATATTATTTTCGAGTATTATATAAAAATTAGAGGAAATAGCATTTTTAAGATATTTAATAATAGTTAGTAAAAATATAAGTTGATATTATGAGTTTTGTAAAAGAAAAAGAAAAACTTTATCTTTAAAGATAATGATTTTATTCAAATCGCCGTATACTAATTTTGACTTATTCGACAATTGATATCTAATAAAATTTAAAATTTTGTTATTCCATATGTTGGACTTATTGTGTCAGACTTAATGTATGCAATGTTGTATTTTGTGAGTTTTATTAAATTTCTGATGATGTTGATTGTTACGTGGATTATTGTAATTTGAATTGCTACGTGAATGTAGAATTTGGACAATAGGCTCGTTGGGTGGTACTCGAGACTTGAATAAATAATTAGACGTTAAAACCTATGGAAAGTGAAAATGATGATAGTCGCTGTTGTGACGGTTACGGTCAGGAGATAGCCAAAGTGGTCGAGGACCGTTGATTACTAAAAGAATGGGTGACGGTATCGGCACTTGTGGTTTAAGACCGGTGGATTTTGATATATCGCGCGAACCTTAAATATGGCACTGCTGGATTTATCTTCCAGAATTTTCCGGGGGTGTTGTTATTGTTTGAAACCGGAATATGGGTATCATTTCTTCTGGTTGGTTGGTTTATCATTCGCTCCTTGTGATGGTACAATAGAGTTCGACCCAACATGTAGTTTGGTCTTATTTGACTGCAACCTCGGGCTGGGCAAGTAAGGAGAGTGTAAATCGGTAGAGTTGCCATAGTTCAGAGGTTGTTTGGGGGAAATATTTCTCATGGCGGAGAAATTCTAGAATGCTCATAATGGCAAGAAAAAAGTTCATGAAAGGCTACTTGTGATTGCGTATTGTAATTATTGTATTACTTTGTGTTATTTCATTGAAATTGCAAATTGTTGTATTGAGTTTTAAGATTTCTACGTAGTAAATTATCACTCAAGATACATTTGTATCTTGGCAAATCGTTTATTTCGGCGATCAATTTGCCAGAATGTGCAGGATTTTGCCATGGAGCAGCTGTTACAGGTGGGACCCCTGAAACGGAGGCTGGCCAACGTTGTTTGGAATTTGTAGTTTGTAATTTTTGAACAAATGCAAATAAGGGCATAGTAGTTTGTAAATGTTAACATATATTTAAGAGTAATGCTTCCGAAATTTCTTAGAAAATCGGGGCATTACAAAATAACATGATGAATAAAAAAATAAAAAAATACCAAAATGTTGGGAGAACGGGTATTTAATCTCAGAGGGATCATTTTCGCACTTTCTTTCTGATATTCACTTCCTTTGTGTTTTTTAACTTGTCATTGAAAAAGTGTGTATTTTTTTTTTTTTGGCTAAAAAAGAATAAAGAAAGTGTGGATATAAAATGAAGAGTTTGAAAATTATATTGATTTCCCATTTTTCTGGCCCTTTTACACTCGATACAGAAAACTTAATGAGTGCTAACAAAAATTAAGGGAGTGTTTCCAGTAGTAAATAATGCTTTGTTTGGTTTGTGTTTTGAATTTTTTTTTGAAAAATAGTAAGGGTAATAAGTGGAAAGAGATAGAGAGAGAAATATTGAAAGTAGGGGGAAACTAAGGGGTATTTTTTGAAAAAATCTTTTTGAAAATGGAAGAGAACAAGGCATAAATTTTGAGAAAAAAATTGTAGCAATCAAGTTATTAGGTGTTTCTCGTAGTGAATAAATTATTAAGAAATATCAAGTTATTTCTTGTAATAAATAAGTTATAGATGTGTTTGAGAGTAGAGTTATTGTAGCGAATTTTTTTTGAGAAATGTTAAGTACAAAGAAAATAGATAATGAAATGACCCTTAAAGTGTACATGAACAGCTCAGATTCACTGTGCAGTAATTTTGAACCATTAGTAGCTAGGTCAATTTCCCCGCGCGCCTTCCTTTTTCCCACTAGTAGCTAGGTCAATATTTCTGAACCATGTCACTAAACCAATTGGCTCGATCAGTTTGGCCTGTGTGGCAGCCAGGGTCGTTCTAAATAAAGGTCGTCATGAAACGTGATTTCAGACTTTTTGTACCGTTATTTGTTTATGTATTGACTAATACGATTCAATAAATGTCCCGTATTACCAACATTGTTACGTATGTTATATGTTATCGCGATTTAAAATCCTAGTGGCGCCTAATTATAAGGTGTGCAGCTAGCTAAAAAAAGGAACCGTTTTTATATTAAACTTTTCTAGCTTGTAGTAAATTTTATATTAGCTAGGCTTTATTTGATTACTTAGCTTAGCAAATTATCTCACCCATCAATTCAGGTAGCCCATAGCCGCACACCTACGTACATTAGCCTAAGCAAAACCCATATTGTTTTCTCGCACAACGACGACTCGATCGGAAGACTTTTTGAAAAGAGAAGACAACAAGGCAGAAGTATTTGCCCCAAGTGCAACGTATAATTTCTCGTGGACAAGGATTCCCATGGGAAAGGTGAAGTGATGTTTGGGGAAAGACAGGAGAGGGAGAGAGAGAGGGGCACATGGGTGGGTGGTGTTAGAGGGAGAAAGGTAGCAACTTGACTTCTTGTTGACTTGCAAGTTTTCTTTTGTAGAATAGAAAAATCTTCAATTTTTTTAATACCCCGAATACATTTCTTTTCAGAGATCACAGTGGGTGGTGGTCATTCATTTTGCAAAACTTATCCAACAACTTTGAGCTTGCAAGAACTCTGAGCCTACCTTTGATCATCCAGAATACACAAGGGAATATGGCTCTGTCACTCGTTGCGAATTTGCTCACGACTCTCCAACCTTTGGTTGAAAAAGAGGTGGGATTGCTTTGGGGGGTTGGCAAAGAGATGACAAAGCTGTCAAGCACGCTCTCCACGATCGAGGCAGTCCTCGAAGACGCAGAGAGAAATCACCAGGAAGATAGAGCAGTACAAGATTGGTTGCAAAAGCTTAAAGATGCTGCTTACGAGGTCGATGACATCTTGGATGAATGCTCCACGGAAATCCTCCGATGGGAATCTAAAGGCCAAAGTTCTGGGTCTCTGAAGAAGGTAGGTACTTCTTTGCTATACCCTTTCAAAAACGTTAAATTCCGTCACAGGATAGGGCATATGATGAAAGAGGTCTCAGAGAAATTAGCTGCGATCGCTGATGAGCGCAACAAGTTTCACTTTCGTAACATGGTAGTGGAGAGCCGAGATGAATTCACTAAAAGTCGTGAAACTAGCTCCCTTTTAACTCTACCAGAACTGATTGGGAGAAATCAAGATAAAGAAAAGATTATAAAAGTTCTGTTGGAGGATGCACTTGAGAGGGACGAGGAGGTTTCTGTGTACCCCATAATCGGTATGGGAGGGCTCGGAAAGACGACGCTGGCGCAAGCTGCCTTCAACGACGAGAGAATGAAGATCCACTTCGACCTTAGGATATGGGTTTATGTATCTCAAGATTTCGATCTTAAAAGAGTGATAAAATCAACCATAGAATCCATGTCAGGGGACACTTGTCAAGTGTCAGACTTGGATTCTCTACAGAAAAAGCTTCGAGAGATGTTGAATGGGAAAAGATATCTGATTGTGTTGGATGATGTATGGAACGAAGGTCAAGAGAAGTGGGATAAGTTGAGGTACACAATAGCATGCGGATCTAAAGGTAGTTCTATTATCGTCACTACTCGTGTTGCAAAGGTTGTATCAATCATGGGAACTCTCCCAACTCACTACTTGTCCTATTTATCGGAAGAAGATTGCTGGCTGTTGTTTAAGCAACGTGCATTTGGAAACGGCAATGAAGAGCGTCCAAACCTGGTGGCTATTGGGAAAGATATAGTGAAAAAGTGTGGGGGTGTACCTTTAGCTGCCACAGCTCTTGGAGGGCTCCTGCGGTTCCAACGTGTGGAAAGTAAGTGGCTTTCTATTAAAGAGAGTGAAATTTGGAACTTACCGCAGGATGGAAATCCCATCTTGCCAGCCTTGAGATTAAGTTACTATAATCTCCCATTGGAATTCAGACGATGTTTTGCTTATTGTGCCTTCTTTCCAAAGGGTTCTAAAATTGAAAAAGGAAATTTAATTCGTCTTTGGATGGCCAATGGCTATATATCTCGCAAAGACAAACTAGAACTGGAAGATCTTGGTGACCACATTTGGAGCGAACTATGCTGGAGATCTTTTTTCCAACGTTTGGATAAACCTGAAACTGAAACATATAGATCGCTCACATCAAAACGTTGTGAAAAGGAGTGTGAGATATGGTTCAAGATGCATGATCTTGTGCATGATCTCGCTCAATATATCATCAAGGATGAACGCCATATGATGGAGTATAGAGGTTCCAGTGATACAAGTGATAGAAAAGTTCGCCAAGTCTCCATAAGGATGTTAAGAGAGGGAGATCAAGCAACATATTCCTGCTTTCAACCAGACAAGTGTGATTTTAGAAAATTTGGCTCACTGCGAGTATTTGAGGCAAGGGGCATTCAAATGATGAAGTTGCCATCTTCAATTGACAAGTTGAAACACTTACGGTATTTGGACATTTCGGGCTCAGAAATCAATCATCTTCCTAATTCAATTTGTACCTTGTGGAATTTGCAGACATTAATTCTAGATAGATGTAGACACCTCGAGAGACTGCCCAATAATATGAAATGCTTGAGAAATCTGCGACATCTGCACCTGTCAAGCTGTTCGTTGATGGAAATGCCCCCTGAAATTGGTCAATTAACTTGCTTGAAGGAATTGAGTTTATTTGTTGTGGGTAAGAACAAAGGTTGTCACCTATCTGAATTGCAACACTTAAACTTGGGAGGTGTACTTCGAATCGAGCACCTGGAGAGAGTGAAGAATCCAATGGATGCTAAAGAAGCCAATTTAGTGGGAAAACACAACTTACGCATGCTGATACTATGTTGGGAAGATAATCATGAATCTGAATCGCAAGAAAATGTCGAAGAACTAATTGAAGCCCTTGAACCACATCCAAACATTGAGAAGTTGGTCATAAAGAATTACTATGGCACCCACTTGCCACGCTGGATGATGGATCTTAAAAATATAGATCTTATTGAGCTCAGAAGTTGCAAAAATTGCTTAAAACTTCCACCAATTGGACAACTACCTTTGCTGCGAAGGCTGTCAATTTGGAGTATGGACAAGGTCAATTATATTGACGATGATTTGCCCGACGGAGGCCCAGTTAGAGGATTCCCATCTTTGGAAGTGTTGATGCTGGATAATTTGTCAAGTTTGACAGGTTTATCAACAAAGGAGGGAAAAGAATTGTTCCCTCTTCTTCACAGGATGGAGATCGCTGGTTGTTCTAACTTGAGCTTCCGGAGTATTTCCTCGCTGAAAACCTTATCGGTTGTGGGACCTTGCGCCAACGTGGTACTGGAGTCAATCTCAACTTTTGAAAGTCTCACTTCTCTTGTATTTGATAGAAATGACGAGGCTATTTGTTTTCCAGAAGAGGTTCTGAGAAACCGAACTCTTCTCAAGTCACTTCGCATTGATCGGTTTACAAAGCTAAAATCGCTTCCTAATGGCCTTGCACACCTCACGGCATTGAAGTCATTGTCCATCCATAGTTGTCATAAGCTCAAGTCTTTGCCAGAGGAAGGGCTACTAGGTCTTGAATCTCTCCAACGTCTGTCAATCTGCAACTGCATAGAGTTTAGTTCCTTGTCTGAGGGCTTGCAACATCTCGTTTGCTTGGAGTCATTGGAGATTATTGCGTGCCCAAAGCTGGTGGCTCTGCCAGAGGGCGTTAAACACCTCAAATCCCTTCAACGCCTACAAATGGGTGGGTATTCAGATGTGTTGGTGGCTTTGCCTGAGACCTTGCAACATGTCCCTGCATTACAATATCTAGATATTTCCTATCCAACACTGACATCATTGCCAGACTGGCTGGGGAACCTTACAACTCTTCAGTCATTGATCATCTCTGGCTGCCCAAAGATTTCATCACTTCCAGCTAGCATTCAAAGGCTTACCAAACTCAGAAGGTTGACAATTGCCGAATGCAGTCCTGAACTAGCTAGGCGATGTGAGAAAGGAAAGGGCGAGGATTGGCTTAAGATAGCACATATTCCACAAGTCAATGTCTACGCACCTGCAAAGCCAAAGGTACAATGTTTCTTATTTTATCCTGCATATTTTCGTTTGATTCTAGTGTTTTCATGAAGCTTGTCAACAATAGCCCTCCAGGAAGGGATATGTTAGGGCTGGCTCTAGCCCCAAATTTTGGCCCGAAAATAGGCCCCACCTTAATGTCATTTGTTTATAAATATTAAAATTATTCCAAAAGTAAAGGAATTTGAGTTCAACTCCCAGCCCTTTACTGATGATACTTCCATTTTTTCAGGCCCCTCGTTCTTTCTATTGCTGATTTTTTTGTTATTTTTGTCTCCTCATTTTTTCCTTAAAATCCACAATATAGCAAAAATCACATTATTTAATACTTTACAGAGAAATAATGTACAAGTGATATGTTATTGCATCTGATTAAACAATTTTTCACGAAGGTTGGAAATTAACTTAAAAAATCAAGCAAGGCGTTAAAGTTCATTATTGTTCGTACACATGTTGCAGTTCACATAAGTTGGAAACTATCTTCTTCTTTTTTTCTCCTAAAAATTGAGCAAGGTGCAATGTTTTAGTACATTCACGAAAATATAGTGGCTGGTTCACCAATTAAGCTGTAAAGTACTTTTCAACCAAATAAGGGTGTGTTCTGAACCCATCTTTTGAGCCTTTGCCACTTAGCATTTAGGTTCCTTCGTAAACCAGAAATTTTTGATTGTTAGATGACAACAAATTCTGACAACTAGGTTTGTTCTTTTTCTTCAGCAAGGAAAAGTGAGAAACGAATTCATCCCAATTGATTGAGATTTCAATGTTAATTCATTGTCTGGTGTATAATGATGAACCAGGATCTCGTTCATGATTAGCTACCGCTTATTTCAAAGAAACAGAATGAATTTACTCAAAATTGTGTTACATATTTGTTTCGCTCGTATTAGTTGGTTTATTGGTTGAGTTAGTGTTCAGTTATAAACTTTAGTACTTTTGCTAAACGAGAAAGAAACTTTGCACAAGCGGATAGAGATAAACCAGAACTTCTAGAATTGAAAGAGTCAATTAAGCGATCCGATCTAAATGTTATTGAAGCTCCTCTTTGCATAAATGATAAATTTCTGAGAATAATTGTTATGTACAAGTGATCAGCACCCTGTCTAAGTTGAAGCTACGTCTAAAACAACACCTTGCATCAGTGAGTGAGGTACTTAAAAAACACATAGTTTCTTGTAAGTTAGCTTTAAATGGGCTTGAAGCATAAAAATGCCAATAAGAGTACCACTCCATACGCTGACAGTGTGAATTTGTGTTTTCCTACAACAGGCATGCTGCTTCGGAATTATGCGATTGTCCGAGTCAGACTCCGAGTCAGACATAGTTTCTAGTAACTGTATGTTTCTTGTCTATTTATTTTCTCATTCATTCGTATCCTATGGTCATGTTTGTCTGCTCCTTTTGCTTTCCGTTTTCTTTAATTTTGTTGAACTCAGACTTGGATCTGGAATTTGTCAATTAGAAGGGAAATGACAAGCCAATGAAATGACTTTACGAATACATTCTTGGGGGTGTAATTGTGAAGATTGGCTCGTTTTTGCATACCTCCGTCTGGATGCCTGAGTACAATGTTGACTCTGAAGCCTATGTTTTTCGCGTCGAGACGGTGGTTAAGTCCGCCTCAAAGTGCCATACTATGTTTCTTCAGTTTTTGGGTTTGGAGGGTTAAAAACCTATGTTGGTTGGGATATTTTTTGCAAGGACATTATTAGTGTATTGCATTGAGATTCATTATTTGCATATCTGAGAGGAAAAAAAATAGTTTCTATTAGGGTTTGGGAGAGAGAACTTGTAATTTGGCCGCGGTCAGATTTTGAAAGGGGGTTGAAGCAGAAACTCTTCTTTGTTTTTCTCTTCAGCAACCATTTGCCTTTGCATTAATTGAAGCCCTTACTCGATATTGCCCGTGGAGTAAGTTTACACCCCAACATAAGCCGAACCACGTCCTTCGTCTCTCTCAGTTTGATTTTTTCTCGTTTGCTTGATTTTGCTTCGCACATTACTTTTGTTTGATTCAATATTCATAACCATCAATTGTTGAAGTCTTTGGTGGCTCTCCACAACACAGTAATCAACCAAAACAATACTACATCATTTACAAACTACCATAGGCGTACATATGTGTATGTTGTACTCATTTCTTGGTTTGGTTACCTTCCTTTTTGTTTACAAATCCAAGATCAGGTGCTCTCATGCTTGCAGGGTTACAATAGCAATATGATGGCAGCTAGTTCAGAAGTGGTTGCAGCCTCAGTTCGGATGCATTGCCGGCGGAAGCTTGTGGGCTGCTCAGGGGGATGTCGGTTCGTGTAAGCCATTACATTTTGTCCAATGCAGAACGCACAGGGCAATGTCGGTTCTGTCTTTGAAGCTATGCGCTTGCGTTTGTGTCTGTACCATTGCTTATACTCAGTACTTATGTATCTTTGTGATTTAGACTAATAGATAGAGATATTGGTGCAAACTGCTTGCTGTTTTACCAGATATTTAACGGTGTTATGTTTGTGGCTGATGGGGCCGGCCACTGGGTGTTATGTTTGAGAACCTATATTATTTTCTCTGCATTGTCTTGTGTAATTCCCGATTTGAACGTGATTTTATCGTCCTTTTACCGGTGAAATTTTTGTTCTTCGTGAATCTGTAACTCTTCACAGTTTCATTGAATGAGAAAGCTTCCACCAAACAAATCAAAAAGTTCGTTATTGGCATTTCACTTGTGTTCATATGCCATTGTACGTTTGTAGTTATCTGGAAAAGAGTGAGAAGAAGCATATGAAAGCTATAATCGATTACTATCAGCTACATAATCTTTCAATAGCATTAGCAATAGTTTGAAAATTGTTGGGCCCGCATATTAATCATTCAACCCCAAAGGTTGGATCCCCAATCGGACATCACGGTCTGGCACTCCTCTCCCAACGGCATTTTTTCCTCCAAGTCTGCTTGGCTTCTCACTAGAAACTTTGCCTGCACTCCCCCTTTTGATAATTGGACTTGGGTTTGGAAAATTAAAGCAAATCCCAGAATCAGAAATTTTTTTTGGCTTGCTGCCCAAAATAGACTCAAAACAAAGTCCCTTCTCTTCACGCGAAATATTTCCCAAAATAATCTTTGCGAGATTTGTAATGCTGACAGCGAAAACGCATCTCATGTCCTTCGGGACTGTCATGTGGCCTCTAGTGTCTGGGAAGGTGTTCATGTTCCTAGCAGTGCTCTCCCTTTTTTCTCCTCTCCTCTCCCTTTTTGGCTAAAGCTGAATTGTGAAACCAAAATCATCCACCAATCGGGAATTCCGTGGCGTGTTATTTTCCCTTTTACCTGTTGGAACATTTGGCTCCTCAGAAACAAAACCCTCTTTCAAAATGAACCAAATAGGGCCAGAGTTCACCTTGAATCCACCATTGCCTCTTCAATTGCTCTGGCAATTGAATGGTATCATATTGCAATTCCAGCCTTGGAAACCCGAAATAGAGTTACTGTACTTGTGAAATGGTGCCCTCCCGGCACGTCTTTCTTTAAACTGAATACAGATGGTGCATGCAAGAAGGACCTTACCCAAGCCAAAGGAGGTGGTTTAATCAGAGATGGTAATGGAAGCTGGATAGTCGGCTTCCATAGAACTCTTCGCCAAATGACAGCTTTGGAAACAGAGTTGTGGGCTCTGAGGGATGGACTGCAACTTGCTTACAACAATCAACTTGTTCCTCTCTGCGTAGAAATGGATGCAATGGCAGTCATTCAACTAGTTATGGGTCCAAATCAACCCCGACACGTTCTTAATAATCTCATACATGATTGCAGATGTTTGATGAGACAGCTGGGAGTGGAGAAGATTGACCATATCTATCGTGAAGGAAACAAATGTGCCGACTTAATAGCTAATATGTCGTTTGATGATGCTCTAGACTTCCATGTTCTTGATGTTGCTCCGGTTTGTATTAATTCACAACTATGCGAAGATGCTAATGGGGTGGAATACCCTAGACTCTTGTATGCCTCTTAATTTTTCTATCTAATGTTCCTGGTTTACCAAAAAAAAAAATGTTGACTAAGATCTCCTCTGCGTAAGCAGAACTATGAATAAGTTCTTTGTCACTATGCTGTTCATGATGAAGAAGGAACAGATAAGAATGAAGGCCAAAACAACCCAATTAACAACTTTCTTCATGACACCTTGATTGAAAGGGTCAAATCCAATTTTCTGCGCTACCCAGAAGTGGTAAAACCTGATTGAACATTGTAAAACATTACTATTTCCTACTGATTCGATCAGTACATGCATTATCTTACCCCCATATGAAAAAATAGTATCGTACGGACCACAATGAATATGTACAACCTAAAAAAGAAAGGTGAAAGTAATTTGCAACATCAAAACCAGACTCGATCCTAGAAACCAATTTTTGAGCTAAACAGTTAGCGATCGTGGAAAGAAGAGAAAAATCAAAAGAGAGAAACTTTGTGCGAAGACATCGATACAATAGAATGATTTACAGTTCCCCAAGCTGGATAGGGATTGAAAGAAATGCTGCCTATTTCCGGTTCTCTTCTTCGTACTGATTCCACCACACAATTTTCCCGAAAGCTGAACTTCATGAATCAAATAATTTGATCATCTGATTGCCCAGAATGTGAATCAAATTTGTGAAAGTATCACTCTCCTTGTCGTCAAAGTGAAGGCTCTCGATACCCTTGAGAGCGGACTCGTGGTCCACCGAGGACAAACCAGGTAGTCTCCCTTCTTCCTCACCTTCAATAAGAACACAATATGAAAGGATTGCTTTTTGTTAGGTCGTTTAACTTCACAAAAGAAATTGTGATGGGTTCTGGAAAAGTAGGCAAGGATCGACAAAATAACTGTTGCAAATACAAGAAGCAAAGCAGGAAATCACCTGACTGGCGTTGAGCATTGGTGACAAGAGGAGGCCGTCGGGGGCTTCTTCCAACGCCGGGGCCCTGACAAAAGAAACCATCCTTACCGATGCAGATAGCAGCAATGAACAAGAAAGGTAATTCATTCGTTTATATCACTTACAAGAGCCTGGGAAGGAGGAGCAGCAATTTGCGACTGCTGGTACTCCAAAATTGTCCAATCGAAAGCATAATCCAACTGGAATCCTGTGACCCGATTAACAAGGAATGATACTATATATTATTGGTTATTAAGATGTAGGAAATGACGGAGCATAAACTTCAATCTCTTATGTTCCGGGTGTTCTGAAGTGCATATTACAAAGCAACATATATAAACCTTCGCGAGTAAGGAGGTCTTGGAATAATCTCTTCAAATAAGCATAATCTGGTGTATCATCAAATCGCAGACGGCGACAGTAGTCGAAGTATGATGCAAACTCTGTTGGATAACCCCGGCACAGAACCTGAGGGTAGTGTAATAGTTATGACATCATGCAGATTGAATCAGAGAAAAAACATTGTTATCTTTATGATTAATGAAAACTTTCTTCGAAGAGTTATTGCACTCTTCGAACCTCTCCCAATGCATTTTGTTCCCCTATTGTACTGTTTTCATCTTTGCATCTTTACGATTAATGAAAACTTTCTTCGCCATTCAAAAAAAAAGAGAGCGTTTTAGCAATGTGTTTAGTGTTTACAAAGAAGTTACCTCAATGGTTTCCACCTTTCTTGCATAAATTTTTTCATGCTTCTGCTCCTTAGTTCCTGCTTTCACTCCCTGCCAAGGAAGACTACCCCCACAAGGGATGTCACAAGACTATACACAAGAAAAGGCACAACAAATAAATGAGAGGAAATGCACCAATTATCACCTTCCTCTTAGGAAATACATGAGGACATATCCAAGCGATTCTAAATCATCCCTCCGGCTTTGTTCTTTGCAGGTCGCAAACAATCAGAAAGAACAAAGTAAATATTGGACAACCGAAGACAAAAGTTCAGAAACTGTCATGCAATGAGTAAAGCACGTGTGTATATCAATCGAAATTCCATTGTGAACACTTACCAATGCCACGGTGAGTGTTCAGACTTGTGTATCTTGGAGTTCCAGTCAAACTTTTGTTTTCTCTGCATAGTGCATGACCATAATATGATGAATATATCCACAAAGCCAAAATGTAAAAGAAGAATTTAAAGATGCTCAAAGATGAAAGAAGCTACATTCGTTTCTTATAAGCACAAATTACACATCCCTGATTTACTGTCAGCTGTTAAGAACAACTTCCTACTAGTTCATATTCGGAAAGGGGCGAAGGGGCACATCAACAGACCTGTAAATAATTAAAAGGCACATACGGGAAAACATTTAAACAAGAACCGATGCAATACCAATTGCACATCAGCATGTCCCAAAGTCGCAAAGTAAAGCAAAATTTTCTTATCAAAAGACTACTTGGATGTAAATCATCTGATACATCTCAGTCAGATCCAGAAAGCAATTGAGGATTCAAGATCATCTCACCTGTATGGAACATGTTGGTGGGATTTAGTGTCTCTGTATTTCTTGGCCAGACCGAAGTCAATGATGTAGACCTACAAGAAGGATGAGATACAGAAGCCCTTATTGAAACAGATATCCAAACAAAATACTTTAAGCACCAGAAAAATAGAAAGGAAAGGGGGCGGGGACCTGTTTCGCGCGCCTTCCCAAGCCCATGAGAAAATTGTCTGGCTTTATATCTCGATGTAAAACGGATTTAGAATGCACAAACTCCACAAGGTTGATCTGGAACAAATATCAGGATTAACCCATCTTGACAACTTTTAAATGATCTAAATGGAGTAATATCATGCACAAATCAGACGCAATTACCATTTGATCTGCAAGCATAAGAACGGTCTTTAAAGAAAATTTCCTACTGCAAAGATTGAACAAATCTTCCAGACTGTGTCCGAGCAAATCCATCACTAGAACATTATAATCTCCCTCGACTCCAAACCATCTCATGTTCGGAATCCCAGCTATAATTTGGTAAGAATATTGATGATCAGAAAAGAGAAAAGATATATGAGCAAAATATTTCATGAAAGATCAACTGACAGTAACTGATTTAATAAACAAATCGAAAAAGATGGAAATAAAACTGTCATTACTTCCTCCCTGTAGAACTCTGTACAGCCTTGATTCATAAAGCTACTGTGCGTGTTTTGTCTTCGCATTTTCCTGAGGATTCGGAACAGTATTAGCATGTTATCGGCCACAAATATTGAAAATCAAACTGTACAATAGTATCGATATCGAACTAATCAAAGAGACTGGCTGATGTTACAAGCAGGCAAATGCTTGGGGGCCTTGTCTCAATTCCTGGTAATATTTGATACGACATTAACGCGCAGCACTCTCATTTGTAAGTTGGAAGTCAATTCCTTCCCAAATGCAGTGCTGTTATGACAACTTAAACTAAAAGAATTCCTCATGAAGATTCATCCTATGGCTGGCTGCTCAGCAGATTCAAAATCCATCTAACCTCTTACCTAATGTAGACCCAAATCCACATCTACTGAAAACAATATCAATGAAACTCAATCACTCCCAGGTAATTCAAACATGAGTACTGAGCCGTTGGAACATAATTCTTCTACTATAAGACCAGTAGATGCGATTTGTTCGTCTTTGATGTTTTCCAAAATGTATTCATTTTTTAACAAACATTTGGTGGGTCGCCATGTAACCAGCTTTAGGTCAGGGACGGCCTTGGATGGACCAACTTAGAAACCGTGCGATTTTGGCTCTGCTGAGGTCAGATGGCTAAAATGTAACACTCCATCAGTTACGTCATACTAGTAGTTGCCACAACTGGCCCTGAGCTAAAGTTCGAGGAGCGGCCACTTTAGATCCCAGGAAATTTACGAATGTGGGGGGTCCTCCTACTTTGGTACTCCTTATAACTCCAACAAAAAAAGGCCCCGTCTTTAATCTTCTATTTAGGCTCCTGAAATGTCAAGTCCAGCTCTGCTAATTACCAAGGAACATTTTTTTTCCTCCCTTAAAACTTTCGGAAACAAAAATTTGCGCAGAAACGCAAGTGATTGAAAACCAAATTATCGCCTTCCAGCAAAATTTGGACCGATAGTCAATCCGTTAACAATGATGCACAACAGTACAAGCAATCGACAAACAAATTCAAATGTTAATGAAAGCAGAGAACTCACGAGCTTAATTGCAACCTCTTCCTTTGTCTGAGTATCAGTACCTGCAAACAGAGCCCGTTCAACGCAAACCAATGGAGAAAAATACAAAGAAGAGGCCTACGGTTAGGCGCGGACACAAGGGGATGCCCGGGGGTGCCCGGGTCCCTGTGCAACTCCAAATATTTTTTCACAAATAATTACGCTAGCTTTCAGGTTAATTCGAAAATGTTCTATATGATCGCCCCTACAAGTCCCTAAGGTGGGAAAAAATTTCATTAAGTTTGTCTATATGTATGAAAAAAAACCCCGTAAATTCCAAGTTATCGACTATTTTTCGGATCGTGGATGTTAAATTAAATGATGGCTATGTATGTAGTATGTACAGAACTAGCAACTAGCAAAATAGATGTCATACACTATACTTCATGTTATTAATGTCAAATACATATGGTTCCGGTCCAAGGGAATACAAATTTTGCATCCGCCACTGTCTATCTATGGTACAACCTTCAAACAAATTTGCATCAAAAGAATGCACATCTAGTACCAAAAAACGCGCAACTCACCAAAAAACGAATAACTACTTTGAGGTCTACTGGATGCGCCTATATGTAACTTAACCGAAGAAATAAGTAGCTAACACTATTAAAATGCGTAAAGCCCAACGATATGGGCAATAGAATTTGGACTAAAAATATGCGGACCATGCAACGTTGATAATTTAATATGCATACCACTTCCAAGGTACAACCCACCCGCCCGCGTAACTAATCGAAAAATACGCACACAAGAAAAATATGCATAACATACGTCAATAAAAAAACTCATAATATTATCATGTTACACCCTCCCAAAACAAAAGGCAAAAATCACCATAACAAAGAGTGATACAGACCAAGGTAAATCTCTCCAAAAGATCCACTGCCGATTTTCCGGCCGAGACGGAACTTGCGGCCGATAAGAGGCTCCATTAGTCCTAAACCCTAGTATTGTTCGCAACGTTTGTTTATTATCCGACTGAGTAAAAAGCGGTACAGGGCTGAGAATAGTACAGTTCAACGACCAGAAACGGTGGGTATCTTTGTCGTTGGCTTTTTTGGTCAGAGAGAAATACGCCTGTCTAAGACATGCCGCGAAGTCCAATTTTATTCATCCATCTAAAAAGAGGGCAAATATTGCCCACGTTGCTTGATAAGTTACGTTTTATATTACTCTCCTTGGTTGATAAGTTACCTTCTATTACTGTCTTTAATTCATCTTTAGCGAATGTTACCAACCCTAGTTAGTTTTTAACTAAAGATAAAAAATAAAAATAAAAAGAATAAAATACCGATTTACTTGCACGAACCTAAAACCATCTATATTACAAAATGGGGTACCTATTGTCATCTATTACTTCTCTAACTCTATTCAATTTTGGGTTAAGAATACGTTGGCCCGTGCCCTAGTGTATATAATATGGAACAGCGGTTTTTTAATTCTTCATATTTTAGATCCTCAAATTTGTACATATTTTTTTGAGTACTGCTATTGGTACCGATGGTACCGTAGAGAAAATGCATTGGTGGCCATCGGACGGCTGATCCGAGCCGTCCAAAAATTTAACAAAACAAAACCGAGTGGGCTTGCGCGAGAATCAATGGCATCCGAGGTGTGTAGAATACTTGATCCGAGCATCCCCTTTTCGTGTATATACACGTATATACATATATAGACGAAAAAGGGGTGCTCGGATCAAGTACCCTACACATCTCAGATGCCGTTGATTCTCACGAAGGCCCACTCGGTTTTGTTTTTTAAAATTTTTGGACTGCTCGGATTGGCCGTCCGATGGCCGGAGACGGCCGTCCCGTGGCCGTCGGTGCATTTTTCCTATGGTACAATCGGTACCAATAGGATTTTCATATTTTTTTTATGGCTGAGATTTACGGATAGTAAGATTAAAAATATATTTGGAAAGAATAAATATTTGGAAGAAGGATGAAAGAAAAACTAAAATTGATATTTCCTAATTTTATTCTGATTCCTTATTTTCGAATTTTTCTTACTTTCTTAATGGTTATCACTCAAAAACGATTACCGTGATCTAGGGCTGTCTCTCTCTCAAACGTTAATTCCAAAACAGATTCTAAATTTGAATCCGAAACTACTTTTCCTCTCACACATACATTTAGCTCTCTCTCTCTCTCTCTCTCTCTCTCTCTCTCTCTCTCTCATCTATATGTGGGTGTGTGTCTGGGCCATGTCAGTTTTTGGAGGACTGATTGAGTGGAAAAAAATTGATTAATTATATACTCCGTATTTGGTTATTTGATTCATTGAAATATGTTGGTGGTAGCAAATGTATTGATTTTGTTGCATTTTGATTCTAAGTCATAGTTTCATCTTCCCCTTCATAGGGTTGAAAGTTGAAAGCCAACAAAAATATACATGTGCCTGTGTTTTCGCATTGAAGTTAATTTTCTTATTTAACTTAATTTTCTATAATACATAACACAAGATTGTAGGGCCCATCCAAACTTAACAAAAGACAAGTTGTTGCAATAGATGATTATTTTGATCGAATAGTTTAGGCATATGATCTCCTCATTTTAGTAAAGTGCTCACATTTTTTGCACATATTACACAATTATTGTATGAATTTATTTACTCCTAACAACTATACATTAATGTCTCTGTGATTTTTCAAAAAAAAAGAAGAGAAGAATACCAAAACTTTCCAAATTTTGTGCTAATTTGAAATATATGTATATATATATATATATATATAGAGTCCCCTTCTTATGAGGGATCCCTTACTTAACTTAAGTGCGGACCTCATGGATCCCAATCGAATTTCGATGATCCGAGCCGCTCAATGTGATCAGAACGTGATTTTAAGGGTTATAGCAAGAAATCGTCAAAAAAAATGGTCGGGAAGGGCTTCATCCGAACAGTTTTTTAATGAACGGTTCAAACAAAAACTGCTCAAATCAAGCCCTTCCCGGTCATTTTTTTTGCCGATTTCTTGTAGGTACCCTCAAAATCACGTTTTGATCACATTGAGCGGCTCGGATCATCGAAATTCAATCGGTAAATGAGAGAAATGAGGAGGTCCGCACTTAAGGAGCCTATTTAAGGTCCTCACAGGAAGCTCACTGTATATATATATATATATATATATATATATATATATATATATATATATATATATATATATACACACACACAAAACTTCTAATAAGGGCACACTTACCGTATTACGGTAAGGACGTCCCTTTCCCGACCAATTTGCGATGATCTGAGCCGCTCAATGTGTTCAGAACGTGATTTTAAGGGTACCCGCGACAAATCAGCAAAAAAAAAGACCGGAAAGGGCTTGATCCGAGCAGTTTTTGTTTGTATTTTATCGAACGGTTCAAATAAAAACTATTCAAATCAAGCCCTTCTCGGTCTTTTTTTTTGTTAATTTCTTGCGAGTACCCTTAAAATCACGTTCTGAACACATTGAGCGGCTCGGATCATCGAAATTTGATCGGGAAAGGGGAGAAAAGGGGAAGCCCTTACCGTAATACGGTAAGAGCGCCCTTATAAGAAGTGGACTGTATATATATATATATACACATACACGCAGTCCAGATCTGGTCAAGACATCCGGACCGGAGCTTAGGTCCGGACCACAATCTCAACCGTTAGATTGTGTTTTCAATGGTCGCGTTTTGCCTAGAGAAACTTGGCCAACGAATCGATATCCATCTATCCTTGAATAATACCGAGCTCTCGGTGCCTGCTTGAGTCCATATAAGGCTTTCTTAAGCCTGCAAACATGGAACTCCTTCCCATTAACTATCTGTGCATCCGGACCATCAAAAATACAATCCGACGGCTGTGGGAGAAGTCCGGACCTAAGCTCCGATCCAGACGTCCTGACCAGATTGGGACTGTGTGTATGTGTGTGTGTGTGTGTATATATTGGAGCGTTCTAGGGACACAAAAAAAGACACTCCGTCTCAACCATTGAAGCTAATGACTGAGATTAGAAATTCACAAAGAATTACTCCTAGCCGCGAAGAATTACTCGTGACCGCGAAGAATTATTCTTGACCAAGAATTAATTTTGACCGCATCGAATCGCACTTGGCCGCATCGAATTACTTTTGGCCGCATTAAATTGCACTTGGCCACATCGAATTGCGCTTGGCCGCGTCGAATTACTCTTGGCCGCATCGAACTGTTTTTTACCGCATTGAATTACACTTGGTTGCGTCGAATTAGATAGTCTCGCAGTTCTTTGTGGCCAATTGCAATTTGATGCAGTCAAGAGCCATTATTTGCGGTCAAGAGTAATTCGTAGCGGCCTGGAGTAATTCTTCCCGGCCAAGAGTAATTCTTCGCTTCAAGAGTAATTCTTCGCAATTTTTGGCCGCTTCGAATTACTCTTGGCCGCATTGAATTGTACTTGGCCGCGTTGAATTACTTTAATGTCTCGCAATTCTTTGAGGCCAAGTGCAATTCTATACAGCCAAGAACAATTTGATGTGACCAAGAGCAATTCTTTACGGCCAAGAGTAATTCATAGCGGCCAGGAATAATTCTTCGCGGCCAGGAGTAATTCTTCGCCAAAAAAAGGAGCCTATTGATATCCAATTAAGCTGAACTAAAAATTTTTGTGATTTTATCAAGCATATTGATATCCGATTAAGCCGATTTTTTGTAGGGAGAGTAATATATCATGATTAAGAGATGAACTGGACTGGAAATATGGTGGTTAATGTTCACTTTTTAAGGTAGACGCCAAACAAAATTGAACTCGTGACCTTGTCACATGATTTAATTGAGAAAGAGGTTATTTTCCTGCGAATATTCCTCCTGTGATGATTGAAAGTAAGAATCATCAATGCTTTTTAATTATCCAAATCGTTAATTATGGTGGGTAACGTTCACTCACTTTTAGGAAACTGTGAATCATATTCGTTTTCACTTATGCTTAGACTCTGATTCTTCATTCTCTTAAGATACTATGGTTCATTTAAATAGTTCCGACCTTCGATCCACTTAACTTTCTTCACGAGTGACCTGCATATTCAAACCTACAAAGTGAACAACTTGAATCGTTAAATAGAACTACATTGCATCCCAATTTGATTCCTGAGAGATGACATGAAAAATTGTCATAAAAGCATCTTGATTCAATCTGCCATTTGGCAAATTCGTTGCTTTTCTTTCTTGTTTACCAGTTCATTTAAATTGCTAGTAAATGCGTTTGGCTCGGCTTCAAGCTTAGTTTTCGGTTCTTACTAAAACTTAAAGGGACAAATAAAAATGGAAGCTTTTACTTGGATCGAATTTTTCAACGATCCAGTTATGAGAAGCCGAAAAGTCCTGACTTTTGGATTATCAAGACCTCCATGTTCTTCTGTCGGGAAAGTTATGAGCCCAGATTAACCATCAAGTTGTGTAGTGATGACTTGACGGGAAGAAATGGCATTTGGAAGTGTTGCTGACTTAACATTTAGGTTTCGTCATAACAAAGCTTGCACTGTCTTTTCGCACTTGGGCGCACAGCGTGCCATTAGCAATGATTCTACTACCGTGCGACAAATTCGCAAGCTGATCCTAAGTAATTGTTGTCCATTGGACAGTTCTTGGGCAGAATTGATATGCTGCAGCTGAAAGGTCCCATGAATGGCTATAAGCTACTTTACATTTCAGTTCGATTCCTTTTGTTCCAGTGGGAGAGAGTACACCACAGTTCTGTTCGTTGGAGCAGTTCAGTGTGGTGTCACTGCAACCAAGTGAAGCCGTTGTATCCTAGGAAGCAGACGCCATACGATGCCCTCTAACACCTTGGGTGAGGCAAGGTGGCGAATTTTCTTTAAGGACACTATATGACACACAGGCCTCAGTTTGCCATCTTCGACCTATTCAGAGTTTCTGTTTTACGCAATACAGTTTCTGTAACATCCTTCCAGTGGTTTATTTCCACAAATCAATGAGACTGTTTAACTGTTTCTTCTTTAGCATTGTTCTTCCTACAATCCAACAAACTTGAAACTTTTCTTTGTATAAAATCATTTCTGTTTGATAGACAAATCAACAAGCGCCTTGCAAATTACAATAAAGAATTTCAGTGATAACCAAGATCAAGATTTCATTGATACTATCACTAGGTACAACAAGAATGAATCAATTGAAGAAAAAAAAAACTACAACAAAAAAAGGAGCCTAAATCAAGTATTGCCCAAATCAAATTTAGACTTGTACAAAATAATGAAGAAATGAGGTCAGGGTACACTACTCCTCAAGTACTGCTGGTGTTGATCCATATGCATAAGGCTCCAACTTACCAAGCATTGAGCTTATTTCCTATTTCCATTTGGCCAGCTGCCTTAGCTTAGCTGGCAGTGGGAACAGGGGTCCTTGGACTTGGGACTCCCATGTATGCTAGTCTGGGAGAAAGCCGAACCTTTGGGCTGGGCCTTGGAGAAGGGATCGGGCCATAATATCCAAACCCTGGAGAAGCGATTCGGGGTGAAAGGTTAACTTGTTCAAGTGCTCGGAATTGTAGCTCCGTTGGGTAGTCCCGGACACACCCAATGCGTGGCCCAGTTCCTGTGCTCCACTTACACGACAACCGTTTGGCCAAGTCAAACGGTGCCTGCACATTGGCATCAACAGTTTCCATGTCTTCTTGATGATCAGTTGTGATTGATGTTTCCTCAACCGCAACATCAACATAAGAGGTGTTTGTTGAATCTTCTTCAGATTGGGTATCCAGAGTCACTGGATCAGGCTTTGGTTCCTCGGAAGAATCCCTGAATGAAGGATAGTCATCGTCGATTGCACACCTCTGTATGAACAAAGAAAGAGTCATCAGTGTTTGTTTAGGCCTCAAGGGGGCTATCATAATAAGAGCTTGCTCACGAAATCAGTTGAGCATTAACAGATTCCACAAGCATGTCCAGTTATTTGAAGCTTATTTGCCGTAAAATTTGAATCAACATACTTAAGCAGTGGTACTTCAGAAAGGTAGGATGTTAGGTAATCGGTACAACTTTTTCAGGTTTCAGCTTATTTGATTTTTCAACTTAAAAGGCGCAAAACGAGCTCAAAATACAATTTTAGATAGTTGTGTTTTAGATATCATTTTTATCAAAAACACAAGGGTACAATAGTTGCAACCATCCCAAACAACTCGTATAGGCATTCATGAAACGTATATGTGTAATACGGATGTGTGAACAAATTTTAACAGACAACAGAATAGAGGTTCAGAACATCTACCTTGACATTTGTGAGGTCTACATTGTGCTCTTGAAGGAAGCTGATGAACTCCTGGAAATTCTCTTCTGTAGGGTGATAGTGACCACTGTATGGCCATATAGCCTGGGAAATAAAAGCACAAAAAAACACATATTTAGACACATGACAAATTTATAATTGCATAATTTACACTAGACACGTGTATGGATCTATGCATATACCTCAAGAACCCCAGCATGAGCAACTAATCTTCCAGCCGCGGTGGTTGCTCCACCGGAAAGAAAACTCGAATGCTGAAACACACCTTTCTTCTTCTGCCCCACATACAAAGTCCTCGATGTGCTTAGAACAAAAATCCACTTTGAACCCTCTGTGGTTTCGATAAACGAACCAGTTTGTTTAGATACAAGCTTCCCATCTTCAACATTTACTTCATAAGCTTCCCTTTCTTTCTGAAATGAAATAGGTCCAAGGATATATAGCAATATATTAGACATCCATAACATAGTTTTATTGTTTGTTTTGATATCAGGTGATGTAAAAGTTACCGGTCCAAGGTATTTGATGCATTGGCGCTGTAGATCGACCCTTGGGCAGGACTCGAGATTTACTTCTTTGCCGTTGCCCACATCCAACCTTCATATTTCAAAGACAAATATTTAAGGTATCATCACCAAAGAAACTTGCTTTTAGACTCATCTTGAATCATGTCAAACGCGCCAATTTTTCTTTTGTTTCAAATAACTTTGGCATCAAGAAATCCTTTAATGTACTCACCAGTAGAAGAAAGGCTGAGTGCTCTCACTATCAAACCAGATATCGTAGTACAGATGCAAATTGTGCCCATACCGATGTCGTGGATCAATCTGTACCCCCCCAAAAAAAACATGATCAGATCATGGAGTTCTCTTAAAACTTGAGGGCTGACAATACCCAATATTGGAAAATGAATACACTTATAAATGGCCGATTAAGACACGGTGTTAATCTCAGTTTCTAGTCTTGAGCAAGGCCAAGCCCCCTAACTTTCTTTAGGGTGTGTTTCAATCTTTAATTTTTCAAGGTATTTGTGGAGGAAAAAGAGAGTATTTCAAAATGGTTTCCGAACGTATCCAAACTTTAACCTTTTTGCCTTTCTTCTCATTTCTCTCCACTAAGTTCAACGTCCAAACACAACAATAGCGCTCCATTTTCATAATGGCTAAAAGTAAATTCTAGTGCCTTCAAAGAATGAATATTCAAACAGAATAAAATGGTCTCAATGAAAGTACTTACAGCTTCAAGCCAGTGTTGAAGGGCTAGTTTTTGAGCCTTTTCATCCTTGGACAATCCTTTTCCCACCTTCAATCATAAAATTTAATATTTCAATTTAATTCTTTCCAGAAAGGTAGAAAGGGTAGAGGAAGAGCTTTGTTAAATTCAAAGAATATGACTCAGAACAGTACCTTGGCAGCTCTTGTCCTCGCCCTAGCCCATCGCGAACCAGCTGTTTCATGTTTCTCAACGCTAAAGAACGACACGGAGCTCTGTCTAAGAGCAGCAAAATCTAATGCTTTCCACCTACAGTTTTTTTTACAGTAACCAATTATGGAAAACTTCACCAAAAGAAAAGGCATAAAAGGCAAAAAACAGATAACAGGATGTAAAAAGACTAACCACAGCTCTTCAACCACAACTGCACAATCGGCAAGATTTCTTCGCGTTCGGTAACTCTTATAAACTTTCTGAAGCGTAACCGCGGCAGCGTCAAGCTCACTAACAGGTCTTGGCGAAAACAGTATCGCTGGTTCAGGAAGCGAAATTGAGGGCACTGACTTATCAATAGAACCATCAACTTCCTTGTTCAAACCCGAATTCCTTATGTCTTGGACTAGATTCTTGAACGAAAGAGTTGTCTGGAGCATTACTTTCATGGGTTCACAATTCTTCAGGTTTATAGAATTCTTGGAACTTTTCATATCAAAACCAGTTTCTGAATCTGTTTGCTTGAAGCTATTAGTCCTCAATGTCATCTCTTGTCTCTTGTAAGTCAAATCAATGTCACAGGCCAAGCAGAAAAACCAATGTCTCACAATTTCTTGCCAAGCTGATGGAAGTAAGGAGAGGGATAAACCCATAAGGAATTTGAATGCGGCAGAAAAAATTGTTCACCTGCACATTATGAAAAGGAGAACATAAGAATAAGAGCCTTGAGGAAAATGTCATGAGCATTTCCCTCGAAGATTTATCCCCAAAAAATGCAAGATTTTCTACTCCAATTCAAAATCGAAAAACAGGTGAGAGTCATGCATCCATATTCTATGCGTACACTTCATTATACATTAGTAGTGACCCATTATTCCACACACTGAAACCAAACAAATGCAGGCCTGCTCCCAGGCATACCCCACCCTTCACTTCACCATTTTTTTTTATTATCACAGACAATGGCGAATTGAGGATATTACCGAAAACATAAGCGGGAGCCCTTCCAAACCGGACTCACGGATCACTACGGCCGACTTTCATATCGGCCATAGTGATCCGAGAGTCTAGACAAAACCAAAAGTACTAGAAAACAATTAACTGCATCCCAATAACTCTTTCAAGGACCAGTTAATGGCCTATCCAAAGCCATATGAGCATTCACTTACCCTCTAATTTCCCATTTTCATATGAAGACAGACACCTTTTAACCAAACTCAAAACGATTACAGTAATTACAACAACGTAGCCATATAACCAGAAAAGAATTTCATCCCAGAAACATATCTTCCACCTTCTACTACCAATAATTCAAGACCCAGCTCCAAAATAATGAATGATATCAGAAGCCCAAAATCAAAAAGCCATAACCCACAATATACACAATAAGATATTGAAAATCAATCAACCCAATTGAAACACAATCATTGGGATTAACGAAGTACATTCAGGAAGAATATGATTCTCTTACCTAACCAAATCTTTGAGAGAAAAGTTCTTTTCTTTTTTTGGTTTATTTCTTCAAACAGATGGTGATCACTGGGAATTTGGAAAGACCCACTAGCAAATTCGCAAGTTGTCTGTGACTCTGACCACCTACCCTCCTTATATAAGTAGATTCCGTATAGCCAGAAAAGAAAAAAGTAATGTAAATCCAAAGGCACTGGAGTCCACTGGACCTTCGGACACGTATCACGTGGACTGGAAAACTGAAAACAGCAGTCTTTGAAATGAAATTTCTTGAAAACTTATTCAACTGGGTAAAAGCTAGTTTCAAACCCACGAGCTCGTGTTTTTTGATCTGTTCAACGCTTGAATTTTTGTACTACCTTTTACTTTCCGAAATTGCAATCTTTTTATGGGGGGGGCCTTCTGTGACGTTTGTCACCCATGACACGCTCAAGGGACTATAAACCCAGAGAGAGAGAGAGGGAGAGAGAGAGAGAGACAGAAATTTTAGATTCTGAATTCTTAAATTGAAAAATATTTAGATTATGATCGTTAGATCAAAATCATTTACAAAAAGTAATGTAGATTTGCTAAAAACAAAATGATCTTTACTATTTTTCGTTAAAAAATCGCATTATAACTTATCATAAAAATAGGTTTTACATATCATTTACTAATGCAAGACTTAATACGTTTTATATGAATACACTTACTACTGAGATGTTTTGACAGTCAATCGTTGAGATCAACTAATATAATCCAACGGTTGAAAACAACTGGGAGCATCATAACCATTGCTACCCAAGGTTAGTCTGAGTGGGTTTGTTTTTTTTCATAATTGACCAAGTGCGATTCTTGAGTTAGGCCGTGAAATATGTCTTTGGTTTCATATGCGCTTTCTCGGGTTTGAACTGGAGATCCGGTTGGGTTTCTCTACTACCTGGACCTAGATTGGTTCTTAATCTAGGCGTTTCGTCGGCCTTGCTTATGTAGGGGGTGTCTGTGTCGAAGTCTATGTAGTTTTGGTTCTTTTTTATATCATTTTGATACAATCTGTATTGCCTTTGAGCTTTGATTTGTGATGTAATAAAAAAAAAAAGACATGTCTTTGACCGAACCAAAAAGTGATTATTTGAAGTGCAGATAAATTGGCCCGAATACAGCCACCGTCGGTTTAAAAAAATGTATAAAAAAAAAAGAAGAAAAAAAAAGAAGTGGTCAAAGAAAGTACGCTCGTGAGATTTTTCCATGAAAAAACACCACAACACAAACAAGAAGAAGGGACAAGGCAAACTCTTGTCTTACTACTACTGCTAAAAACCGGGAATTGCAGGTCAACTACAACCACTTCCCGAATTCCAGGTCCTGGTCATTACCATTTAGTACTCACGTACGAACGCGCCTAACTCAATGACACATTTGCCTCCAACTGCTTCTGGTCGCATTCATTAAAAACTAGCCCTTTCGGTTACGTCAGGCGAGAGCTACTCGAGAGCGGTCTGTATTCAATTAAGATTTTGTGCCAACTCACTCATGGGAATAGTTTAATCCGAACGAGTATTTTGAACTCGTCAAGTTTTCAAATCAAACTTGAGCATTCACTACTTGAGTCAAATTCAATTGGTCAATAGTTTAATGCGAACGAGTGTTTTAAGCTCGTCAAATTTTCAAATCAAACTTAAGCATCCGTTGCTTGAGTCAAGCTCGTCAAGTTTTCGAATCAAATTTGAGCATTCACTGCTTGAGTCATATGTCAATTGGTTTATCTCGTGCAGGTGCTTATTTTAGAAGTCAAAGAAGTATTAAAATGAGAGTTGTTTTGGCATAATGATCTTTTAAAATTCGAACAAATTTATACAAACTCATTTAAGGCCTAGTTTCTATTAAAAAGTCAACTTGATTTTTTTTTGTTTTGTATTTATTAAAAAAAAAATCACATTTGTTAGTTTTGCGTTAAATATTTGTGAATTATTGGTTCGGCTCGATGAGAGGAGTCAAAAAGGTTAAAAATTAAGACTTTTACCAAACATTTTTTGTAAATATCCAAGAAAAAACTCGAGAGGTCCGGCTTTTTAATTTGGGCAAAATTTAATGTTTTTACTTTTCCGATTCGCCTCAACGAGAAAGCTGTTCTGGCTTTTTCTTGAATATTTTCAAAAACAATTGGGTAAAATTCATAACTCTCATCGACACGAATTAATAATCTACGAAAATTTTACGCAAAATTAAAATATGCAAAAAAAAAAAGAAGTTTTGAATAGGAACACAACAAAAAACCAAGTTTGCCTTTTAAGAGAAACTAGGCCTAAGTTTTGAAACCAGTCTTGAAAAATATTTGACAAAATCCGACCATTTTCGTTTTGGGATTCTCTCTCTGGGTCTCCAATAAATTTTTTCTCAATCATTACCCTCATTTCTCTACCTATCTCTCTTCACTCGTTACCCAAAATCACAAAACGAACATGTTCGATGTTCTTCTAGAGATGGAGCTCCTTGAAATCCTTGCACCTCAAGTTTACTTTCTTTGATCAAGAAAAATCTACGGTGATGAATTGAATTGAATTGAATATGTTTTGGGTTGTGACTATTCCATGCCGTGTAATCAACAAGGAGCAGTCAAAGATCAAACCAACCCACTCTTTGGGTTCTTGATTACGTATTGAACGTGGGAGATACTTGTAGACCTAAATAAATGGACTTGGGGCTGCTGTCCCACGAAAGCATTTAGCAGCGCTCAATTTTGCCATTCAAATTTTTGGACGGTTCGGATTTTAAAAGAACTCTTCGACTTTTTAAAATTCGAACCATTAATTACCAGTGGACGATAAAATTGAGCGATGCTGAATGCTGGCGGCCCCCAAGTCATAAAGAAATGGCTTTGCCTCGATATTCAATTCCCTCAACCAAAAAAAATAAGAAATGAGAACTTTGTGTAATTCGGGGAGGCTCCAGGATTTTACGTTCCATGGTGACAAAAATATAATGAAACTCATTGTATACAAAGCTCTGTACAAATAAAAAATGTATATTTGGGTAAAAACGTATTGGACCTAGTTTATTTTGTTTTGTTAAGCTATACGGAGTATTATTCACCAACTCACAAATTTAGTTGAATTTCTATTTAATTTGGCGGTGTATGAAAAAATTAGTGACGAAAATATCAAAGAAAAATCAAATTGTATATAAAAATATAAATTTTTGTACATTTTTCGAGTCCACGGGGTTTGCTTGAACCACTTTCAAGCACTAGTGCTGCCACCACCCCTGGTTGAATTCATTTCCTGAATTTTTTTCCTTCTAAAATTAATATTCCAATAGGTGTTTTACAACTATATATACATTGAAAATACATTTTTCAACGGAAGTTGATTCTCGGAAAAGTATTTCTAGATTTGTTACTTTGTACTAAAAAATTGGAATGAGAAAATTTTGAAAAAAATAAAATAAAGTTCTTTTCAAAAGAAAATTCAGAAATTTTTATTGTAGAAATATTAAACTTGAAAAACCAAGATCTGTAACTCCATAGCTGGCATGAACGTTCATCACTTCTTCTTTCTGTTTTAATCAGTTGCCTTAAACTAGTTTATTCGCACCTGATTAGTGCCTCTGAAGTTAATTATTATTGGATGAGCAAACTTTCAATTGCTTTAAGGGGATTTTTTCGCTAGTGGACCTGTTCAGGCAGTTCAGCTAAGGTTCTTATTTTTTATTGTAAGTACTTATTTTTCCGTTTTACGAAACATGTCATTTTCTCATAATATATCACTTATAATTCAAAACGTGGCAATTCCAACAACTTGAGAAAAGTAAGTAAGTACTTAATTATTTGTTGTTAGGTTCTCCACAGGGAGAAGGATTGTGGCGATAGGCCAGTAATTTCATACTATCACAAGACATGTCATTCTCTCACAATATATCATTTTTAATTTAAAAAATAAGTACTTATTTTTCTCTCTCGACAGAACATGGCCTTTATAAGGGTTTTTATTGTTGGTTGCTGTTTGGCAAAGGGAAGGTTTTCGTAGTCAAAATTAGACAGTAGATTGAGCCAATTAAGTGGCCTCTAGCTGTTCCTCTGGTAAGTTTTGAATACTTCTTAATTAGTACTGATAATTTATATTATCCCTTATTATTTTGGGGTGGACATTGGTATAACAAGAGAAACTCTAGGTAAGGTGTCGGTAGGGTTTCACCATTAAAGAATACCATTATGTATTAGGAAGTTAGTTGGGCCGAGATTTCGAACCCGAGACCTTAAAGAAAAGTAAAACCTTTAAGTTGTAGGCATTAATCATCAAGACAGCTCTTTGAGATCAGCTCGTACAGAATTTTGCTCCAATTATAATTAAGCTCTCAACAAATGGCCGATGAAATTGAATTCACTCTGTAGCATAACTTGCCCGTGTGGACATAATTGCCAGCTATTTTTTTGTTTACATCCACCAACCTTTTTGAAGTACCATCACCATTATTTCCGTTTGATGAAATAAAAAATAAAAAAGAAAGAAGTCCCATCACCATTCAACAGGATAGAAAAAAGGTAAAATTACACAAACACCCCCTCATCTATTCGATTTAGACACGGATACCTCCTAGCCTTTAAAAACGTCCATACACACCGCCTCATCTTCTATCGTTACCCAAGGATCACCCATCCATTTGAGTACCGTTTGTTGCAAGGCACATGTCAATACTTTTGCCAAATTTTTGACAAAAATGCCCTTTAACGGCAACATATACCCAGTTGCCTTTCACACCTCATTCCTCATTCTCACATTATATCAGAGATTCCCTCTCTCACTCTGTATCAGATATACATATATATATATATATCTCCTACGGCAACCATGGAAGGTGGCAAGTGGTAATAATAGCTATAGTAGCCACCATAGACACACCAACAACATATTTAATAGCTGCAGTTAGAGCTACAACTCCAACCAAACCCAAAACTAGGTTAATTCCTATTGCCGTTGTGGAGAAAAAGCCCCCTTGAGAATTTTAAATACAAAATGGATTACAAGTAAATGCAAAACAACAAAAGCCCCAATTTTTAAAGGTTATTGAAGTCATCACTGTACAACACCTTTAAAAAAACCCTACTATTCCCAAACAAAAACCCTAATGTATTCATATATCATATAATATGAACATATACATCTACATTTGCGTCATTTAATAAGAAAATCTAGGATTTTTTTTGCATATAAAACATACCTTCCAAAGTAGGGTTTGCCACGATCTAGGGTTGGCCACGATCTATAGCTTTTCTACAGTTTACACGATCCGATGTTCTTCGAAACTTAGGTTTTCTTCATGATCTAGGGTTAGCCATGATCTACAATGCAAGTTGAAGAGGGAGAGGAAGAGAGACAGAGGCGCCATGATCGAGTAGGGTGGAGAGAAATTTCTGATCGAGTGAAGTGTGGCGTATGCTTGTTACTCCATTTCATAACAAAGGGTATATTTGACATTTCGTTCATTCCGTTAACGGCATTAAGGTTTTTTTTTTCCTTTTCAGTAAATGAAGGGGTGTGTATAGGCATTTTAAACGTTAGGGGGTATCCGTGTCCAAACTAAATAGATGAGAGGGTGTCCGTGTAATTTCACCAAGAGTATATTTGACATTTCGTTCATTTCGTTAACAGCGGTGAGGTTTTTTTCCTTTTCAGTAGATGAGGGAGTGTGTATGGGCGTTTTTAAAGGTTAGAGGGTGTCCGTGTCCAAATCAGATAGATGAGGGGGTGTCCATGTAATTTTACCGAGAAAAAAGTACATGGCTTCTGTTTCGCATGTTTTTTTTTTTTTTTTTACGCAAAACTAATAAATACGGAAACATTCAACCTCGCAAGATTGTATATACCATTCGGTCAAATAGGCGGCCACATAAGTGGAGCCCGCTGGTGGACAGTGAGTTCACGGGTCCAAAATTAGTTGAGATGCACGTAAACTGGTTCGAACACTTTTTTTTTTTTTTTTTTTTGATAAGTCTCGAACACTTGGTTAGTTATCCAAAACATAGTAAGATATAAGGAATTGGGTCATCTCCGGTAATCATCCCGGATAGTTGCTGAAGTCATCTCATAAGTGCGGGCTTCACAAAAGTATATTTCTCGAGAAAATATCTCATGCAATATAATAATTTACGCAAGTACGCTATTTTGTTAAATTAATTAAAATCCAAGTTGGTTGATAATTGGCCTGCGCCATGGAGACCAGACCACGCGTATTTTTTAATATACCAACTACCACTAGTACGGTTGCACAATTTGGTCAACGAACCAAATTCCCCAAAAGGATTCTCAAGCTGAAAAGGTGAAAATGTATTCACACCGACACTGTAGTAATTGATAATAGTAGCGTACTCTGTAGGTCAGATATCTCAATCCAACAATGGTAGAGATACAGCTAGATGTTCGGATGACGCAGATGCACGCGTTGTGGTGGAGTGGTCCGATGCATGTGAATTTCCCAATTCTTTCTTGGAATTTGCATGATCGAACAGCTTAAAATCAAGACACGTCTACGTTTGGATGTCTGCATCTCTGACCTGTACAAACATTTTATCTCTAGTCTCTATTGAAGAATTCTGTAACGGACAAAATGAGGGGCCACATAATGGGGAAGGATGATCAATTTTCCTCTAATTTGGTGATGAGTAGTCCGTTGAACTCCCAATGTACTATTCAATTTTGCATGAGTTTTGTCTCGTGAACAATTTTGCTTTTAAAGAGATTTGCACCTTTTTCGTGAGTACAATTGAGAAAGTGCTAAGAAAGGGGCTCGTACCATTTGACCCATTCATGTGACAAATGACTACATTTTCAAAAAAAAAAACCTAAAACGTGTAGTCAAGGTAATTTTTTAATTTTTTTTTGTACCGTTTAAAAAATCTTAATGAGATCTATCAAACAAGATTTATATTGGTAGAAAAAGTATTTGCGTGAACACATGATTTTTGAGCTTGAAATTACCTTCATTTTCTAAAAGTTTCTTTTTTTACAAATTGGAACACTACGCCCTAATTGTGGTCTTACTGCATGACCTAATGTAATTCGGGGCAATTTTGTCATTCTACGGTGGAGACAAACGAGAGGGGAAATGCAAGAGAGTCACTTCCTTGGACGTCAAATAATATTTCAGTTCGGCCTTCGTTCTTGTTTCCAATCTTCATTCTCGTAAAATTTTAATAATTTAAGATGTTTCCAAGAAAAATTTCACACTCGTATAGTAATATTCGCGCTACCGTACTCACACTCGCACACCTTCATGTGAGTGAGGTTACTTCCCTTCAAAAAAGGGTCTGTTTGGCATTGTAGGAAGGTAATGCATGCCTTAGTTCCCAAGGTAGTTGACAGTCCACGTTATGGACCCTCCGTATTTAATATTGAGTACGATATATATAGTCCCTACATTAATAGAAGTATAGAAACGTTAATCTATTCTCTTTCCAGCCGCCAGCTTGGGTGTCCGAGTCAGTTTACATGACGCAATCTACTAGCGAAGCACCAATTAAAATTTGAATAAAATCCTGTACGGGTTGGCCCCAAAGGAGTTCATACTTGATAGCACATGAAATATTTGGAACTTGAAAACTTAAAAGGGATCAAACCCCTAAGATCGCCATACGGTTCAACTTGACTACATGCCGAATGAATTTTTTTTCCAGGTAAACCCAAAAAAACAAAAAAAAAAAAACCAAGTGGAGGAAGAGGGACGAGGGTTATGCACTCGTATACTCTCTTCTGGCCGTGATTAGGAGTTTTCAGACTCACGGGGGCCCCTCCTGAAGGACTATCACTCATGAGTTTCTATCGACCCATCAAAGGGCCGCAGACAGCTAGCAGGCCCAGCAGGATGGAGAGGTACATCACTCCAAATCCATTGTACGTAATTAAGAATACAGCTTTTTTTTTTTTTTTTGATATGGTAAAAAGAAAACGCAATTTAAAAATTAAGCCTTTCCATGGATAGAATCAAAATACCAAACATGCAATGAATAAACACAATTTTTGGACAAACAATTCATGCAGAGGAAGCAGCTCTTCTTCGTCGGTCCCTAAACGGGACTAGACCTTTGAATTTTGTTATTCGGGGACTTTCATACTAGTCTTCATATTAATCGGATCGGATATCATCATCGCAAGATCGCTATAGACTTCCTGATACAAAATGAGATTGATCCGACGTAACGAATACGGAGTAGTTATTTCGCGATAGTTGTATTCCGTAATCATATATTAATCGGTATCCAATCACAATTTCGTGGCCAAAAAAAATATAAAAAAAAGTATCCAATCACAATTTTCATTTCATTTTCTTCTGCTCTGGGCTTTCCATTTGTCCTATGGGCTTAATAATTAGCCCATTTATTCTCAGGCAAATTAGGCTTTGGGCTTCCAGTTGCAGAAAAAACGAGTTTTGCACAAGGAAGAAGGGAGAGAACGAGAGCGTACTCAGCAGTTGCAGAAGATGGCCGACGATGGGGACTTCGATATGGACGGAGGGTTCGTTTCTTCTCTCTCTCCTCCGTTCCCCTCCTCTTCTCTCTCTAGCTTTAGGTTGTGTGCTTTCTCGTTGTTGTTTGTGGATTAGGGTTTAATCGCCGCGATTTTTCTATTGACTTGAATTACTGTTCCTAAGCTGTATTCAAATTCTTGAGGGTTCCATCGAGACTCTGGATTAGACCAAACATGTGGGCTTGTTTAGGTTAATTTACTCGGAAGGAAAACCCTTCGGATAAAACATGGGTTTGGAGACCTATAGGCTATAACTTGTTAATTGCTTTGAGGTTGTGAGCCCCAGCAAGCCTTTATTTTACAAAGGCTGTAATTGCTGGGTTGGATTTTGATGATACGGTTACTGTCATGTGATTATTTATACTGAGGACGTTGCTTTAAACACTCCAAATACTGTAGCCCTTGCATCAAAGTTGTATCCTTGTTTCTTATTGATGATGGAATCGGCATCTGTTTTGTTGGTTCTGTGAGGAGGCCTGAGAAAATCAGTGAGCAATCACCTGTGCTTGTCCAGTTTTTGAAAGTTCGAATGACTTTTTCACACTTTACGAAGGAATAGCTACGAATAAGTTCAGGGAATATGCTCGTGGCAACTAAATTTGATGCTCAATGTGTATCATTAAGCCCCATGGAGTTGTATCTAACATGGCGTCCTACGATGGTAAATTGGTTGACTGGTGCGTTGGTGACATTTTCCAGTCACTGAATTCTGATATTTGAGCAATTGAGAATTCCTTGACGAATGCTATTTAGTGATGTTATTTGACTGATAATGTGCGTGTTGGACTGCGCATGAGTGGTTTTCAACCATCTAATAATCTATGTTGAGGTTTGTGCATTGGACTAGTAGTCGTTTGGTATTTGTATTAGGTGTTGATTAGCTTTTCCTTTGTGTAGATACGAGGATGAGCCGCAAGAGCCTGAGCCCGACGTGAGAAATCTTTACTTGAGGTGCCTTCAATATATAGTGGGCCTTGCTTCCTGTATATGACTGATTTCAGGTATTTGTGGTTGTTGGATATTGACAGGAAGGGGCAGAAGAGGAAGCAGATAACGAGAACAATGAGGACACTGCTGATCCCCTTTTAGCTGAAACTGACGAAAAAGGAGAGGATGAACCAAAAGAACGAGCTCGGAAGACATCAAAATACATGACAAAGTATGAACGTGCAAGAATTTTGGGTACCCGTGCACTGCAAATCAGGTAAGATATTTGATGTTTAGGTTTAGAATCTTGTGGGATAAAAAAAAAACACTGAGTTATGATGTATTATATTTGACTTTCTGTGAGCAGCATGAATGCGCCTGTGATGGTTGAATTGGAAGGTGAAACTGATCCACTTGAGGTTAGCAGTGACCTTCTTTAACAGCATCGATGGATGCCTAGAATTACTTGTTTTTTTATTCTTCCACTGTAACAGCATCCGCATGCATATAATACTTGATACCTTTTTCATGACATTAGAACATGGCATATAAAATAGTTAGCACAAGGTAATATATTTGAACTCTGTGTCTTTAGCTGGGCAAGTAATGTCTGTCAACTGGACAGAAAGAAAAGAGAGAACTTGAATTCCAAAGATGTCTCTTTTATTCATTAGGTGCCAGGAAGAAGTTAGTTAGCATCCTCTATAAGTTTGCTCCCGGATTGCTTGCAAACCTGCTCACAACTCCCACTGCATGGGCAATATCTGTCCTTGTGCAAACCATCGCATACATTAAGCTACCAATGGCCGAGGCATAAGGAACCTTGGCCATATACTCCTCAGGGATTAGTATATTAAGTTCACTGGTTCTTTTATTTTTATTTTTATATAGGTAATTTCCTTTTGTTACTAACTTACTAGTTGCTCAATAAGAGTTATATTCAATTTGCAGTTGCTGATGAATTCCAGGAACGTATTACAACTACGTCTTTGTTTTCCATCATATCACCGACATCTTGTTATTATCTCGATTGTGCCAACTTTTTGCCCTTTGGATGCAAAATACATTGCTTGTTCTCATTGTTGCTGTTGGGATTAAACGCGGAAGCACCCAAGAACCGAGATTCGAAACACAACCACAATCACAACCAATGGAAGTACGATGAAAAGTAAAATAGAGAGAAACACGCAAGAATTACGTGGTTCGGCAAAACATGCCTACTCCACAGAGAGGATCCCGTTCTTTCACTATGAGAGAATTAGTACAAGAGAACACCCGAGTTTGAAAACCCAAACCCAACCCCTTATACTCCCACTCTCACCAAGAACTCACTCTCACACTAAGTACAAGACTTGACTTTTACAATTGCACACACACTGTTTTTACACCTCTCACTCTCTCTCTGCCGAAAACATCTCCTCCATGCAGCCCTTATAAATACAACTACTAACCCATGTATTAATACCACATAATACATGTTCCCATGAAGAGAAGACAGAAGGACACACTGCAAAAAGGAACCACGGCAAAAAGGAATCAGCTGGCACAACAGCTGGCACTTCAGGAAAAACAGAAATTGTGAACCATGTGCAAGACTTTGGGAATTTTCATTTATTGGGAATTTGAACCAACCCAACAGTTGCTGCCCTCGATGGTCTATAATTATTGTGGATGATGGATGGTGGTGTGGCCATGGTGGGCCTTCTGGGAAGATTTTTTCACTTTGCGTTGAGATGGATAGGAGTCACCGGTTGAGGTGAGACGAGAAGCAGTCTTAGTTGGTAGAGAGTGGATGGCAGTGTAGACTGCTGGGGAACTCTCACCAGAGATGGAGAAGGGTGTTGGGATCCTCTGCGTCATATTAAAAGTTATGCAAGAGGGTCGAAACATGGGGGACAGTTCATGAATGGACAACCGACAGCGGACTCAGCACCCTTGTTTCATTTACTCAGAATTCTGGCCTGCTTTTCGTCTGTGCATTTGACCTTTGGGTCGTTGCAATAATCTCTAAAATGGCAAGGTGTAAGTTGTCTGAAGAGAGGGGATGATGAAGCACCTTGACTAACCTCAACTCTATCCCCCAACCTAAATAACCACATGTAGGGATCCGGAGCGAGGCTCCTAGAACCTTCTCCCCATCTAGGCTGTTATGGAGAGTCAGAGTTCTCTTCCAGAGACCAATCATTTGGGATATGAGCCTAGGTGAACTGAGCAGATGTTTTGTGGGACCCGTCGTCTCGATGAATAAATGTACCTTATTTGGATGCAAGTGTGGCTTTGTGCGTCACCAGGGCATAGGGCGTGCTTTCCTTCATGGGGCTGACACATGGCCTTAATGTTTTGACAGAAGTGGAGTGGTGATGATGAGGCGACAATGTGTGGCATTTCCGTGTGTTCACACCTAACCTACCTTTTCTATCGGTTTGGTTTTACCTCTTAATTCAACATTCGACCAGTACAGTTTATATTAGACTGTTGCATGGGTGTGGAAGATAGACCCATGTGACCCCAAATACCATGGCTTTGGACCCTCCCCTGAATCAAGAACTCAAAACGGTTTTTTCCCTTGTTTCAGTAAGTGTTCAAACTTCGAAGTAGTGCTGCAATCTGCTGTTTATCTATGAGACATGTATTTATATTCTAGGTTGGTGTCGTTGGACTTCATCTATTCGTAACAAAAGAAAAAAATACGATTATACCTTGTCATTGCTTTTAGCTACAAGTATTGTGCACTTACACTAGCAGAAGGTTCCCACTAGTGTCGTATTTTTTTATTTTTGTTATCATTATCTGCCTGTGGCTTGTTTTTCTTCATAGTGTATTGAATATCATTTTTTGATTTTTCTTCTTCCCCATCACTTTCTTCCAAAATATCGTGTTTTGCATATTTTGTTGTCTTAAGTGTTTAATACACTGGAAACTATGGTATCAGCTTAGTTCTTTCTCTATATGTTCTATTCCGGTTGGTTCTCTTTCTCACCTTACTTTTCAGGAAAAAAAAAAAAAAATTTAAAGAACACTTTACTAGTAGGTAGGCATCGTTCATGGCTCACATACAAGTAAATCATGCTTTACTTTAGCGTTCACCTGCTATGTTCATTAGCTTTCGGCTCCTTGTTCATCTGCTCTTTTAGATTGCAATGAAGGAGCTACGAGAGCGGAAGATACCTTTCACCATTCGCCGCTACCTGCCTGATGGAAGGTAGAAATCCCCATCTATTTATCATTTCCTTCTTTCTAAATTGATAACTATGCTGAAGAGAGTTCTTGTGTTTCAATCTTCAACCATCATTCCGAAAATGTTTTTTCTTAAACCTTTTCCTTTTCCTCTTAACAATACTCTGTCCATTTATGTGGTTTTTCCAGTTATGAAGATTGGGGAGTGGATGAACTAATTGTCGAGGATTCGTGGAAGAGGCAAGTTGGAGGTGACTAGTCCAAAGTATGCGCTGGTGGTGTTGTGGTTCGTGGACTTTTATGCCAGTATTCATATTGATCGGATCGGATATCATCAGCACAAGATCGCTATAGACTACTTGATACAAATGAGGTTGATCCAACGTAAAGAATACGGAGTAGTCATTTTGTGATAGTTGTAATTCCGTAATCATATCAATCAGTATCCAATCACAATTTTCATTTCATTTTCTCCTGCTCTGGGCTTGCCATTTGTTCACGTTCACATTGTCCTATGGGCTTAATAATTAGCCCATTTATTCTCAGGCAAATTAGGCTTTCCAGTTGCAGAAAGCCCAAAACCAAACCCATGTTTTTAAGTTGTGCCAAGTCAATTTTGTAACATCCTAAGCCCAACTAAAAACAAGAAGAAATTAATAATTCTTTTAGGGAAATGATTTTGCAACTCTTTTTTTTATTAACGCAACTCTTGCAAGTATATTTTTAATGCAAAAATGTACTTGCAGGAGAATAACGTTAACAAAAAAGGAAGGGGCAAAATCAGCAGCTTTTTTATTTCATTTCCTTCTCCTCAGGGCTTTCCATTTCTCCACGTTCTTCTTGGGCCCTACGGGCTTATTTAAAAATAAGCCCATCAATTCTCAAGCAAATTACAAGCTTTTTCAGAAATGTGTGGTGGGTTTGGTTTTTTGCAATAGGAAAGCATACGCTTACTAAGCCACAATAAATATATGTTGGATAAAGGCGTTGTACATTACATGACGTGCCCAAGACCGCCAAATATGCCAAGTAAATTACAGGCTTTCAATAAATGAATGGTGGGTTTGGTTTTCTGCAACTGGAAAGCCTACATTTGATACTGAACCACAAAAATATATTGTGGATAAGAGCATTGGACATCGCGTGAATCGCTAAATAATTTTTGCATATGAATAGATGCCAAGTTGGAGTTGGCAACTTTTTTTTTTGGGTGCTATTAAGCGGGTGTAAAGTGATTAATCTGGCACTTCATCTCGACAATCGACGGCTTGAATTTTAATCGAGCAGTGGGCAATTTGAGATTTTATTTGCTACGAGCCCTCTGTGCCGAATGAACAATTGGATTTGGATGGACCGCTTTGCGAAGGATGCTCGACAGCATCTCCTTTCCCTTGGCGACAATTGTGGTGAGGGCCCCCTTGGCATTTTCAAACTGGGGAATTGGCATATGTCAATCCTTTGATTCTAATATTCTCCCCGACTCCCAGCGTTGAGACGTGAGAGAACGTTCTCTTTTTTCTCAATCTAAGATCAGAGCATATCTACCAAACAAAATTGAAACATCTCTACGAAGAAACTCCAATGGCTGAATCCAACAAATCTCCAATGGCTGAATCCAAATCAGACCCATCAAACATCATCCCAGGTACGCCTTCTTACATTCCTTTTTTTCATACGTATATACAAATCCATGTATATTTCTACATATATATTCCGTTTGTACCCATTTGACTCGTTTCTGATTTCCTGAACGAATCACTGATTTCATCTCTAGTAAATTGCGATTTCCGTGGTTGATTCTTGTTTGCAAGAACCCTTTTGTGTTATTTGATCATCCCCCTGTATGATACACAGAGAAAGAGAGATGATACTTTTCTTTGCTCTGTTATGTTTCAAAATCCCACCCCACATTTCCAAACAAATCATTTTTGAATTGCATACCCATTGTCACCTTTTCTCTGTTCTTGATCAAATCAGAGATTACGAAATTACCCCAATCTTGCGGATTATTACTTCCATCAAGAAAGCCCCCCCTTTTTTTTTAACATCTTTTGCAAATTGCAATAGGAAGGAAGGGGAAAATGTGCTTGTGATACTGAGATTCGAACCCAAACACACGTAAATCACACTTAGAGGCTAGAGCAAGCACACCCTCGTGCCAAATGCCATGTCAAAGCCAAAATTTGACATCAAGAATGGCAAAACTTAATCTGCCCCGGTGCCAAATGCAATGTCAAATTTTGGCAATTGCCAAACTTGTCATATTACCTTCAAAGTGCAGGAAAGGTGGTTGCAAAGGGAGAAGAAATGTGGTTTTACCAAAATGGCATTGAACTGGTGGAGCAATCTTGCTATTTTTTTTTTTGGCAAAATGACAATTTAGCTAGTAAAAATTTGCTTTTGCAATGCCATTTTTAGTACCAACAGGTGGACTTGCTCTTAGGAAGTGCCTAATCTTCCTCCTTTATCACTCAGCCCCTTTTTGGGTCACCCCTCAAGTTTTTGTGTGTGACTTTGCTCTGTTGTTCGTGGTCACTATATATTACTAATTGATACTGTATATGTCTTCAAGTAGTATATGGATAGGCATATGATAATTTAGCTATGAAGTGATAATACTGTCGAGCGTGGTTCCAGATAAAGATGTAAAAGCACCTAACATACTCCAAAGAACAAAGGAAGAGATTGAAGCAATTATGCACAATAAGAAATCACATCACCATCATAAGGAAAGTCATGGAATCCACGACGACATTGACAAGGATACACCAATCAATGATGTCAAAGCTCCCAATGTTTTTGAAAGAGTACAGGAAGAGATGGAGGCTATTGTTCAAAGTATTCACCCAAAGAAAGAAGCTAAGAGTCATAATTCTCCTTCGCATGAAACAGAAAAAAGGTTTGGATCCTTGACTCAAAATTGAGAAGCATTTTGTGGGATCTGGGGGGGCTTTGATTGCTGATTGATTTGAGATAACTTGACCGCAGGGCTGGAACAATAAAGGCAGAATCAAAACCAGACAAACCAAATTTTGTACCTCACTCACCTGGTATTGTCTTTCAGTACACCTTTACAATGCTCATGTAGGCTCGGGAGAAACGCACTGGCATAACTCGTAACTTACATTGTGTGATAACAAGCAGTAGGATAAGCATAGCTAGAGTTCCCCCTGTAATTGTAGATGCTCCCATGGCAATAATATGATTTGGTTCAGGCATTTGCTCATATATGATCTCACTGGAGAAGAGCTTTTTGCACTGTTACTGGTCCTGCTCCTTTCTTCATTTTGGTTTTTCAAGGTTTCGGAGACCCAGACACAAAAGCAATGAAAAGGTCGAAAACATCTGCCATTTACATTGTTTAGATTTAGCTGGGGAAATGGTTTTCAAACTCTGAAATCATCTTCTTCTTTTTCTCCTTAAATATTAGGGTTTTTTGCTTAACATACTCTTGGGAAAAGTTTAAGGAAGCAGTTCGCCAAGCAAGTTTTCAGTGTTTCTGAAAAATGAAAACAGAAACAAGAAACTAAAATGCTGCGAAAGAGGCCCATAATTTAACTGCAGTTGTGATGGTCCATGATTCATTGTCTCTCATATTGAGCAAATTAACTTCTAGTAGATACTTGAAAGAAACATTTGCATATGAATGTAACATTGGCTCGTCTTTCAGATTCTTGTTTGGAGCCTTTGAGGGTTCAAATCCAAGCCAAGGTTTCCCTCTCACATTTTGGTTTCCGCAATTGCAGAACAGGATGTGAAGGCACCCAATCTGATAGAAAGAGCGAAGGAAGAACTTGAAGCAATTATGCACAAGCAGAAATCACCAAAGCACCATCACAAAGAAACTCATGGAAAGAGCGATGACATAAACGAAAACACTCCAATAAGTGAAATTAAAGGTCCAAATGTGTTTGAGAGAGCAAAAGAAGAAGTGGAGGCCCTTGTTCAAACCATTCATCCCAAGAAAGATTCCCACAATGTTGCTTCCTCACCAAAGAAGGATGGATTCCGGGCGTCCATTCGAAAAGGGTTGGAAAAAGTATGCTCTCCTCAGGGACACAAGAGAGAATGATGGTAACCTATTTTTCAGTGCGGATTGATTTTCCTCATTATCTTGGTAAGAATGAAACTTGACGGGTCGAATCTAATATGATGATTCAAGAGATGTAAAGTACTTGTTTTTCCGTTCATTGCTGGCTTTCTTTGTTCGTGTATATAACCAAAAAGATTCTAGTTTTTTGTTGTGAACGCGTGTATCAATAAGAAAATTGAGATGTCTTGCAGTATTTTATTACTGGCATTACTTCTGATGATCATCAGAACTCAAAGTACACAATCAACGGTCCATGATCAATCAATTCTAGCCCTGGTGGGTGGCATTGCTGGCATACTTGGATTAATGGTCATCTTATATATTTAACTCCATGATGAATCAAGTTTATCTTCTGAAAACTCAAGAATACCTATCATTAAGTTCTATATATCAGCACTGCACATGTTCCTTTCACAGGCCTGCTGGATTCGGAATCCAAATCCTTGGATTCATATTTGACGATATTCTTTAACTGCTAATCGATTTGAATCCTTTGAAGCAGACTCAGTTTGGCTCTTTGAAGCAGACTCAGTCCCATGATTAGCAGGAGGAGCAAATATATCTTTGTCCATGGTAGGTAGACATCCAAAGTTATTGGCTTTCTTTGGACTGTTGATCAATTTGAATATAGATACATAAGCTATTGGTATAATTGTTACCTAGTCCTTGGCATACCCGGCTCTGATAGCATATTACACAGTCTGGATAGAACTCAATTTCAAAAGCTAGCTATTGAAATGAGGGTACCCTCATATTTGTATTCTTCATATTACTTTGGTACCCTAGAGATGTGAGACTTCGCTACACAATAATTTGGTGTACTGCTCAACTCAAGTTGTCCTCATACTTTTCTACTTCAAGTATTTTGCATTTGAAATATTCCCGGGACCCTCCTGTCATGCGTCTCTTTCACATATTCGGTCAACAAAAACGTTTTACGTGTATGAAAAATAATGGAGTGCATATGTTTATGGGCTGTTTTTTAGATGAGCTTTGGTAAGTTCCCTTGGAGGCCTTTTTCCTTTTTTTCCCACTAACTAGTTAGTTTAATGGGCAAGTACTTGGATTTGTTTGCGCAATATTTGAGAAATTTTACCAAATTGACCAACTTTTATTGGGAATCCTGATTCTATAGTAATGAGATTGTTAGAACCCCCGAAATCTATTATCTTAGAGCAAGTCCACTCATGAGCCATTTAGGTTGATAAATTTATATTTTATTGGTGTTGCATTTTTTGGTGTCACATTTGACAACGACTTTAGATTTGTCAAATCGAACATACCGCCCAAACTAAATAGCTCTGCATAAAAAATTATATGGTTTAATTCAATGTTATGAATTTGAGATGATCTTAAAATGGCACCAGATTGATGCAACAATACTATATTTTTTAAACGTTTAACACCGTAGCAAGCCATAAAACGACTTTGACAACATCGTGCACTGGTTTTGAGACGCATTTTATTTTTATCTCCAGATATTTTCTTGAGAAACTATTAGGAATACAAATGCCACATCACCCTCTTATCCAAAGACTTGGAAAAGAAGTTGCCCAGAAATGCAAAAACATCTATGCTATCACCTTCGCGGGGCCTTTGTGTTTCGTAAGGATGGGTCACGTCAGCTTACACGCTTCAACTGATTTACTCTAACTTCTCAGTCCGATCGCTGCTCTAGGTTTTTTTTTTTTTTATCCTCCAGTGCTTCGTAGACATGTTTTGTGTTCTCCGATGAGTGAAGGGGAAATCAGATCGGTTTCTCCTCCTTCCTTTGTTCTGCACTCATAAAATGAAAACATCGCCCACAAAAACAATTATATCTGAAAAATGATGAGTTGTTAAAATTGTTTGCCCTTTAATAATGTTCTTACATCTTACTTACCAAAATAAAAATAAAAAATTGTTCTTATATATTGGCCAATCCAATTTTTAAAATAAACACAAGTCAAAGCTTTTAATTCAAGTTTGCATACGGTAGCCTTGATAACTAGTTGTATTAAAAGAGAGAAACTTATTCATAGAGGCCTGTTCATGGAGCGGCACAACTTCAGCCGGTCCATTCAAGTAATTAATGGCATAGATTCGTTTTCAATTTTGACCAGTCATAATTAATTGTTACTGGTTACAATTGATTTTCAATCCGGACCGTCCGAAAACACTTGGATGCACACGATTAACCTCCGTAAAACCTTCTTTACAATAGTCGACAAATAAAATTTTAGGAAAATGACGGTCAATGATGTGTTTTGATAATTAATACCCGTCAAAGATATTTTATTCATTAACAAATATTCTAAGTACGTCCTTAATGGATATTATTAAAAAAAACTAGTCATGTTTAGGTTCATTGAATTTTTCAAGAGAGAGAAGGGCCATATATTGCTTCCAGGAAAGGAAAGGAAAGGAGAAAGAAACGCTTTGAAAATTCATTTCTGTTACCACGTCATTTCAACCGATATTTCATTCAGCAGTGCTACAGTCACCGACCGGGAGGGTCGGTGACCGGCCACCGATCCTGTGTGGGGTCCACTCCGGGCCCCGCACGAATGATCCGAGCCGCTTAATAATTTTTTTAAAAAAAACCGAGTGGGCCACGCGAGAAATAAGCTCAATTCGATGTGTGTACGTGCTCGTTCAAAACTTTATTTTTGAACGGCTCGGATCATCTGATTTTGGAACGGCTCGGATCGAGCACGTACACACATCGGATTGAGCTTATTTCTCGAATGGCCCACTCGGTTTTTTTTTAAAAATTATTGAGCTGCTCAGATCATTCGTGCGGGGCCCGGAGTGAAACCCACACGGGATCGATGGCCTGTCACCTACCCTCCCGGTCGGTGACTGTAGTGTTTCTCTATTTCATTTTCCTGTATTTCGTATCTTTCAATTTTTATCTAAGGTTGGCACTCATAAAAAGTCGAATTTTTTTATTTTATCTTGAATATTTTTTTAAAAATCGGGGTAAAAACTATAATTTTTTATTTTTTTATTAGTTTCGACGAATTAAATCAGTAAGATAAAAAAATTTAACTCAAAATTAATAACAATAAAAAAAATTAAATAAGAACAAAACAAGAAAAAAATACAAAAATCTCAGTTGAGCTCTCCCCTAATTTTCCATCTAAAAAGACAACTTATGCATTAGCTGTACTCATCGACGTCAACGCCTCCGGCATTCTCTCTCTCCTCTCTCTCTCTCTCTCTTTGACTTTTTTTTCCGTTGGTCGGGCTCTCTTGAGAGTCTTGTTTTTCACTCTCTCCCTTCTTCAATGTCCATCTCCCTCCTCTAAAACCCCTCTCTCTCTCTCTCTCTCTCCATGTCACCTCCTCTCTCTCCCCCTTACTTCCTCCAAGCCCATCCCCTCTCCCCTCCCTCTTTCTCTCTCTAAAACCCTCTCTTTCTCCCCTCCCCACCCCAATGGACACCGTTCTCACCCCGTTCTCCGATTCAAACGACATGGTCACCTCCGGCAGCAGCAGCATATCCTACGCCGCCCACACCGAATCCCTCCCCTCCTCCGAACCCGAAATCGTAGCCCTAAGGCACCTCTCCCGAAACCTCGACTCCATCCTCACCTCAGACTCCCCCTCCTTCTCCGACGCCAAAATCGCCGTCGCCGGCGGCCGCGAAATCCAAATCCACCGATGCATCCTATCGGCGCGGAGCCCGTTCTTCAAGAACATATTCTCCGGCAAGGAGCGAGGGGTGAAATTGGAACTCAAGGATTTGGCCAAGGACTTCGAGGTGAGCTTCGACGCTTTGGTTACCGTCCTGGTGTACTTGTACAGTGGGAAAGTGAGGTCGGCGCGGCCGGAAGGTGTTTGCGTCTGCGTCGATGATGAGTGCGACCACGTGGCGTGCCGGCCCGCTGTGGATTTCTTGGTGGAGGTGCTGTACGCTTCTTTTGTATTCGAGGTTGCTGAATTGGTTGCTCTTTATCAGGTATATTAACCCTGTTCTACGAGAAAAATTTCGATGCAACGGTGCGTTATGAATAACTGTTGCATCGAAACTCTTTTTCCTGTTTTACTAGCTTATTTGTGTTTTCAATGGATTGTAACTGTTCTATTAGCTGATTGGCTTGTGTTCGCTTGTTAAAAAGCTCTTTTGCGGTCGATGTGTTGCACAAACAAACCAAGATTTAACATCTTTTTGTCTCGAAGCTCGTTAAGCTTTCGAACAAACTATTGCTCCGCTGGTTTGACTTGTGATGTTATACTAAATTACTTGAGTTTTCAGTGGATTGTAACTGTTCTATTGTTCTATTAGCTGATTGACTTGTGTTCGCTCGTTAAAAAACTCATTTGCATTCGGTGTGCGACCCAAACAAACTTTTAACCATCTTTTTGAATCTCGTTAAACTTTTGAACCAAGGTCCAACAAACTACTGACTTGTGATGTTTAGCTACTCAAGATTGGTTCGTGATCAACTCGATTGAAGCTCGTTTGAGATCGGTTGGTCGCTTAAAGAAGCCAAGCTCGAACATAGTTTTAAAGCTCTTTAAGTTTTTGAACCAAGCTTCAACAATCAATTGTTCTGCTCGTTCAGTTCTTTTATCAGCACTAATTGGCTGTTTGATCATTGCATATTCTCATAGTTACTGATAATTGGCTTGAAAAGTGATGCATAAGACCAGCCTTGTACTCGAATTCGTCTTAGTTTGAGTACAAATTTAGTAAAAACTTCATTTAGTATTGAGCACTCCAATGAGGAAGTAGATTTAATCATCAATATGAGTAAAAAGCTTCATTAAGCTTCATAAATTATAAGGCCACAGGCAAGCCTGGAATTGGTTGGTCTTTATCAGGTATTGAGTCCATTTTATTAGCTTCTTTTGGTTTTCAAAGGATTGGAACTGTTTTATTAGTCGGTTGGCTGTTTGCTAATTGTATGTTCTCATAGTTACTGGCAATAATGTTAGGGCTGCAAATAAGCCAAGCCGAGGTTTGAAGTGTTCGAGCTTGACTCATTCAAAACTAGTCTAGCTCAAGCTCGAGTCGAGCCAAAATAATCAAGATTGAGCTCGGCTTGTTTAGTATCGATGTGTTTGAGCTCGGTTTGGTTAGTAATCGAGCCTCTACTAACGACTAGAGTTACAACTAACCTGAGCTTGAGCTCTAACGAGTTGAGCCTCAAGCAATTAACGAATAGCTTGGTTCGTTTGGATCCCTAGTTACATTTAATTAGCTTGAAAAGTAATATATAAGAGCTGCACTTTACTCGAATTTTACTTTGAGAAGAAATTTAAGCAAAAGGCTCCATTTGATATCAAGCCCTCCGATTGGCAAGGCAAACCAAGATTAAAGATTTAATCATCGGTATGAGTAAAAGCTTCATTTAAGCTACGAGTGTTGAATTATAGGGCCTGAGGCAAGTCTTGAAAATTTTGAGGAAAGAAAAGAGTCTTCCTTGAGTTGGGAAAAGAAAATGAGTAAAACTCAAGTTGATAAAATATTGAGAAAGGGAGTGGAGAGGGATATTGGAGATTCTCTTAACTCGTATTTAAGTTGGAGTCAGCATTATTGGTAGAATGGCTCAGGGTAAAGGGGAATTAGAAGAAGTTCAGAAGCTATGTTTCCTCCTTCCTGGCAATTCTCTGTTGCATGGCAGGGAAAAGGATCTGGTTAGAAGGTGTGATCCATTGGATGGCCGTCATGGAAGACTTGGAACATAAGATAGGCTTGCCAAATGGGGAAACATCCATAATACCTATTGCGTGCTCTTTAATTGCATTCCCTTTTTCTGGATCGGGGTGGCAGAGCCTGTTAGAGCAATATGGGGTAATAAGGAGGCCTATGGATTTTGACCAGGTGCTGCCTATGGATTTTGACCAGGTGCTGCAATGGGTGATCCAGAGGGGCAGCCATGAATCTGTTTTGAACTCTTTAATAAAATTGGTCTTTTCTGTATCTATTTACCACACTTGGGGGGAAAGAAATGCAAGGATTTACCAAGCCAAGAGTGAGGCTAGGGATGTTGTGCTGAGGAGTACTAGAGGGGATGCCAGGGCTTGTCTAAGTGCCTGGAAAAATGTTGAAAACTCTACTGACTGGCCAGAGTTAGGAAGGTGTGCTCTGTTAAGTCTCCTTCTATTGCCTCAATTTTTAAATTGGTTTGAACTTTTCCTACCGTAGGAGAGTGTATAGGGCCTTTTTGTCTTGTGGCCTCTCTTGTAAATACGGGTGGCATTCCCTTTATGCCTTTTTGTTAATAAAATTACTTATAAAAAAAGAAGAAGTTTAGTCTCTTGTTAGGACTGATTGTGCTTTGGTTTTGTTTTGTGCTGTTTTGGTTTTTTGATCTCAGTAGTGTTGCTGGTTTGTGATGTCTGTTTGTTTGGGGTTCAAGGCCATCCCCTTGCCTTATTTTTTGGTGTGGTTTCTATAAGAAATTACTTCCCAAAAAAGTTGGGATTCAGGGTTAACGCGAGAACTGGAGATGCCATCACAGTCTTGACGTAGTTTTCCAACCTATTAATTCACAATATACTAAACCTCACCAAATTGAGGATAATCACAAACTGCTGTGTGACAAGCTGCTTCACCCTTATTTCCATGTAGTCACTAATGGTTCCTTAGTTTTGCTTGTGCAAGGTCGACTGAGCTCGAGAATGTCTGTATATCGTTGTGCGCACAATACTAAGCAATCTTTTGTGAAAGAGAGAAAGCACAGAGAAATATCATTGTGTTGTTTCAAGTTCTAATTAGTTTAACACACTGAAGCCATGTATTGTAACGCTTGCCATGTTACTACTACTAAAGAGTAACCTTGAACACGAAAATGATTTCTGGATTAATTGGTGAAGGATGTCATTTTCACCATGAGACTACTTCGCTTGAATCTTGCAATTGTTAAAAAAACATATTCTACTTGTTTTTTGTGTGTGTGGTAGGTCTAAGTTCTAACGCCACATGAGTATGTAAATTCAAATGTATGATTTATCTCCATGTGTTATAGTATCTTTTGGACCTTTAACATGGGGAAGGGAGAATTATTGATCTTTAATTTTTGAAATATGCTTTGTGAACTGCAAGATGCTGGACTCTTATGGTTTTAGAGTCTTAGACTTATATTTGGGAGATTTACTTTGGGGGATGTTGAGCTGGCTTAAATACCTTCTTCACCATACCTTCCGTGATGATGTGGATGATGAAAGGAACAGATATTTTTCAGGTCTTGTTTTAAATTGTCTTTGAAGTAGCATACTGAATTTGGGGGTTGATGAAGTTAGAATGCGCAGCACAATAAAGTCCATCAGTATATTCAGAAGTGTCTAAGCTCTACCAGAGCTGGATGCTCTTTCTGTTAAAAGTTTGGATTGAGGCAAACCGGCGAAAGCAGACATGGGGCTTTAGTTTTTGTAACTTAAGGTCATTGAAGAAACCATCAGACAACCTTGGATGGGCAAACCCCGGGTATACAAACCACACAGGATATCAACACTGTTTTGCAGGAACCATGTGGAAATCATGCAAATTCACATGTGCCATTGACACTAATTGATAGCCCAACAGAAAGATAGCATGTAGCTTAAGATATACTTATCCATAGCATTTGGACTCTCTTGTCATTTATGTATGGACCTTACTGCTATTTATTTATACCACTCAGAATCCTAATTACCATGCAATTAGACAATTTGCATTACTCATCTGTTGATATTTTCAACTTTTACATATATTATCAAATCTGCATATGATAGATGTATTTGGATATGCACGGTGATATACCTGGTTGTTCTATCTACTTTCTGAACACTATGATGTGATAACTGTTGTGTTAACTATATATCAGAAACCATTATATGCTGAAGGAGATTGGCACAAGAGTCAGTTTGAGAAATCCAACTGTATCAGGATACGACTCATAGAGTGATCAGCTTCTATTAGAGAGTGCACACTGTCACTTGGTTCTTTTCTGAATTCATTGTGTGTTTCCTTGCAGAGGCACCTGTTGGATATTCTCGACAAGATTGCTGCAGATGACATTTTGGTGGTTCTTTCTCTGGCAAATATTTGTGGTAAAGAATGTGACGGACTGCTTACCAGATGCATTGAGAATATAGTCAGGTCTGATGTCGATATCATAACTCTTGATAGAACCTTGCCCGACCATATTGTCAAACGAATTGTTGATTCCCGCAAGGAACTTGGCTTCCATGGTCCTGAAAGCAGCGGTTTCCCTGATAAGCATGTGAAAAGAATACACAGGGCTCTGGATTCTGATGATGTAGAATTAGTCAGAATGCTTCTAAAAGAAGGGCATACTAGTATAGATGATGCATATGCCCTCCACTATGCTGTTGCATATTGTGATGCAAAGACCACAACGGAAATTCTTGACCTTGCAATCGCTGATGTTAACCACAGAAACTTAAGGGGTTACACTGTGCTTCATATCGCTGCTATACGAAAAGAGCCTAAGATTATAGTGTCTCTTCTAACAAAGGGAGCCGAACCAGCTGCTCTCACATTAGATGGTAGAAAAGCACTTAAGATTGCAAAGAGGCTCACAAGGGCTGCAGATTATTACAAGTCTACTGACCAAGGAAAAGCATCTCCCAAGGATCGGCTGTGCATAGAGATATTGGAGCAAGCTGAAAGAAGAGATCCATTGTTAGGAGAAGCTTCTGCTTCTCTTGCTAAGGCAGGCGATGATCTACGAATGAAGTTGTTGTACCTTGAAAATAGAGGTAACTTATTCGTGTCTCTGAAGTACTCCTTTTCTGTTTCTATGTAAATAATACTCTTCAATCTTAGAACTTAAGACTCTTTTTTTACCTTATCTATTATTTTCTATCTCAGCACATTTTTCCTTTTATTATGAGAAGCTCCTACCCCTTTCATTTCCATTTCCTGCACCTATATTTGCCACATTGCAAACTTATTCCGTACATTTACGATCTAAGAAGCACTAACACTTGAATATGAAATTTTTGGGAAAAAATAAATCAATTTTCTTGTTTCATTTACAGACGCTAAGATCTTACTATGTAGTCCACTGTCCAGCTCCACAAAGCACACAGTAAGAAGTTACTGGACAATGGGCTGCATAGTAAGATACTAAGATCTTACTTAATAGGAAAATTGTTCCTCAGATTTTTATCCAGTGGGGTTTTGTTTTGAAGATCTCAGAAAGATGACCCCGAAAATGTGAACTTCAGTTTCTTTAGCATCATGCGATATACGTACTGTTTCTGGTTAAATCACTTAGGTAATCAATAATAATCAGCCAGTTTACTCCGATGATTGATTTGTTAAGTAATTGTTTGATTATTCTCAGTTGGATTAGCGAAACTTCTCTTTCCCATGGAAGCAAAAGTGGCAATGGATATTGCTCAAGTGGATGGCACTTCTGAGTTTACACTGGCCAGTATCAACTCTAAGAATATGGTTGGTGCCCAGAGGATAACCATGGACTTGAATGATGCACCTTTCAAGATCAAAGATGAACATCTCAATAGGATAAGGGCACTCTCCAAAACTGGTATGGATACTTCATAATTATGTTTTTAGCCATTGATGGTCATATACACATTGTTTATTAGAATTAGATTCTATATCCTAATACTGAATGAGGAAGAAGTTTTTCTTACATGGGGCATAAACTAATGACATGGGATTAGTTAACTTAATACTGGGAGATCCACATATTTTTTCCTATCCCAGTCGGATAAGGGTAGGTTTTGAGTATTAATATTGGTGGTTGGATGAATTTGTAAGATAATCTAAAGGTTGGCTTAGGTCTTGGGATTAATCCAAAGGCTAGGGAGGTGAGGTACAATGGTCTTCCACATGGGGGGGACTGTTTGCCCCAGTAGTACCAAACATATTTCAATCCCACACCCCTGGTTTGTTTAGCCATGGGACTGGAGGACAACAGCTTACAAGGTGGACCCCCATTTGTTTTCTCCCAATCAAACAGGCCAAAATAGTGCTCAGTTGGAGAGTTTGATGTCCAAATGTGCAGTTGTATGGTAGAATCTAGAGAATGTTTCTCCAATAATTTGACTTTATGGATGCTATCAGACAAACATGGGAAAAGTTACTGGCACTGGCGGCCCAATTGTACCAAACAAGAACAAGATATGTTGATCTCAGATACCCAATATGTGGTGTTCGGAGCAATTGGGTGGAAACTTTAGTGTCGCTGGAAAACCTGCTCAATTTGTGATAGTATGAGACACATATTGTGCCTAGCTCCAGTGTTGATTGCTCCTGCGTTATTCAGCAACTTCATTGTGATATGATGGAAATATTTATTCATAAATGTGCACAGAAGTCACGTACGCCTGTGTCATATGGGACCTGAAGAAAAAAAGTCTCTTTTAGATTTTGTTTTGAAATAGCATGTTTATTAGAATCTCACGACCGTCCACAATTTTTTTTTTTTTTTGATTGAGAAAACAAAATCAATTTTCATATGGTATAGTGCTTTTTTTGCTATCCAAACAAAACAAAGTTGTAATCCCATTGTGATTTGTCATGCTAACATTTGGGGAATTAAAGCGCCTTAGTTCGTGTTTAATATGAGCAGTGGAACTGGGGAAACGCTTCTTCCCTCGTTGTTCAGAAGTACTCAACAAGATGATGGATGACGATGACTGGTCAGAACTGGCATACATACAGAACGAAACTCAAGAGGAGCGTCAACTGAAGAAGCGACGATACATGGAACTCCAAGATGTTATTACCAAGGCATTTCACGAAGACAAAGAGGAGTTCAGTAAGTGTATCAACATACAGTCTTCATCGTCATCGACATCCATAGGAGGAGTTGGGAGGCCGAATGGTAAACTCACTCTCAAGAAATAGATGCTGATGGTTGATTTAGATGCATTTCTGCATCTTGTCCATTGTACCATAATTTTGACGTTCACCTCAATTTTCATCATTTGTTGTATTTAGAAAATGATTGTGGGGATTTGTTTTTCCCTTTTTCTTTATTCTTTTGAGGGATATTGGGATTTAGTCACTTCTATAGTGATACTTGTATATATTGGTGTGTCCGTAATACACCTACAAACAAAAGGGTCAATGTGTGTGCTTGTTTATACTGGACTTGATTTCAATGTCCATCTCCTTACTTCACTCTGTCGTCTTACTTCAATCTCTCTCTCTCTCTCTCTCTCTCTCTCTCTCTCTCTCTCTCATATTCATGACCTACAGCATACATGTCGGGACTGGGTCTGCCGTGCGCCCTAAAACGGAACCCATCAAATAGTTTATATTTTGTTCGATTTCTTAAATTTGTTGTCCAAACAAAAAAATAGTCGTTCATGACGTGGTTGTGGTGGAGTGGTACCTTTAAGAAAATCTTCTTAACGTGCAGTAAACATTCTATAAAGAAAATCTTCTTAACGTGAAATTTGTTAGTTCTATAAAGAAACTGTTTATAACACCTCCGCAAGGAAAACATTCTCGTTACTGTCTTTTTTCTTCCTCCAAATTCAATTTCTTCTACTTCAGAGTCTCCTCCTCCTTGGGCATTGGGGTTTCACGCTCCAATTCGAAACTCCCTCTTCCCGTCTCAGAACCGACCCAAAAATGAAAGTCTCGTCTCTTCCAAATCTAAACCGCGAAACCACCTCCTTCCCCAATTTCTTCACCTTATTCCAACACCCTGCAGACCCCGACGACAACGACACCACCGTCAACAAGCGCCCAAAAACAAACGGCACCGAACCCTCCGAAACGTCGCCGTTCAAAGGGATCCTCTCCACATCCCTCTCGTCCGGTGAAATGAACGAGAATCAGCACCGAATTGTCGGATTTTTTCCCGATTGCGATCAGATGGACTGACCTCCAAGTCCAAATGGGCCCGACACCAACTTTTCCGTCGGGTCAAACCCGTTCGAAGACATCCTCTGCCCATTCAACTCGTTCGATACCGAAGCCTCCGCAGGGTCGCCGTTCAAAGACATCCTCTCCCAATTGAACTCGTCCGAAGCCTCCGAAGCAATGAACGAGATCGGATTTTTAGCGGGGACGAATTCCGTTGGGTTGATCTGTCGTGAATCGGTCCAAACCCTACCGAACACGAGTTCCGTCGGGTCAAACTGGTATAGCGGCGACGGCAGCGCAACCAGTGGTATTGTCGGACCAAACCCTACCCAGCTGAGGTGGTGGGACCAGAGCAGCCACCTGGATTTTCCAGAATCAGAATTCCGACGCGCTTTCAAGATGAGCAAGTCGACGTTTGAGTTCATATGCAGCGAGCTCGACCCAGTCATCAACAAGGATATACCGGTCCGCCAGCGCGTCGCCGTCTGCATCTGGTGGTTGGCCACCGGGGATCCCCTGCGCCTGGTCTCCAACAGATTCGGGCTAGGCATCTCCACGTGCCGTAAAGCCGTGCTAGAAGTTTGTGAAGCTATCAGGAGTGTTTTGATGAGCAAGTTTTTGAAATGGCCTGATGAGGGGAAAATGACGGAGGTAAAAAGGGAATTCGAGCTGGTTTCCGGAATTCCAAACGTGGGTGGATCCATGTATACTACACACGTGCCTATTACTAAGCCGAAGGTGAACGGACCGACGTATTTCAATAAGAGGCTATCGGAGAGGAACTCGAAGATGTCTTATTCGATCGCGGTACAAGGCGTTGTTGATTCGAAGGGTGTGTTTACGGACGTTTGCTTCGGGTGGCCGGGGTCTATGAGCGATGACAAGATTTTGGAGAAGTCTGCGCTTTCGCAGCGCGCAAGTCGCGGGCTTTTGAAGGATGTTTGGATCGTGGGGAACGGCGGGTACCCTTTGATGGATTGGGTGTTGGTGCCTTACACGAAGCAGGACACGTGGCGGACTACGAGGGTGTTGAATGAGAAAGTTGGGGAGATCGGGAGGGTGGTGAAGGAGGCGTTTTCGCGGTTGAAAGGGAGGTGGAGTTGCTTGCAGAAGCTGACCGAGGTGAAGCCCCTGCACTTGCCTGTGGTTTTGGGTGCTTGTTGTGTGTTGCACAACATTTGTGAGATGAGGAATGAGGCAATGGATCCAAGCGAGACTAGTTTCGATCTCTTTGATGATGAGATTTTGGCGGAGGATGCTGTGAGGTCTCTTAACGCGCTGCGAGCTAGGGATCAGATTTCTAACCTCCTTGTTCGGTTGTGGGTTCTGTTGAAAATATACGGAATTTTGGATAAATGAAATTGGAGCTACCAAAGGGTCTTTCGAAGCAATCGTGCATATTCCAGGTTCGTTATATGTGGACGCACCACAATCAATAAACGTATTGATGTGTGAATTCTGTAACTTCTGTAACCCCTTCCCATGATAGTGTGTTCATTCTCATAACCTTCCTCCTTGATGGCAGAAATCAATTCCAAAATTCATTCTTGGAGTTATCAGCAAGATCATTCCAGAGATACACTGATATTCGTTCTTTTGAGAGAGAGAGAGAGAGAGTCAGATGGTAGTCAGTTTGCCAAGGCGGTCAACGGTGGTGTTCCGACAGTTTGCGATTTAGCCGAGCCAACCTTGGGAGGAAGCCGCCGACGCAACCTACAACACCCACGATAGGCGGCGGATCTTTCTTAAGGAGACTGTAGCATCACACATGACTCGATTTGATATTTTGAAAATTCAGTTTTGTATCTCAACTGTTTCAATCTTTTGTATTTGTATTTTGTCTCGATTATGTAATTGTTACTCTATCAATGAAATTGTTTTCTGGATTTTCTATATATGCCGTAATTTTCCCAATAGGTTCGAAAAAATTTGAGGTTTGGTTTTTGGGTAATGAGTAAGGAGAGAAAATAGAATAATAATTGGAGAATAGGGATAATTAGTAAAGAGGGATATAGAGATAAATGAGATTAATGATTAGATATATGGGTAATAAGTAGAAAGAGAAATAAAAATAATGATTGAAAAAATAGTTAATGAGTGGATTTAATTTTTTTTCCAAACCCACGACCAAATAAGGGCTTTGTGGGCACCAATCTTCACTTGTCGAACTACTAGCAGTTTTTGTTGGGTTTGCCTCATGGAACTTGAGGCCTTACCCTAACCCTTTTGTGGTATATAAAAGTGTAGTCTATGAGATAGTCTGTGTGAATTAGGCCCTCGATTTTTCCTCTCATTCTCTTCTCTCTACTATCTCTCCTACACTAGGGATTAGACCCTCGATTTTTCCTCTCATTCTCTTCTCTCTACTATCTCTCCTACACTAGGGTTTTGGGGGCGGCAGGAGAGAGGGTGAGCGGTGAGTCCTCCCCCCCCCCAGTGAGGTTTTTCCTCCTACTAGTTAGGTTTTCTTCTCTCTTGTTTCAATCTCTTTCTCTCTTCTGTCGTTGCTTTCTCCAGAATCGCCGGCACACCTACCCCAGCCTCCTTCCAGTCAGATCCGCCGCCTCTTCTCCTCACCCAACCCCGCTCCGCTGCCTTCATCACGCTACACAGCTCTGACGCCTTCATCGCGGCCCCCAAAACCAAATGCAGCCGCTCCACCACAACCATCACTCCCAAATCCAACGCCTCCACCTTTTTCCCCAGATCCACCTGCTACCGCACTCGCCTACCCTCCGCCTCTTTGCCACTCTATGTCTACTGCGTCATCTCCTCCTCGCCCAACCTCGTCGCCTTTCACCGCTGCGCCGCGTGCCCCCTTTTCCTATTTCAGCCTACCACTCTGCCGTCGCATTGGAACGCCTCTCTCCACCTGCCAGTCACCAGCCTATTAATTGTAAGCCTCCTCGCTCCTCCTTGCGCCACTACCAATCTGGGCCTTTTGCCGCCCTCGGAAACCTCTGGACTTCGTCGGCGAGGTTTGAAGTTGGTGTCCAACGGTGTTCCGGTGGCCCTCGAGCGTTTACCTATTTTTCCAATTTTAATTATATTAACAGGTTGTGTATTGGTTTGGTATTGTTTGTTGGTCCCTGCATGGATCGTTCGCTGCCCATTAAGGGTTTAGTTTTGGGAAAATGACAGTCCAAGACGTGTTTTGATAATCAATACCCGCTAAGGACAAACTAAGAACATCTGTTAATGCTGAAAATATCCTAGGCGGATATTAATTATCAAAACATGTCATTGGCGGTCATTTTCCCAAAGTGAGTTGAGTGCTTGTAACTTCTCCAAATATAACTTATATTCGTGTTTTCTCAATGGAGTAGGTATCACGTAAATTCTTGTTTCTGCGTTGTTTGTCGTGTAACTCCACAAGTCCCCAACATTTTTTGTAAAATTGATTCTCCTCAATGATTTGTTGAGGTCTTGTTATATGATAGTCATTGTACCTTTGCGGATTGTTTTTCATGTATTGTGAATTGATACAAATTGTTTTTCCCTCTATTGGATTGATGCATATTCTTTCTTATCTAATCGAGCTCCAATGTGGATTATCAATTTGTAGAGTTATAATGTTTAGAAGTGAACTTGTAAAGTAAAAGTAACAGTCCTGATAGACTGAAGAAGCAGAGGACACATGGGCGCAGCAGCCCTGCTCATGAACAAAAACGTTGCCGTTTTGCGGGAAAAAAAAAAATTCTCAACTTATATTTGCATTCCAATGAAGTAGAAACGTGATTATGAGAGCTCTAAAGACAAAATTTGATTATGTCTCTTTAAAATAATATGATCAGAATAATAATATCTTCACGCTCGTTCAAACGGATTAAAAATTAGAGCACTTAATTTTTTTCAACTATATTTTTTAATATATAAACCGTCTCAAAAAATTAAGTGCTCAAATTTTCACTCCATTTGAATCGGTACAAAGATTTTGTTATTCTGATCATATTATTCTAAAGGGTCATAATTAATTTTTGTCTATAAGGCTCTCATAATCACATTTCTACTCCACAAGATCCTAAATAAATAGCATATACTCAATATGAGAGCTCTAAAGATAAAAATTAATTACAACGCTTTAGAATAATATGATTAGAATAATAAGATCTTTGCACCGATTCAAACGGAGTGAAAATTTGAGTACTTAATTTTTTGAGAACGTTTATATATTAGTAAAAAATATGATTAAAAAATTAAGTATTTCAATTTTTAATTCGTTTAAACAGGCGTGAAGATCTTATTATTCTGATCGTATTATTCTAAAAATACATAATCAAATCTTGTCTTTAGAGCTCTCATAATCACATTTCTACTCCATAGGATTGCAAATAGATTGTGAGGATTTTTTTTCCCAGCAAAACGGCAACGTTTTTGTTCCTGGACAGGTGCTGCTACGCCCATGTGGGCAGCAGAGCCCCCGGGTCCAGAAGCAGAACTATGTACCATTTGGTTCCTTTATCCGTTTGTAAATCTCAAACAAGTCCACGATCCAAACACAACTTTAGTGATGTGATTTTCCTTTTGTATCTCGGTCATTAAAATTTACTTTGTGTAAGGTGTGTATTTTTTGTACAAACTTAAATTTCTTTTGAATTACGAAGTTTTGAAGACTGTGATTGTGTTGTTGGATGCTAATTGTTGAAACCAATTTGTAGCCAAATGAAGGCCAATGGATATGGCTACCAAACAGAGTTACCGGAAAAAAAGGTCGATGGATGTTCCATGCTAAAAAGTTCCGACGGGTTTCATTTGTGACCTATTTATTTGAGTTATTTTGGGTTCGGACAAATGAGTTGGAGATTCAGTACTCTTACGGAAATTTCAAACTGAGGTTGTTTCGGTCTTTGGACGAATAGTAATGCTACACTTACAACGTTGTTACAACATGTTGACGTGACAGCTCCAGGGGATCCACTGATTAACCCAGCCAAATTTTTTTTTTGAAAACTCAAAAATCAAACAAACGCAGCAGAAAACCCTCAAGGTTGTACCAACCTAGCCACCATCCCGCCACCGCCAACCACCACCACTATCTTCTCCACTCCGGCAACCACTCCTAGGCCTCTGCCCTCTGGCGACCACCACCACTACACCGACACCGACGATGAGCTCAAACTTCGACCAAGGTCCGTCTCTCTCCCTCTCTTGATCGATCAATCTCTCTCGATCAAGCATTGCGGCCTCTCTCTCACTCTCTTTTTCTCGCACACAGTTTTTGTATGAGCCCTAATCCCTATTTCAAGTGTTACTAAAACTATTGCTACTTGTGTCTTCTACGAACTCTTTTCCACTTTAGCTAATGTTTATTCTGAATTAGGAATTGAGGGTTGATAGTGTTCTAATTTTAGGACTTTCCCCCCTCCTTGATTTGTATTATGTTCTTTGATTTAGAGCTTTTTCAGTTTTCTCCATGTTAGAGAAATGGAGAAAATCAGGAGAGACCTTGGCAATGTGGCTTCGGCGGTGGGCGATTCGATTTTCACAATTTGACCGTGCTTCGGAGGAGCTTCGGTGGAGTTGGTCACCAGAGGTGGTGATGGGGGTCGGCTATAGCAGTGGCAGTGGTGAGTGATTTGACGTGGTGAGTGATTTTCCTTTCTTGGACCTCTTTAAGTTTATAAATTGAGGGGACCCCAATTCAAGATTTTACTATTTTCACTTTTGATTTTGTTCACAGGTAACGATTTAGGGGAACTAATTTTGGATTGAACAATTTGGGTTTTGAGAGAGAGAGACGATTTGGGGGAAATAATTTTGGGTTGAACGATTTGGGTTTGGGCGGAGAGAGAGAGAGAGAGAGAGAGAGAGAGAGAGAGAGAGAGAGAGAGAGAGAGAGAGAGAGAGAGAATGTCTCTGCTGATAGCAAAATTTGAATATGCATACCAATGGGTACCAACGATCCCATACAAAAAATCTGAACTGTTTAATATTGTTTAAAAAAAGGAAAAACATAGTGGGTGCAGAAAAAAATTAGCTCAATCTAATGTTTTGATTTTTGAAAAAAGAAAAGAAAAGGGAAGATCAGATGAAAAATGTAAAGATTGGATTTAACACATACATATATCGGATTGAGCTAATTTTCTACAATGTTCACTCGGTTTCTTTTTAAAATTAATTAAACAGCTCGAATTTTAAGTGCAGAATTCGTAGTGGGCCCCGCGTAATCGTCAGTACCCATTGGTACCTACAATATTTATGGGAGGGATCACAGTAACGAGGTTCTTGTGGAGCGTGGATACTTCACAATTATGTTTTTTGCCATTCATGGACATATACACATATTGTGTATTACACTTAGATTTTGTGGAAAATTACAATACACATCCATTATTTGATTGTGTATCATATGCACCCTTCAAAATATTATGAATTATAGAGAAAATGTTACGAATCATATTGCTAAAAAATTACGAATCGTATAAAGGTTATGAGATACACCAAAATGTTATGAATCATAATAAAAATATTGCGATTGCACTGCTGAAAAGTTATGAATTCTATGATAAAAGTTACGAAACACGTTAAAATGTTACGAATGAACCATAAAATAAGCGTATATGATACACCCTTTTAAAAAGTGTGTATTGTAGACTTTCCCCTATATCCTAATACTAAATGAAGAAGAAGTTTCTCATACACGGGGCATAAACTAATGACATGGGATTAGTTAACTTAATACCGGGAGATCCACATATTTTTTTCTATTCCAGACCGATAAGGGTAGGTTTTGAGTATTAATATTGGATGTTGGATCGAATTTTGTAAGATATGTGAAGGTTGGCTTAGGTCTTGGGATTAATCCGAAGGCTGGGGAGGTCAGGTACAATAGTCTTCCATATGGGAGGACTGTTTGCCCAAGTAGTCCCAAACATAATCCAATCCCACACCCCTGGTCTGTTTAGCCATTGAACCAGAGGACTACACCTTACAAGGTGGACCCCATTTAAAAAAGTAATATAGGTAATAAGTGAAAAGATATAGAGAGAAAAATGATTGAAAGTAAGTAGAATCTTTTGAAAAATTCTTTTAAAAAAGTGTTCCAAACAAGGCGCAAAACAGGCCAAAATAGTGCTAAGTTGTAGAGTTTGATGTCCAAATGAGCAGTTGTATGTTACTACCTCCGTCCCAGAATGTTTGTCGGATCCGTAAAACGACAATTCAAAAATAATGTACTTTTTTCAAGAAAAAATTCAAACTTTTTTCATAAATTAAAAAAACTCATCGATATTTAATAAATTGTTAAAAAAAATTAAATTTTTCTTACAAAATATATATTATTTTTACGTTCTCATTTTACAGATTAGACAAATATTATGAGATGGGAGTAGAATCTAGAGAATGTTTGTCCAATAATTTGACTTTATGGATGCTGTCGAACAAATACGGGAAAAGTTACTGGCACTGGCAGCCCACTTGTACCAGACAAGAACAAGATATGTTGATCTCAGATACCCAATATGTGGTGTTCGGAGCAATTGGGTGGAAACTTTAGCGTCCCTGGAAAACCTGCTCAATTTGTGATTGTATGAGACACAATATTGTGCCTACCCTGGCTCCAGTGTACGTCCGTAGATTGCTCCGGCGTTATTCAACAACTTCATTGTGATATGATGGAAATATTTAATTCATAAATATGCACAGAAGTCACGTACGCCCGTGTCGTATGGGACCTGAAGAAAAAAAGTCTCTTTTAGATTTTGTAGGCACATCAGGTATGGTTGAAGTGTGCCACACCCGATGTGTCCCTAGCACCTCTCTTTTGAAATAGCATGTTTGTCAGAATCTTATGACCGTCCACAATATTTTTTTTTATTGAGAAAACAAAATCAATTTTCATATGGTATAGTGCTTTTTGTGCTATCCGAACAAAACAAAGTTGTAATCTCATTGTGATTTGTCATCCTAACATTTTGGGAATTAAAGCGCCTTAGTTTGTGTTTAATATGAGCAGTGGAACTGTGGAAACGCTTCTTCCCTCGTTGTTCAGAAGTGCTCAACAAGATGATGGATGACGATGACTGGTCAGAACTGGCATACATACAGAACGAAACTCAAGAAGAGCGTCAACTGAAGAAGCGACGATACATGAAACTCCAAGATGTTATTACCAAGACATTCCACGAAGACAAAGAGGAGTTCAGTAAGTGTATCAACATACAGTCTTCATCTTCATCGACATCCATAGGAGGGGTTGGGAGGCCGAATGGTAAACTCACTCTCGGGAAATAGATGCTGACGCTTGATTTAGATGCGGAAATGCATCTTGTCCATTGTGCCATAATTTTGATGTTCACCTCAATTTTAATCTTTTGTTTTATTTAGAAAATGATTGTGGGGAATTGTTTTCCCCTTTTTCTTTATTATTTTGAGGAATTGCGGGATATAATCACTTCTATAGTGATACTTGTATATATTGGTGTATCTTTAATACACCTACAAACAAAAGGGTCAATGTGTGCGCTTGTTATACAGGACTTGATCCTTCCTTCACTCTGTCGTCTTACCTCTCTCTCTCTCTCTCTCTCTCTCTCTCTCTCTCTCTCCATTGAACCTTCTCTCCCTCCCCCTAATTTCCTCGAAACACATATTTTTTCCCTCACATACCTTCCCCTCCCTCTTTCTCTAACTAAAATCCTCTCTCCACCCCCAAGGAAACTCCCACACCCTTTCTCAGAACCAGCACGTAGACACCTAAGGCCTCTCTCTCAAAATCTCAACTCAATTTTCAACTCAGAACCCGTCGTTAAGGTTTTTATTTTTTACAGCAAGTACTTATTTTTATTTTATAAAACAGGTTACTCTTTCATAATATATTATCTCTAATTCAAAAGGATTGATCCAGATTTATTTTTCCGGACCGAATTTCCTGTATCTAAGAGCATCTGCACTAGTCTTACCAAATTTTGGACCAAATTAGAGAGGAAAAAACTATTTTATTACTTTAGCTACTCATTTTTAAAATCTTTACTGCGTCAAACTCTTTATATTAAAACTATCCTATTAAAAATATTAATTTCTTTATTAAAAAAAAAAAAGCAACGGAATATTAAAAGAACAACAGCTATCCCACTCCCGCGCGCGCTCTCTCTCTCTCTCTCACTTTACTCTTTGTAAAAACCAGCAAACAAAAGTTTTTACAGAACCCAAACTGTACCAACACTGACCTCATCCACGAATTCCGACCAGTGGATCAAAGATGGCCCGTAGCAATGTTAGTTTGATGCCAAGCAGAGGCGAGGCTGATGCAAGACCATTTTCTTCCTTTGGCTGATTACTATAGTGCCAGATAAGAAGTGGCGACACTGATGTTGATGTGGATGTTCTAACACTTATGATTAACCATTGTGGGGTCTTAAAGGTGTTTGTTTTTTTGTTTGTTTGTTTCGGCAGTGACAGACGGATTGGAAACTTTACTCTCTCTCTCTCTATGAAGGTGGGCATGCAATTTCGGAGTCGGTGGATTGGTAACTTTACTCGCTCTCTCTCTTTCTCTCTTCTCCAAATTCTGACTTCTCCTCCTCCTGGTTTCGTTTCACAATCCAATTCGAAACTCCCTCTTCCAGTCAGATAAAGTATTTCGAAAACCAAACCCAAAAATGAAAGTCTCGTCTCTTCCAAATCTCAACCGCGAAACTACCTCCTTTCCCAATTTCTTCACCTTATTCCAACACCCTGCAGACCACCACCACCACGACACCGCCCTTCAAATAGATGAGCACAGCTGCGACACCGAAGCCTCCGAAACGTCGCCGTACAAAGCGATCCTCTCCCCATCCGTCTCGTTCGACCAAACGAACGAGATCGGATTTCCGGCGGGGACGAGTTCCGTCGGGATGTTCCGTAGTGAATCTGAACACAATGACCGAACCCGACCGAACTCGGTTTCTGTCGGGTCAAACCAATTTGGCGGTTCAGAATGGCCAAACCTACCCAGTTGTGGTGGGACCCGTGCAACCTCCCCGTTTTCCCAGGAGACCATTGAGCAACCATTTAGTCCTCTATGCCCAACCAAACGAGCCTTTACCCAAATCCACACTTTTCAATTTCCAGAAATCAAAGAAACAACGATGACAGAAGCCGGCAGGAGCAAAAGTTCCCGGAGCGAAACACCGGCACCTTTGCCACCTTTTTCTAAGGTGCACTATTAAGCTAGTCATTTGGTATTGTTTTCGTTTTCTTCGTTCTCATTTTTTGGTGTTTTCGAAAGCAAAAAGCACGAAAAGTTTTGAAATTGTTCGGTAAAGTTGTCAATTTTTTGAGTTTTATTTATTTATTAAAAAAATTAAACGAAAAACAAGAAATGGTTTTATTTATTTATTTATTAAAAAATAAAAATAAAAAATATATTTGATGATCATAATAGTTTTTGTTTTGATGACCATAATAGTTTTTGTTTTTTTATCGAAAATGTTTTCAAAACTTTGTAAACGAAAGTGTTTTATGTATTTTGTAAACAGTAACACAAACATATTTATATTTGCTTTGTTTGGATTGGAATTTGAAAAGTTTTTTGAAAAATAGTAGGAGTAATAAATGGAGAGAGATAGAGAGAGAAATATTGAAAGTAGGGAAAATCTAGGGGGAATTTTTTGAAAAATTCTTTTTAAGTTCCAAAGAGAACAAAACATTATGGTGCTTATTTCAAAAAATATCCGAAACAAAAACAAAAAACTGGAAAGAAAATCTTTTCCAAACAGAGCCTTATCATTGTTTTGATCATTTCTATGTTTTTTTTTTTGGGAAATGAAAACGAACTAAACTGGAATCGAAATTGATTAATGTCTTGGAGAATTGTGAAGTTGTAGATTTGTGGTTATAGGTTAGGAAAGAAAAGCTTGGGGACAAAATCCCAGCTCTCCAAGAACTGGTTTCGCCTTTCGGAAGGGTAATACAATTACTTCATACTACTTGCTTTCACAAAACTGAGCGATGATTTTCTTGATGAATTCTTGAAGTTAATCATATTATACATATTAATCTATGTTTTTGTATCTTTCAGACTGATACAGTTTCAGTGCTCAGTGAAGCAATTGATTACATCAAGTTCCTCCACGAACAAGTTAATGTAAGTACCATTAGAACTTACCCAAAAAAAAATATGTAAGGCCATCCACAGTGGTATAATCAAATGTTCATTGTTTTTAAAATTAACAATATTTGTGCAAAAGATGGCTTACAATGGTATAATCAAACTTAGCAACATCCTTAAAAATAATCAAATTTTAGGTTTTGGATAACCAAAACTAGCAACATTTTTCAATAATCAAAAGCATTTTTAAGCTTTGGATAACCAATTTTAAGCTGTAGACCCCTTATTTTGGTTATGGACTAGAAGCGACCATTGTAAATCTCAATATTGGTAAGCTTAACAATCTTTTAAATGAATAATCAAAAGCTAATGTGTCAACTTTTGGTTATCCATTTTTGATTATACCATTGTGGATGGCCTAAGTACCATTAGAATCACCTTAATATTTTGCAACCAAATTCACAAGAAGTTCATTCATTTCCAAACGAAATAATAAAGGGAAGTGTTAAAATACCCACCTCTATTTTGATGTGTCGTATTGACTTTAAAGTCTTAATACTTATAAAAAAATTCATAAGATTTGCATCGGCATCCATAACGATTGCACAAAATTACACAATATCAAGAATAAAGCGCATAACATAACGATGTTATGAATTAAACCTTGGTGTAATGAATTCAAAATTGATGATGTGAATTTATATTAGAATCTTTGGAATTTTAACATAATTTAAGGCTTGCATCCAATTATGGACTGTGTATTGTTACTGTTGTAGTATGTACTTTTTTTTTTGCTCGGCACTGTTGTAGTATGTATTTGGAAAATGTATCAATATAAACCATTTTTGATCGATGCTTTACTTATTCGTTTTGATTAATTTCTCAGGTTTTAAGTATCCCATTCATGAAAAGGGGTGCTTCCATGCAACTCCAGCAGGTAGAAGTACTCTCTTTCTTCCTTCTGATGTGCATGGTATTTGACTTCTGAAAACCTTGAAGCGAGTCGAGTGACCTTGAGTTGCATAAAAACAACACCTTCCAGATCATTTTGAGTTTTACATATATTTGGAAGAAATGCTCCATACGTACCTTATATTTGGGGGTGTACATTATTCACCCCTGATATAATGTATAGAAATTGGTAACATTTGGATATAAATTCGTAACATCAATCTTGAATTCATAACTTTTTTGTAAGTTCATAACATCAAACACAAAGTCACAGTATCAACTTTGAATACATAACATTTTGAGGTTACGAATTTTTATCTTGATGCTGAGAATTTTGACCTCAATGTTGTGAACTTCTTTGCAAATCTTATGAATTTCAATACCTTTTTTTTTTTTTTTAATTGGATTTGTAATGTAGCACTTTTCTATATTTGGAATCATTTACCTCTATAAAACAGACGAAGTGCTCCATAGTTTCCTAATTCTTTCGAAATTGGTCATAAAGCATCTTTTAACGCAGAATCCTGGCAAATCAAAGGAAGATGAAGGGCCGAAGCAAGATCTCAGAAGCAAAGGGCTGTGTTTGATGCCCATTTCGAACTCCCACCCTACAGATTTAGAGGTATCAATAGAAGCCATCAACATTAGGACATGGGACCGATTCGCAAACAGAGGAGCTCAGTAAGTGTATCAACATACCGTCTTCGTCTTCATCGAATCGTCCTGGGACCTCTCACATCTTTTTCAGAACCAGAAATCGTAGACCTAAGGCGCCTCTTCAAAAACCTCGACTCAATTTTCAACATAGACTCCGGCTTTTTCTCCATTTGAATCGTCCGGGGACATTGGTTGCGTAGACTAATGCTGAAAGGTGGTTATGTTTCGAATTTGTTTTCCTCCCCGGATGCCACATTCTTAGTTTATTGGTTTCACTTTTCAGGTTTATTTATTTTTCAGCTTTTTCTAGTTTCTTCTAGCTCCAGCGACTCCTGTTTTGTTACAAATTCAAGTTGGTAGATCTACTTTTTGGATGATGCTATGGTGTTCCCGGTCATTTTGGGGACACCATAATTTTTTGCATAACTTCACCATTATGATCATAACTAAAACCCATTACAAGCATAACAGAACCCAAACAAGGCATAACCTTGGTTGGGTTTGGTTATGCCTTGATTGATTTTTTGGATATTTCTTGGTTATGTCTTGTTTGAATCCTGTTATGTTTGTAGTGGGTTTTGGTTGTACTCATAATGGTTTTGTTATGTCAAAAATTACGGTGTCTCCAAAATGACTGGAGACACCGAAGTCATTCCCCTACTTTGATATTAGTAAAATCAAAACTCAAGTTTTTCATTGCGTACCTTTTGAGTAATTACTTTAGTCATTCCATGAAAGCAAAATGAATGGAAGCAAAACCTTAATTTAAGAGAATTGATAATGCTAAAACTTTTTTTTGTTCCTGCCAAAATCTTTTTTATTCCTGTCAAAATTCAATGTTTATCTTTTATTGTATAACTTAATTGTCCTTCACTACACTACTTGCTTAATGAAAATGCCCTTAAAATCCCTAGGAGTACTTTAAGGGGCATTTTATTACCAAGATGTTATTACCAAGGCATTCCACGAAGACAAAAAGGGGTTTAGTAAGTGTATCAACATATAGTCTTCATCTTCATCGACATCCATAGGAGGGGTTGAGAGGCCGAATGGTAAACTCGCTCTCAAGAAATAGATGCTGACGGTTGATTTAGATGCAGAAATGCTTCTTGTCCATTGAACCATAATTTTGATGTTCACCTCAATTTTAATCTTTTGTTGTATTTAGAAAATGATTGTGGGGATTTGTTTTTCCCTTTTTCTTTGTTCTTTTGAGGAATTGTGGGATATAGTCACTTCTATAGTGATACTTGTATATATTGGTGCATCCGTGATACACCTACAAACAAAAGGGTCAATGTGTGTGCTTGTTTATACTGGACTTGATTTCAATGTCCATCTCCTTACTTCACTCTGTATCCTTTTGGATTGTGAACTTTGGTCGTTTTTGTTGCGTCCCTTCTGAGTAATTACTTCAGTCATTCAATAAAAGGAAAATCAAAATGGAAGCAAAATCTTAATTTAAAAGACATTATCAAAAAGAAGATAGTAAAATGGAATGAATCTCCAATAGTCGTACGAAATTAGACAAACACAATCCAACCACTAAAATTAGACATTAAAATTTGGGAATTTAGATTTCATTTTGGACCATCCAACACATTTTTAAACGATCCGGATGAATTGCTCGGACACCACGTGGGTACGGCCAAGTGGTACCCACTCCTTATTGAGAAAAAAATTTCTGGCAATTTCGGAGTAGGACATGTAGTGGAGTGGTAACTTTACTCTCTGTCTCTCTCGCTCTCTCTTGTTTCCTCCAAATTCTGACTTCCTCCTTCTCTTGGGGTTTCGTTTCACGCTCCAATTCGAAACTCCCTCTTCCCGTCAGAAAATTAGCAAGTGAGTATTTCGAAAATGAAAAAGACCTGCTCTCTTCCAAATCTCAACCGCGAAACCCCCTCCTTCCCCAATTTCTTCACCTTCATCCAAGACCCTGCAGATCCCGACGACAACGACACCACCCTCAACAAGCGCCCAAAAACAAACGACACCGAACCCTCCGAAACGTCACCGTTCAAAGGGATCCTCTCCACATCCCTCTCGTCCGGTGAAATTGACGTGAATCACCACCGAATTGTCGGATTTTTTCCCGAACGGGATCAGATGGACTGGCCGTCAAGTCCAAATGGGTCCGACACCAACGTTTCCGTCGGGTCAAACCCGTTCGAAGACATCCTCTGCCCATTCAACTCGTTCGATATCAACGTTTCCGAGGCATTGGCCCAGTCGGCCAACGGCGGAGGCGGAGGAGCGCGGCGTTTGAGGGTGAAGAGCCGGTCGAAGGAGTGGTGGGACCAGTGCAGCCACCCGGATTTCCCAGAATCAGAATTTCGACGCGCTTTCAAAATGAGTAAATCCACGTTCGAGTTCATATGCAGCGAGCTCGACCAGGTCATCAACAAGAAGGACACCATGCTACGGCTGGCCATACCGGTCCGCCAGCGCGTCGCCGTCTGCATCTGGCGGCTGGCCACCGGGGAGTCCCTGCGCCTGGTCTCCAAGAAATTCGGGCTGGGCATCTCCACGTGCCACAAGCTCGTGCTGGAAGTCTGCGGGGTCATCAAGAGCGTCATGATGAGCAAGTTCTTGAACTGGCCCGACGAGGAGAGAATGACGAAGGTGAAGAGGGAATTCGAGCTGGTTTCCGAGATTCCGAACGTGGGCGGATCAATCTACACTACCCACGTGCCTATCATCACGCCGAAGGTGTACGGACCGGCTTATTTCAACAAGAGGCACGCGGAGAGGAACCAGAAGATGTCATATTCGATCACGGTACAAGGCGTTGTTGATTCGAAGGGGGTGTTTACGGATGTTTGTATCGGGTGGCCGGGGTCTATGAGTGATGACAAGATTTTGGAGAATTCGGCGCTTTCGCAGCAGGCGAGTGGCGGGCTTTTGAAGGATGTTTGGATTGTGGGGAATTCTGGGTACCCGTTAATGGATTGGGTGTTGGTTCCTTATGCACATAAGCCTTTGTAAGGGATTGGTCACGAGTTTAACGAGAAAGCTCGGAAGATTCAGAGGGTGGCGAATGAGGCGTTTTTGCAGTTGAAAGGGAGGTGGAGTTGCTTGCAGAAGAGGACCGAGGTGAAGCTCCAGGACTTGCCTGCGGTTGTTGGTGCTGCTTGTGTGTTGCACAACATTTGTGAGATGAGGAATGAGGCAATGGATCCGAGCGAGATGCGTTTCCATCTCTTTGATGATGAGATTGTGCCGGAGAATGCTGTGAGGTCTGTTGACGCGATGCGAGCTAGGGATCAGATTGCTCTCCGTTTGTTCAACCATAGATTTGCAGCCACCGGTCTTCAATAATGGAACTACTAGTAGTTTTTGTTTGGTCCCACCCCATTTGATTGCCTCATGGAACTTGAGGCCTTACCCTCACCCTTTAACTTCTCCAAATATAATCTTATTTGTGTTTTCTCAGTGGGGTGGGTGTTCCAATAAAGCCACGTACGTTTTTGTAATATTGATTCCTTTCCATGATTTGTTGAGTTCGTGTTATATGATATTGTCATTGTAGATCATTTTTCACGTATGGTGAATCAAAACTCAATTGGGCCGTGGGGGAAGGGATTAGCAGTGAACAACATAAAATGAATTACGGGAATTTCCACCCTCAGTCATTTTCCCCCCATAGCCCAAACAGATTTTACGGGGGAAAACAATGTACTTGTGATTTAGGCATTCAAACGCCGGAAAATTGGGTAAAATGTAGTAGCGGAAAATATTTTATGGTCAAACAAACAAAGCCTAAATGTGTTGCTGGATGCTAATTGTTGAAGCCAATTTGTAGCCAAATAAAGGCCAATGGATATGGCTACCAATCAGAGTTAACGAAAAGAAAGAAGAAAAAAAAAAGGGAAATTGTCGATGGATGTTCCAAGCTAAAAAATCCCGACGGGTTTCATAGGATCCTTACAGACACAATCCCTATAGAGGATCCGTATTCTCATTTGTGAGATATTTTGGTTTGAGTTATTTTGGGTTCGGACAAATGAGTTGGAGATTCCGCACTCTTACGGAAATTTCAAACTCAAGTGGTTTTGGTCTTCGGACGAAATTCTTAGGCATTTTACTCTCTAGTGTTTGGTGTTTCTTGGTAAGTTCTCCCTCAGTTCCTTCCTTCGCTGTTTCTTTTTTTTGCTCAGTTCCACATGTTCTAAAAATATATAAGCAAATGCATTTCCAATTTTTTGTTTGAGGACAGATTGAAAATATATTTATACATGTATATTAAATGTACTCATATCTTCTTATCCCAAGATTATAGTGACCGAAATGTAATCCTAATTTCACTCCAATGATCTGCCACTGGTAAACTTAACCTGTTACTCTGGTCATTAGCCATTTTCTTGACTAATTTGGACACACAAAACCAGTCCCAGTTAATTGCCAGAGAATTTTGCTGGCAAATATATGCAGAACAAATCAACACTTTGAAGTTCAAGCCCCACTTGTAGAGAGCTGGACTGGAGAGGGCTTTGGGCTTGGCAAATGGGCTTAGCTTAGCCACGTACGACCCATACACCGCGTACTTGGACAAAACCAGGTTACGATTGAGCTGATACACTATTTATGGGTTGGAGGCATGGAACTCGTGAGCCCAATCCCCATGGAAGTGCGGTTTCAAAACCGGGCCGTAAAACCAGACCAGTTTTATACCGGGCTTGATTTCAATACGGGCTCTGCATTTGAGGTTACTTATATCAGAATTGGACCGTATAATCAAATACTTGGCTATGTTTGGATCCTATATTTCTCAGGTGGAAGAAAGGGAAAGGGATATTATTGGAAACGAAAGACGAAAGACTCGTGCTCCGTCGTTGGACACATGAGAAGAGAATTCTAATATATATTTGGAAAATAGATCAGTTTTTTTTTTAGGTTAGTTTTACCTAAGACAAATCCAGTGTATTAGTACTAACTAAATGCTTTTCGCAAATCTGAGATTTTGACATAGTATTATCATAGATGGGTGCATTGGCGGAGCTATGTTGGGGTTCGGGGTGGCCCTGGCCCCTCGGATGCCCTCCGAGCTCTCGAGTCTTAAATTTTATTTTGTATATACCTGATTTTAATAATTATTCGTGTATAAATACATATAATCTTAATAATTTTTGTTTGATTTGATAAAAAACGGTTATTTTACATTTTCATTTCTCAATCTGTTGAAGTTTCCTAAACAAAAAAACACAAAATATTTGGTATATTTTAACTGTATTAGGCTATCATTATTTCAATGTATAAATGTAATGTATTAAAAAAAATATGATATAATAAGTATACGTTCTGATAAAAAAATATATGTTTATTAATTTGACCCCCCGGGTCACAAATCCTGGCTCTGCCACTAGATGGGTGTCATCCCAAGTTGTCCTTGGAGAAAAAAAAAAAAAATATACCTACTTGATTGCTTGCTTCCTTTATAGAATTACGTAAGAGAGTAAAGTATATATAAACTTATGCCTTTGATGTTTACACTGGGTTTAATTGTTTATAAAGGAATTTAATATTTGTGAGCTTTTTGTCCCAAAAGGATCAAATTAAAATATTTTATTGGTTTAACACCATTTTTCGATTGAAGTGTAAAAGTATGCAAAGACCGTATTAAACAAACAATAGTATCAGGTATTATTGCTCTTTAGCATCATCCCCAACTTCATCAGATTATTAATTATAATATCATATTTTCCTCAAAAGGAAAATCTCCACCTATATTCAGTCCCTAAAAATTCAAGTACGTATAGAGATGGGAACTAACCCAAATGATGAAAAGCCACTATTAGAAGTTTTGATTGGTAGCTTCAGATAAAGACGGTAGTTTTGATTGGTAGCTTCAGTACAAAAGGGACGGCTTTAGGGGTGGGGACTAAATTGACACAAATTTTAAACGTTGGAGACGAAATTAGTCACTTACTAATACTTTGGGGGACCAAAAAAGTAAATAAACCTTTGGTATAGGATGGAATTTTGAGAGATATGGAATACAATGCTGAGTGCCCCACTCCGTTGCCAATACGGTATTTAATTTGGCCTCATGTGTGGAGAATTTGATTTCGTGGAGGTTTTGTTAACGGGAAAACAAAGAAAAGATAATATGATACAACTAATGCTTATCTTTTTTCTTTTCTTTTTTATTACACTAGTTACTTGGAAAATTAAGAAGACATTTAATATTTTATCGGTCTCATATTGCTTGGTCATGTATGGAGATTTCGATGAGGATAAATATTTTTTTTTCAAAATATAATATTGGACGAGTAATATGAGACTGAGGAGTATACGTGGAGGGGTATATGTTTTTCCAAACGTTCATTTTGAACTGGTGGTGGCTATTTTATTTCCACAACTGGTCAATACCACAAAGCTGCTTTAGATTAAGACATGTTTGGTGGAGATTAATAGATATTACGCGTTAGATGTGTCCTTAATCATGGAAGTCAATAGCTAATCAATTTTGCACCTTGTCCATTGCTTCTTTTGGAAAGAAAAATCCAAGCTGAAACCCTGCTCGTACAAAAATAGCAAGGGATCATATTATTAGGGACACATGTTTGAACACTGATGGGATTTGTTTCAGCTTTCTTGGGAAAACACCCTTTTTAGCTTCACAAAAAACATAGTAGGTTAATTGATGAAAAGTGACAAGCTCTCTCTCCCTCTCCCTCTCTCTCTAACCACATGGGGTAGCTCAGGTCAAGTAAAGTGGCAACAAAATGAGTCGTAAATTGAAAAATTCTGAGTTCGAAATTTGACAATTTAATTAAGGATCAGGACACAATAAAAAAATTATTTGTTAATCTCTTAGTCTTAGCGTGAATGCATAGTCTTTAACTGGAGCGAGGAGGAGAATAATCAAGGTGCGCAAAAACACCCCTTACCATCGGGAAAAAAAAATGGTAAGAGGCAATCCAGTTTGTCATATGATGATTGATGAAGAAGTTGACAGGGATAATTGCCATACCTTTTTTTCTTATTTCATCTCCTCATATGATGATTGATGGAAAGGTTGACAGGGTCATCTTTACTTTTTGCCCAATTGAAGCCATGAAAAGTCAATGTTGAAAGGGGATGGTGGCTGCAAAAATGGTTGAAGGAACTAGGGTTTGGCTAAGTGATCCTGAGACTTAGCTATTCACTTCATCTTAAAGTCCTAGATTCGATTTTTTTTGTCAATAATTTTTGGGACATCTCTATGCGTAAGCGTGTGAAACGGTTATAGGAGAGACTGTAGGAATTAGTTCAAAATACGGAAAACTAGCCCGAGACATCCTGTATTACTCTTCGTACCGTTGCTTCAACCAAGAATGGTGATTCATAAACACATACAATTTGATTTGTGCCTATTATCAACCCACCTTTGACAATTCTAACCCAGTGTCACTTCAATTGAGTTCATTTAGGGTACATTTCTGTACTACTTTGTAAGTGGCGATATTCCTATATATGTACACACAAAGTTATTGTATCATTTGGATAATGTCCAAAAACCTTTCAAATCACAAACTTTTAATGTGAATTTTAGGGAAAGCCCTTTTTTGGTACTGAAAGTCTAAATTTGCAATCAGAACTCCATATTCTTCGTCTTCCTCTCAGTATGGACAACCATGGTGGCCGGTGAGTGGTGAACACTTCCTAGAGAATAGTAGAAGGTAATCTTGTCATCATTTTTCTTAAAATATATTCCTCTTTTCAGTGCATTATTAATTTATTTGTACAAAATTGGCGTTTACGCTTTTTTAAGTTGAAAAGTTTAGGGAATAGGGAGTGTACTAAAAAAGTAGAGGGGGTTAAAAAATGATTGAAGTACTACATGGAATGAAATTAAAAATTCGGCAAAGTATTGAGACAACTTCGACTTTTTCTCCTTGTTAGATTCGATCTTATCATATTAAGTACTATAGACAGGGATGATACGATCACCGCACCTCTCTGAACGCATGAGCCACCGCATGAATGCCCCAGGGTCTATTTCGGGCTTTAAAGAAATACAGAAAAATATTTATAAATTTTAAATTAATTATTTATAGAGCTCCGTAAAAAATTAATTTCAACAAATTGTATTAAACAAGAACAAAATGTGTGGATCTCATGCACCCGATATGTACCTGCTCATATTTTGATAGTACCAAGACACATTTTCTACCAAGCTCCAGTGTTGATTTCTCCTGTGTAATAACCAACTTCATTTAGATATGAAGTCTTATGGGACCTGAAGAAAAAGAAATCTCTTAGATTTTGTTTTGGAATAGTATGTTTGTCAGATTCTCATGATCATTCAGAATAATTTGTTTTGATGCCCAAAAAAAAAAAACCCCATTTCCATATGATATAGTGCTTTTGGAGTTATCGACCATTACAACACATGACACACTGGTGTAACCACGTTGTGATTTATCATTCGTAACATTTTGAGATTCAAAGCGCCTTTGTTTGTGTTTTAATATGAGCAGTGGAACTAGAGAAGCTCTTCTTCCCTCGTTGTTCAGAAGAGTGATCAACGACATAGTGGATGACGAGGACTTGTCAGAATTATTATGCTTACTGTTGGAACTTGGGTGTGTATTTGTAAAACACATTGTGCATGTTTTCTCGAGTCTCACATTGCTAAGTCACAAAACTTCTATCCACTTTAAATGACTTTGCACACAAATGAGTTTGTGAATAAGGACCCAAGGAGAATTGTATTTTGTTTTCGGTTTTCTTCTGTGCAGAGGTGGTGGATTCTGGGCTGTTTTATCCTGGGGACGATGTGGTACTCAACGAACTGCTTGCACGATCTGGGCAGAGCCACGAAACGTCTTAAAGAGAGCGACCTAGTCCGCGACTCAACCCAGCCGTCGTTCTTCATTTTGGTATTCTATATTTCAGTAGCAAATTCCGAGGTAATACGTTCTTGTTTTTTCGAGCAGTCAATCCAACACTTACCAAAGGATTTTGAGAAGAGCGCCAATTGAAGAAGCGACGATTCACGGAAATCCAAGAAGCTTTTACTACGGCATTCCATGAGGATAAAGAGGAATTGGACAACAAGTCTATCAATGTATCTTCTTCATCGAGAGATTCGAGACCCGTGAGAGGGGTTGGGAGGCCTAACGATAAAGTCTATCTCAAGTGATAATAGGGATCTGAACCTTGTAGAATTTTTTTTTAAAATCTAGACCATTGATTGTATATATGGAGGTCACATATGCACACTACAAGTCTCCGGGTCCCTCCAAATAGTAGATGCCTCTGGTTGATTGAGATGCAGAAATGCATCTTATTCATTGTACATATTTTGATGTTCACATTAATTTCTATCCTCTGTTGTATTAGGAAATGATTGTGCAACACTACTAGCGTACATAATTTTATTTTTGGGTGATCTTATAGATAAGGTTAGAAAGTAAAAAGTACCACATCCATCCCCAAATAATTGTCTAGTGTTTTATTGTCTCTTAATAAATGTTCATTTTAAAAAGTTAAATGGATAAAATTGTATACAATTATTGTTTTATCCTTTTGAAGTTAATGGGTAAAGAGCAAGGTTCTGAATACTGTACTGGACAAGGTACTGGTTTTGTTACTGATACGGTACGTACTGGTACCGGTATAAGACCAGGTACCGTTTCGGATTGCCCACTATAATTTTTTCTAAAAAATAAATTGTATATATGTACTTTAAAATAAAAGAGAAAAATAGGTATGTTTTGTTGTACCCTATCAAATCTCTAAAAAATTAGAGTCCCAATACAAATTTTCTTCTTCCAAAGTCCTACTTCCACGGTTTCACCCTCCCTCCCCTCCTTCCCCATAAACCTTTTCTGTTTTCGGTGCTTTTTTTTTTTGAATTATTTCAAAAACACTGCAATAAGTCCAAAAAGTCCTTGGCACAATGTCCAATTGGACTACCATAACTAAGCCACTCGTTTCTTCCAAATACTACTACCAAAAGTAAAAGCAGAGAGAAACTTCAGATGCGATGAGAGAGACAGGCCCGACTACTTGGAAGGTCGCGGGAGACGAGAGTACTTGCAAGGTCGTCAGAGCCGTGAGAACGTGGACGGTCGCTGGAGATGGGAGAACATGGATGGTCGCCGGAGACGAAGAAGGAGAGATGAGAGGTAAGGACGACAGGTACGTGTGAGAATCAAGGCTTTGCAAAATTCCAGCCGAAATCGCCGATAACATCATCTCGGCCGGTATTGTCCGGAATTTCCGGTACCGACCGGTAAGGCCCGGAACGGTATTATAGGGTTAGAGTACCGTTTTCTCATCAAACTGATACGGAATGATATTTACAACCTTGGTAAAGAGTAAGTGAAGAATATTTTTGAAAAGTGAAAGTAAAGAATAATGTAAACTATGCAATGATGATGTCTCCTTATTAATTTAATATTACGAAGTTGGACACTTAAAAAAAGACAAAGAACGTATTCCTTCCGTCCCTTTTTAAATGTCCTATTTCGTAATTCCAACTTATTAAAAAAACATCATCATTATACCTTTCTCATCAACTTTTTCCTCTACTTTCCTTACTTACCCATCATCATTACACTTTTTACTCACTAACTTTTTAAAATGGAATTTACTTTTAGGGACAAAATAGACAATGTACCAACTTTTACCCATTAATATTATCAAATGGACAATTATTAAGGGATAGCCAAAAATAGAATATTGAACTATAATAAGGGGACGGAGGGAGTAAATCTTTAATGAAATAGTAAGAGTAATAATACTAAAAATAGTTGAATCAATTGCATTTGTCGAAAAGGCTCACAATTAAACAGCCACTTCTACATTTAAATTGTATCCCAAAAACAAATTAGCACGTAAGCAACCAACTTCATATTATTTTAGACCTTCATCTCAAACTCCATATCAATACGTAGAGTGCGCTTTAAAATAACTCCTCACTATCTTCCATACCCCCTCAAGCCCATCATCCTCCATTCTACATTAGATGGTTAAAAAATATATATTCTAAAATAGGTCACAATGGGTACAACCCCCACACACACCCAAAAAAAAAAAAAAACTTCGTATGAAATTAATTCAAAGGACAAAAATCTTTAACCGAAGTCTTTTAGTAATACAGAAGTGCTAGGACCACCACACGTCGTGTGGGACCGAGTCCCAAATATTTTTTTTTATAAATTTTAAAATAATTATTTTTGAGGTCCTGTAAAAAGTCAATTCCAACATATATTGACAAGTATGTTTTCTAAATTTGCAGGGGCGAAACTAATTATTTTAAAATTCGTAAATATTTTTTGGGACCGGAAGTGGCCCACACGGCGTGTTGCCATGGGAGAAAATGCTGTGGTGATAGACTTTGTGCTTTTAATAAGCGGTGGCCCAGGTGGGTCTATTGACAAAGAGCATTGATTCCATGTAAAAAGCTAGTGCTATGATTAAACAAACAATGACAAAATGCCTTAACCAAAGGCTTTTAATTAGCGGTTGGCGGTCTACTGACAAAGAGCTTTGATTCTATGGTAAAAAGCTAGGCTTTTGGATTTCATTTGACAAAAAGCTTTGATTAATCTAGTGCTATGATGAAATCAATGCATCATTGTACCAATTCGTTTTACATGATAAAAAGCTTATATAAATGGACAAAGGAAAATTTGGACCCACCGATTTTGGATCCACCTCATTTCATAACTATAAAAGCATATTTAGGACCCACCAATTTCTTGTAGTATACCTTGTTCAATTGAGCAAGTCTTGTGACTAAAGAAATCAATAACAATGGAAGAGGAATCCGAAAAAGATAAAGGACCGACGGCCGTGCATACCAATGGATACCGACGATTCCGGACAAAAAATCTGAATTGTTTAATATAGTTTAAAAAAAGGAAAAATATAGTGGGCTCAGAGAAAAATTAGCTCAATTCAATCTTTTGATTTTTGAAAAAGAAAAGAAAAGAAAAGGGAAGATTAGATGAAAAATGTAAAGATTGGATTTAACACTTGCACATATCGGATTAAGCTAATTTTCTACAATGTCCACTCGGTTTCTTTTTAAAAATTATTGAATAGCTCAATTTTTAAGTGCAGAATTCGTAGTGGACCCCGCGTGACCGTCAGTACCCATTGGCACCTACAACAGTTCTGGGAGGGATCACAACAACGAGGTTCTTGTGGAGCGTGGATACTTCACAATTATGTTTTTCGCCATTCATGGACATATACACATATTGTTTATTAGAATTAGATTTTATATCCTATGAAAGACTACAATACACACCCCTTACTGCTAAAAAAATTTGTATCAAATGCACCCCTCAAAATGTTATGAATCATAGAGAAAATTTTACGAATCGTATTGCTAAAAAGTTACGAATCGTATAAAGGTTACGAGATACACCAAAATATTATAAATCATAATGAAAATGTTACGATCGTACTGCTGAAAAGTTATAAATTCTAAGATAAAAGTTACGAAACACGTTAAAATGTTATGAATGAACTATAAAATAAGAGCATATAGTACACTCTTTTAAGAAATGTGTAGTGTAGACTTTCCTCTATATCCTAATATTGAATGAGGAAGAAGTTTTTCTTACATGAGGCATAAACTAATGACATGGGATTAATTAGCTTAATACTGGGAGATTCACATATTTTTTTCTATCCCAGTCGGAAAAGGGTAGGTTTTGAGTATTAATATTGGTTGTTTGATGAATTTGTAAGATAATCTGAAGGTTGGCTTGGGTCTTGGGATTAATCCAAAGGCTGGGGAGGTGAGGTACAATGGTCTTCCATATGGGGGGGACAGTTTGGCCCAGTAGTACCAAACATATTTCAATCCCACACCCTTTGTTTGTTTAGCCATGGGACAGGAGGACAACAACTGACAAGATGGACCCCATTTGTTTTCTCCCAATCAAACAGGCCAAAATAGTGCTCAGTTGGAGAGTTTGATGTTCAAATGTGCAGTTGTATGTTAGAATCTAGAGAATGTTTCTCCAATAATTTGACTTTATGGATGCTATCAGACAAATATGGGAAAAGTTACTGGCACTGGCAGCCCAATTGTACCAAACAAGAACAAGATATGTTGACCTCCGATACTCGATATGTGGTGTTCGGAGAAATTGGGTGGAAACTTCAGTGTCCCTGGAAAAACTGCTCAATTTGTGATAGTATGAGACACATATTGTGCCTAGCTCCAGTGTTATTGCTCCTGCCTTATTCAGCAACTTCATTGTGATATGATGGAAATATTTATTCATAAATGTGCATGGAAATCACGTACGCCCGTGTCATATGGGATCTGAAGAAAAAAAGTCTCTTTTAGATTTTGTTTTCAAATAGCATGTTTATCAGAATCTCATAACCGTCCACAATATATATATTTTTTTGATTGAGAAAAACAAAATCAATTTTCATATGGTATAGTGCTTTTTTTGCTATCCGAACAAAACAAAGGTTTAATCCCATTGTGAATTTTCATCCTAACATTTTGGGAACTAAAGCCCCTTAGTTCGTGTTTAACATGAGCAGTGGAACTGGGGAAACGCTTCTTCCCTTGTTGTTCAGAAGTACTCAACAAGATGATGGATGACTGGTCAGAACTGGCATACATACAGAACGAAACTCTAGAAGATCGCCAACTGAAGAAACGACGATACATGGAACTCCAAGATGTTATTACCAAGGCATTCCACGAAGACAAAGAGGAATTTAATAAGTGTATCAACATACAGTCTTCATCTTCATCGACATCCATAAGAGGGGTTGGGAGGCCGAATGATAAACTCACTCTCAAGAAATAGACGCTGACGGTTGATTTAGATGCAGAAGTGCATCTTGTCCATTGTACCATAATTTTGATGTTCACCTCAATTTTAATCTTTTGATGTATTTAGAAAATGATTGTGGGGAATTGTTTGCCCCTTTTTCTTTTGTTGTATTGTTCTCCCCTCCCTCTTTCTCTAACTAAAATCCTCTCCCCACCCCAAGGAAACTCCCAACCCTTTTTTCAGAACCAGCACGTAGCCCTAAGGCGCCTCTCCCAAAACCTCAACTCAATTTTCAACTCAGATTCTGTTGTTAATATTTTTATTTTTAAGTATTTATTTTTTATTTTATAAAATAAGTCATTCTCTCATAATATATTACTTTTAATTCAAAAGGAATGATCCAAATTTATTTTTCTGACCAAATTTCATGTATCTTAACACTATGATTAACCATTGTGGGGTCTTAAGTTTTTTTTTTTTTTTTGGGCAATGAAAGACTTTGAGAATTTGGAGCAGAAATGCTAGGGACAAAGAAAAATTATCTCGAAAAGATTAACTAGTGGTTGAGATTCACTTTGATGTGTATGACACAATTATCAAAGTGATTCTCAACTATTGATTGCTGTTTTCGAGGTACTTTGGGGATAATTTTTTTTTATACGTAACTTTTTCCAATTCGGAGAGAAGAATGGTCCATGTCTCCACGAAGGTGGGCATGCAATTTCGGAGTAGGTGGATTGGTAACTCTACTCTCTCTCTCTCTCTCTCTCTCTTTTCTCCAAATTCTGACTTCTCCTCCTTCTGGTTTCGTTTCACAATCCAATTCGAAACTCCCTCTTTCAGTCAGAAAAAGTATTTCGAAAACCATACCCAAAAATGAAAGTCTCGTCTCTTCCAAATCTCAACCGCGAAACCACCTCCTTCCCCAATTTCTTCACCTTATTCCAACACCCTGCAGACCACCACCACCCCGACACCGCCCTTCAAATAGATGAGCACAGCTGCGACACCGAAGCCTCCGTAACGTCGCCGTACAAAGCGATCCTCTCCCCATCCGTCTCGTTCGACCAAACGAACGAGATCGGATTTCCGGCGGGGACGAGTTCCGTCGGGATGTTCCGTAGTGAATCCGAACACAATGACCGAACCCGACCGAACTCAGACTCCCCCTCCTTGTCCGACGCCAAAATCGCCGTCGCCGGCGGCCGCGAAATCCAAATCCACCGATGCATCCTATCGGCGCGGAGCCCGTTCTTCAAGAACATATTCTCCGGCAAGGAGCGAGGGGTGAAATTGGAACTCAAGGATTTAGCCAAGGACTTCGATGTGAGCTTCGACGCGTTGGTTACCGTCCTGGTGTACTTGTACAGCGGGAAGGTGAGGTCGGCGCGGCCGGAAGGTGTTTGCGTTTGCGTCGATGATGAGTGCGACCACGTGGCGTGCCGGCCCGCCGTGGATTTCTTGGTGGAGGTGCTGTACGCTTCTTTTGTATTCGAGGTTGCTGAATTGGTTGCTCTTTATCAGGTATAATAACCCTGTTCTACGAGAAAAATTTCGATGCAACGGTGCGTTATGAATAACTGTTGCATTGAAACTCTTTTTCCTGTTTTACTAGCTTTTTTGTGTTTTCAATGGACTGTAACTGTTCTATTAGCTGATTGGCTTGTGTTCGCTTGTTAAAAAGCTCGTTTGCGGTCGGTATGTTGCACAAACAAACCAAGATTTAACATCTTTTTGTCTCGAAGCTCGTTAAGCTTTCAAACAAACTATTGTTCCGCTCGTTTGAATTGTGATGTTATACTAAATTACTTGAGTTTTCAGTGGATTGTAACTGTTCTATTATTACTTCTTTCTTTTTTTTTGGTCAGACGGAATGGCTATTCTATTAGCTGATTGACTTGTGTTCGCTCGTTCAAAAATTTATTTGCATTGGGTGTGTTACCCAAACAAACCTTTAACCATCTTTTTGAAGCTCGTTAAACTTTTGAACCTAGGTCCAACAAACTTGAGTTGTTTAGCTACTCAAGATTGGTTAGCGATCGACTCGATTGAAGCTCGTTTGAGATCGGTTGGTCGCGTAAAGAAGTCAAGCTCGATCATAGTTTTAAAGCTCTTTAAGTTTTTGAACCAAGCTTTAACAATCAATTGTTCGGCTCGTTCGATGCTTTTATCAGCACTAATTGGCTGTTTGATCATTGCATATTCTCGTAGTTACTGATAATTGGCTTGAAAAGTGATGCATAAGACCAGCCCTGTACTCGAATTCGTCTTAGTTTTGAGTACAAATTTAGTAAAAACTTCATTTAGTATTGAGCACGCCAATGAGGAAGTAGATTTAATCATTAAAATGAGTAAAAGCTTCATTAAGCTTCATAAATTATAAGGCCACAGGCAAGCCTGGAATTGGTTGGTCTTTATCAGGTATTGAGTTCATTTTGTTAGCTTCTTTTGGTTTTCAAAGGATTGAAACTGTTTTATTAGTTGGTTGGCTGTTTGATGATCGTATGTTCTCATAGTTACTGGCAATAATGTTAGGGCTGCAAATGAGCCGAGACGAGGTTTCAAGTGTTTGAGCTTGGCTCGTTCAAAACTAGTCTAGCTCGAGCTCGAGTTGAGCCAAAATAATCAAGATCGAGCTCGGCTTGTTTAGTATTGATGTGTTCGAGCTCGGTTTGGTTAGTAATTGAGCCTCTACTAACGACCAGAGTTACAACTAATCTGAGCTTGAGCTCTAACGAGCTTAACCTTGAGCTACTAACGAATAGCTTGGTTCGTTTGTATCCCTAGTTACATTTAATTAGCTTGAAAAGTAATATATAAGAACTGCACTTTACTCGAATTTTACTTTGAGAAGAAATTTAAGCAAAAGGCTTCATTTGATATCAAGCTCTCCAATTGGCAAGGCAAACTAAGATTAAAGATTTAATCATTGATATGAGTAAAAGCTTCATTCAAGCTAAGAGTGTTAAATTATAAGGCCTGAGGCAAGTCTTGAAAACTTTGAGGAAAGAAAAGAGTCTTCCTTGAGTTGGGAAAAGAAAATGAGTAAAACTCAAGTTGATAAAATATTGAGAAAGGGAGTGGAGAGGGATAATGGAGATTCTCTTTACTCATATTTAAGTTGGAGTCAGGATATTTGGTAGAATGGCTCAGGGTAAAGGGGAATTAGAACAAGTGCAGAAGCTATGTTTGCTTCTTCCTGGCAATTCTCTGTTGCATGGCAGGGAAAAGGATCTGGTTAGAAGGTGTGATCCAATGGATGGCCATCATGGAAGACTTGGAACAAAAGATAGGCTTGCCAAATGGGGAAACATCCATAATACCTATTGCATGCTCTTTAATTGCATTCCCTTTTTCTGGATGGGGGTTGCAGAGCCTGTTAGAGCAATATGGGGTAATAAGGAGGCCTATGGGTTTTGACCAGGTGCTGCAATGGGTGATCCAGAGGGGCAGCCACAACTCTGTTTTGAACTCTTTAATAAAATTGGTCTTTTCTGTATCTATTTACCACACTTGGGGGGGAAGAAATGCAAGGATTTACCAAGCCAAGAGTGAGGATAGGGATGTTGTGCTGAGGAGTACTAGAGGGGATGCCAGGGCTTGTTTAAGTGCCTGGAAAAATGTTGAAAACTCTACTGACCGGCCAGAGTTAGGAAGGTGTGCTCTTTAAGTCTCCTTCTATTGCCTCATTTTAAATTGGTTTGAACTTTTCCTACCGTAGGAGAGTGAATAGGGCCTTTTTGTCTTGTGGCCTCTCTTGTAAATACGGGTGGCATTCCCTTTATGCCTTGTTGTTAATAAAATTACTTATAAAAAAAGAAGAAGTTTAGTCTCTTGTTAGGACTGATTGTGCTTTGGTTTTGTTTTTTGATCTCAGTAGTGTTGCTGGTTTGTGAAGTCTGTTTGTTTGGGGTTCAAGGCCATACCCTTGCCTTATTTTTTGGTGTGGTTTCTATAAGAAATTACTTCCCAAAAAGGTTGGGATTCAGGATTAACGCGAGAACTGGAGATGCCATCACAGTCTTGACGTAGTTTTCCAACCTATTAATTCACAATATACTAAACCTCACCAAATTGAGGACAATCACATACTGCTGTGTGACAAGCTGCTTCACCCTTATTTCCATGTATTCACTAATGGTTCCTTAGTTTTGCTTGTGCAACGTTTACTGAGCTCAAGAATGTCTGTGTATCGTTGTGCACACAATACTAAGCAATCTTTTGTGAAAGAGAGAAAGCACAGAGAAATATCATTGTGTTGTTTCAAGTTCCAATTAGTTTAACACACTGAAGCCATGTATTGTAACGCATGCCACATTACTACTACTAAAGAGTTACCTGGAACACGAAAATGATTTCTGGATTAATTGGTGAAGGATGTCATTTTCACCACTAGTCTACTTCGCTTGAATCTTGCAATTGTTAAAAAAACATATTCTACTTGTTTTTGTGTGTGTGGTAGATCTAAGTTCTAACGCCACATGAGTATGTATTCAAATGTATGATTTATCTCCATGTGTTATAGTATCTTTTGGACCTTTAATATGGGGAAGGGAGAATGATTGATCTTTAATTTTTGAAATATGCTTTGTGAACTTCAAGATGCTGGACTCTTATGGTTTTAGAGTCTTAGACTTATGTATGGGAGATTTACTTAGGGGAATGTTGAGCTGGCTTAAATACCTTCTTCACCATACCTTCCGTGACGATGTGGATGATGAAAGGAACTGATATTTTTCAGGTCTTGTTTTAAATTGTCTTTGAAGTAGCATACTGAATTTGGGGGTTGATGAAGTTATAATGTGCAGCAAAATAAAGTCCAGCAGTATATTCAGAGGTATCTAAGCTCTACCAGTGCTGGATGCTCTTTCTGTTAAAAGTTTGGATTGAGGCAAAACCGGCGAAAGCAGACATGGGGCTTTTGTTTTTGTAACTTAAGGTCATTGAAGATACCATCACACAACCTTGGATGGGCAAACCCCGGGTATACAAACCACACAGGATATCAACACTTTTTTTGCAGGAACCATGTGGAAATCATGCAAATTCATACAATATTCTAAAAGTAGCTAGGCGCTAGTTGGGTGGTTGGCTACCTTCGAGCGATTAATCGGATTGATCGGTGCATATTAATTAGTAATCGGCGATTAATCGTTAGTCGTACCTAATCAGATAGGCCCCGCCAACAATTAATCGGCGACTAATCGACAATTAATTGCTTGTTTTATTACACTGAATTCACATGTGCCATTGACACTAATTGATAGCCCAACAGAAAGATAGCATGTAGCTTAAGATATACTTATCCATAGCATTTGGACTCTCTTGTCATTTATGTATGGATCTTACCGCTATTTATACCACTCAGAATCCTAATTACCATGCAATTAGACAATTTGTGTTACTCATGTGTTGATATTTTCAACTTTTTACATTATATTATCGAATCTGCATATGATAGAGGTATTTGGATATGCACGGTGATATACCTGGTTGTTCTATCTACTTTCTGAACTCTATGATGTGATAACTGTTGTGTTAGATATACCATTCTATGCTGAAGGAGATTGGCACAAGAGTCAGTTTGAGAAATCCAACTGTATCAGGATACGACCCATAGAGTGATCAGCTTCTATTAGAGAGTGCACACTGTCACTCGGTTCTTTTCTGAATTCATTGTGTGTTTCCTTGCAGAGGCACCTGTTGGATATTCTCAACAAGATTGCTGCAGATGACATTTTGGTGGTTCTTTCTCTGGCAAATATTTGTGGTAAAGAATGTGACGGACTGCTTACCAGATGCATTGAGAATATAATCAGGTCTGATGTTGATATCATAACTCTTGATAGAACCTTGCCCGACCATATTGTCAAACGAATTGTTGATTCCCGCAAGGAACTTGGCTTCCATGGTCCTGAAAGCAGCGGTTTCCCTGATAAGCATGTGAAAAGAATACACAGGGCTCTGGATTCTGATGACGTAGAATTAGTCAGAATGCTTCTAAAAGAAGGGCATACTAGTATAGATGATGCATATGCCCTCCACCATGCTGTTGCATATTGTGATGCAAAGACCACAACGGGAATTCTTGACCTTACAATTGCTGATGTTAACCACAGAAACTTAAGGGGTTACACTGTGCTTCACATCGCTGCTATGCGAAAAGAGCCTAAGATTTTAGTGTCTCTTCTAACAAAGGGAGTCGAACCAGCTGCTCTCACATCAGATGGTAGAAAAGCACTTCAGATTGCAAAGAGGCTCACAAGGGCTGCAGATTACTACAAGTCTACTGACCAAGGAAAATCATATCCCAAGGATCGACTGTGCATAGAGATATTGGAGCAAGCAGAAAGAAGAGATCCATTGTTAGGAGAAGCTTCTGCTTTTCTTGCTAAGGCATGCGATGATCTACGAATGAAGTTGTTGTACCTTGAAAATAGAGGTAACTTATTCTCGTATCTGAAGTACTTCTTTTCTGTTTCTATGGTAAATAGTACTCTTTAATCTTAGAACTTAAGACTTATTTTTTACCTTATCTATTATTTTCTATCTCAGCACATTCTTCCTTTTATTATGAGAAGCTCCTACCCCTTTCATTTCCATTTCCATTTCCTGCACCTATATTTGCCACATTGCAAACTTTTTTTTTTGGTAAATGATGCGTTTTATAGCCAACCAAACAAGAATTTCAGGGGAGAACCCCTTATACAAACAATCTTTACAAAGAGAACCTACTACACACTACAAGATTCAATCAGTCTAGCAAACTAGCAGAAATGCACCAAAGATCACATAATCTTTGGTTCGTTACAGTTTTAGGGATGTTCCTCCATGTACAAATTCTAAGTCTCATATTTTCTGTTATACAAGCTAAAATACGATCTGGATTCTTTGGGTTCCCTCCAAAAACACGAGAGTTCCTCTCAGGCCAGATGAAATATATCCCAGCAGCAAGTGAAAGCTTGAACACAAGAGCACGGAATGAATTCCCTTTGCAGAGGCTAATGGCATAATTCAGCTCATTCTCCCATTCACAAGCTGGTCTAAGAATCTGAAATTTGTTGAGAATAGATTCCCATATTTGTCTAGAATAAATGCAATCAAAAAATAGGTGAGAAACAGTTTCCTCTTTCTGCGAGCAAAGAATGCAGAGAGGGTCTATTTGCATGCCCCATTTTATGAGTCTATCTTTTGTCGAAAGCTTCTTACGACACACAATCCAAAGTATAAATGCCCACTTAGGAACGTTATTAGTGAACCAAACAAGAGAAGACCATTGAACCTTGGGATATTTGTTCCGAATTGCTTCCCAAGTATGTTTTGTTGAGTAAGAATCTGTGGGAGAGATTGTCCAGGTTATCACGTCTTCACTATCCCCTAAAGTTAAAAGAGATGGAGGGGTAGAGGCCTGAATGCGTTGTATAATCCTATTCCTAGGTCTTGGCCAGTGCCAAACACCATTCAAAATGCAAGAGCTGACTTTATCATATAAAGAGGATCCAAGGCTTGATATAATTCTGTCATCAAAGAGTTTGTATAGGGCCCCACTTGGATGCCAATTGTCAAGCCATAAGAAGGTAGCTTGCCCATTACCTAATGTATGCCTAACGAAGTTCTGCGCGAGAGGCCTTAATTTCAGCAACTTTCTAATTGTCCAAGAACAGTCATGAGGGATTGCCAATTGTCAAGCCACATTGCAAACTTATTCCGTACATTTACCATCTAAGAAGCACTAACACTTGAATATGAAATTTTTGGGGAAAAAAAATCAATTTTGTTGTTTCGTTTACAGACACGAAGATCTTACTATGTAGTCCACTGTCCAGCTCCACAAAGCACACAGAAAGATGTTACTGGACAATGGGCTGCATAGTAAGATATTACTTAAAAGGAATATTGTTCCTCAGATTTTATCCAGTGGGGTTTTGTTTTGAAGATCTCAGAAAGATGACCCCGAAAATATGAACTTCAGTTTCTTTAGCATCATGCGTATACTTACTGTTTCTGGTTAAATCTCATACGTAATCAATAATAATCAGCCAGTTTACTCCGATGATTGATTTGTTACGTAATTGTTTGATTATTCTCAGTTGGATTAGCAAAACTTCTCTTTCCCATGGAAGCAAAAGTGGCAATCAATATTGCTCGAGTGGATGAGATTACATTGGCCAATATCAACCCTAAGAATATGGGTTGGGTCCAGAGGATAACCATGGACTTGAATGATGCACCTTTCAAGATCAAAGATGAACATCTCGATAGGATAAGGGCACTCTCCAAAACTGGTATGGATACTTAATAATTATGTTTTTCGCCATTGATGGACATATACACATATTGTTTATTAAAATTAGATTCTATATCCTAATACTGAATGAGGAAGAAGTTTTTTTACATGGGGCATAAACTAATGACATGGGATTAGTTAACTTAATTCTGGGAGATCCACAAATTTTTTTCTATCCCAGTCGGATAAGGGTAGGTTTTGAGTGTTAATATTGGTTGTTGGATTAATTTGTAAGATAATGCGAAGGTTAGCTTAGGTCTTGGGATTAATCCAAAGGCTGGGGAGGTGAGGTACAATGGTCTTCCATATGGGGGGTGGGGTGGGGGGATTGTTTGCCCCAGTAGTTCCAAAAATATTTCAATCCCACACGGCCACACCCCTTGTTTGTTTTAGCCATGGGACTAGAGGACAACACCTTAGAAGGTGGACCCTCATTTGTTTTCTTCCCAGTCAGACAGGCCAAAATAGTGCTCAGTTGGAGAGTTTGATGTTCAAATGTGCAGTTGTATGTTAGAATCTAGAGAATGTTTCTCCAATAATTTGACTTTATGGATGCTATCAGACAAATATGAGAAAAGTTACTGGCACTGGCAGGCCAATTGTACCAAACAAGAACAAGATATGTTGATCTCAGATACCCAATATGGTGGTGTTCGGAGCAATTGGGTGGAAACTTTAGTGTCCCTGGAAAAACTGCTCAATTTGTGATAGTATGAGACACATATTGTGCCTAGCTCCAGTGTTGATTGCTCCTGTGTTATTCAGCAACTTCATTGTGATATGATAGAAATATTTATTCATAAATGTGCACGGAAGTCATGTACGCCCGTGTCATATGGGACCCAAAGGGAAAAAGTCTCTTTTAGATTTTGTTTTGAAATAGCATGTTTATCAGAATCTCATGACCGTCCACAATATATTTTTTTGATTGAGAAAACAAAATTTTCATATGGTATAGTGCTTTTTTTGCTATCCAAACAAAACAAAGTTGTAATCCCATTGTGATTTGTCATCCAAACATTTTGGAAATTCGCCTTAGTTCGTGTTTAATATGAGCAGTGGATTTGGGGACACACTTCTTCCCTCGTTGTTCAGAAGTACTCAACAAGATGATGGATGACGATGACTGGTCCGCACTGGCATGCATACAGAACGAAACTCAAAAAGAGAGCCAACGGAAGAAGCGACAATACATGAAACTCGAAGATGCTATTATCAAAGCATTCTACCAAGACAAAGAGGAGTTCAGTAAGTGTATCGACATAAAGGCTTCATCTTCATCGACATCCATAGGAGGGGTTGGGAAGCCGAATGGTCAACTCACTCTCAAGATGTTATCACCAAGGCAATCCACGAAGACGAAGACAAAGAGGAGTTCAGTAAGTGTATAAACATAAAGTCTTCATCTTCATCGACATCCATAGGAGGGGTTGGGAGGCCGAATGGTCAACTCACTCTCAAGAAATAGATGCTGATGGTTGATTTAGATGTAGAAATGCATCTTGTCCATTGTACCATAATATTGTACCATAATTTTGACGTTCAATTTTCATCTTTTGTTGTATTTAGACTAGGTGAACGGTGCGTGCTAGCACGCTGAGTCTCATGCCTGTAAATTTTATGCTTGTGATATACTGTATGCTCAACATTGAGAGGTGAACGTTAGTTTGCTCTTTCGACATAGTGCTCTTAACTCGCAAACTTAGCCACCTATTTCAGTGAATAACCAGGTTTGGAAGTTGAAAACACCCCTATTTCAGTGAATAGGGGGTAGGCAGTAGGAGTGTTCATTTTAGGCAAGAAGCTACCAATAACAGGATAATCCAGATCAAATCATGTGTTGAACCAAAACCAAAATCAAAACATTTGCCGAAAGCCAAAATCACGCCAATTGTTTTGTTTTGAACGGGAATTTTTTTTTTTTTTTACGTCAATTGTTGGTAAGTACCAATTTGGAGTGGAAAAGAAGCAACTCCCAAAAAAAAGGAAAAGTTAAGACTAAATGCAATTTCTAAAACCTTCCAATTCCCTCACATCCCTGAAATGAAACTTAAAGTTTTGTACGGCGAATTCATCAATCATAAATATCGCTCTCATGCAAATTGCCACCCTTCTCTTTATCAATGCCAGCACGAGAATTTCTGTGCGTATTGTTTTGGCGCGTTTATTTGGTGTGTTTGTGGGTAGGATCTGAAGCAGCAGTGGCTGAAATGGTTCTTGATGGTTGGCCACCTATAAGCCTCAATTTTCTATCCTGTATTGCACCCAAGAGAATATAAAGTTATATACATTGACAGCATACAGTTTTACAGTCGGATCCATAATCTTAAACTTGGACAGCTGGTGAGTTTCCATGAAGCATAATTACAACGTGAATAAAAGTAGCATAATGGAAACAACATTATGAAACTATGTGATCTAGTGGGGCATATTGCATGACTGAGCTAGACTATAGCAGAAAGTGAGCAGATACGAATGTATAAAATGCAAGAACTGATTGCAAATGGAGAAATTGATTAAGCTGTTGCAGCCTCAAAGCATGAAAACAAGGTTTGAGATTTGTATGGGACAATACCCGATTTTCATGAGTAAATTTACCATCTCCTTAATTGACCACCCCATACTAACTGGGCTGAACAGCCTGGACGTCAAATAAACCAACTGGAACCCCGCCAATGTATAGCTTAATGACCTAGCCCTTGATTTTTCCAGAGACCAAAAATTGCCTCACCCACTGACACAACACAACCGGAGGTAGTGCCTCAAATATCTAACACATGAGTTAACTTCTCGCAACACACGCAAAAATCTCAAACACAAGACAAAATTTGTTTATATCACATCTCAGTAAGATTTAAAATGGTAAATGAATTTTTTTAATGTAAGCAAAACCTTTTGTGAATGCCACGTATCATGGGTAGAACATCAAGAAATGTGACACCAAATAAAGCAAAAAAGCGACAGAGAGAAGCAATAGTCACTGAAAGTGAATGATTGAGAACTTAATGAATCACCTTAGCAAGTATCCTAGTAGTTGTCAAACCTTGTCATTCCAAACGACTAAAAAATAATCAATGTTCAGTATATTCTACATTTATCAAGAATCATAATTAAAACAAGTCCAAAGATTGAACATTCACCAGTAAAAGGGAATGATTTGCGCCAAAATGTGATTACACCATCAAATGAACAGCTAATTAAAACAGATGAAAGTTATTTCATTAACTAAGGCAAATAAGAAGGGAAAAAAGAATGGAATTGGAAGAAACCAAGGATGATAGAAGAGGCAACTGAAAGGAATTTTCGACAGAGGTTCGAATCCTGGTTCTGGAATTGCTCACAGATATCAAAAGAAAAAACTTGGGCACTCATAAAGCAATCATGGTGGCGTTATTAAGGAGTTTGATAAAGTGATGTTGGTTAGCATCAATAGGGTAGTTGTGTTGAATAGAGAACTTAATCCTTTGATGTGAAAATTATTAGAAGGCAGAACATAACAGCTCCATGGTTAGATGACGTCGGGTACTTCTATTCTGACATACTCCATAGATAGATGGCAATCCCTTGTATTTCAAAAATATGTACGTAACCCATCATGATAAGTACTCCCTCCGTCCCTTATTTAGAGTCTAGTATTTCATTTTTGGTTGTCCCTTAATAAGTGTTCATTTCGTAAAGTTAGTTGGTAAAAATTGATACATTGTCTATTTTATCCCTAAAAGTATATTCCATTTTGAAAAGTTAGTAAGTAAAAATGTAATGATGATGGGTAAGTAGAGAAAATGAAGGAAAAAATTGATGTGAAAGGTATAATGATGATGTTTTTTTAATAAGTTGGAGTTATGAAACAAGACACTTAAAAAGGGCGGAAGGAGTATTAACTATCACAATTAACATGGAGTTTGTGCAAGCACAACCAAGAAGCTATAAAACAGAACTTGAAGGTGCAGAAAAGCAAGTAGAGTGGGAGTTCTTAATTGAAAACAATGCACTACGGTACCTTGTCAAGATTTATATTCAGAAGATAATATGAATAAACATAAAGTGTACTCTAAAGCACACCCAAGTAATAAGCAACCAAACCAAATACAAAAAGCAAAAATTTTAAATCCTACACAAAAATATCATGGCCATAATGCTTAAGTGTCTAAAAATTTACAAGGGAAGAGGGCTGACTATATATCGTATCAATTATAAGAACTACGATGAACTAGAAACAGATACATACATATATTGTAGCTTGCCTCAAGACTTCATTTTATTGCTCCCAACAATTTTGTATTTCTAAACAGCACAAATGGCAACATAATTGATAAAACAATATCCCTCTTTGGCAGAAGGAAACATGTAAATGGCACTGGGTTATAAACTATGATGGCAAATTAGTTTCAATTTGGATCAAGCAACAAACATTCAACACAGTGCTGTTAACTCACAAACTCAGCTACCTATTTCATTCAAATCCGAAAACACCAAGTCCCTGTGAATAGGGATAGTGAGGAGGAGCGTTTCTTTTAGCCAAGAAGGTAGATTGTTTTAAACATGGAAGGGGATAGCGCCGAAGAAGTGAAAGGAATAAATTGATTACCGACCGGAAGAAAAGGACCAAGAAGGAAGCAAATGCTCTTTTAGAGCCTTGTTTTCCAGCTTAAACTCATAAGCCAGTGTCAGAAGATTGGTTCTCAAGACTGCAGGCATATCTCCAGCCTGCTTCTTGTTTCTCAATTGACAAAATGTACCAGCAAGCTCCTAAAACTTGCAATTACAGAACAATAATAGAGGAGGACTTTAGGAGTTGAAGATAACTTCCTTTACGAATAAATTGCTAGTTGATAGGGGCTGACCAAAGTGTAGTTGATTCATTCTAAGTGTTGTAAAACCCGTTCCTTGTGTTTGTTTCTCATTTTTTTGGATGTCTTCATAAACAAAGCGAATACAATGCTTAGTTTTCACCTAATCTACCCATCCCTCTTGAAGTCCATTTTCAAACACCAACGGCAAGGCATTAATTAGGAAGCCCCTTTTTTTTTTCCTCCTATTTTTCTTTTGTTCTTTTATGTCTTCGTGCTCCATTTGGTAGGAACTAATCAAAAAGACGGGGTCGATATATTAATGATAAAATATGAAATCTCAAGAATAAATTTAATGTGCCTTCGCAGCAAAGAACAAAAACATGAATCTAACTAAATGCGGGAAGAAAATAGAGAAGGCATCACAAACTTAGCAACTGAGAGGCAAGATTGGCACCCTCTTGTAATTGTAGTGAGCTATAGCAGAACAAGAGCTTAAAACTTGAGGGCAATGATGATTTTTTGCACTAATATGGCTTGCTAACATATATACAACATCAAGTTATAAGCAGAATTTTAACTATGGCAGAGGCACGATTATCCATGGCTTTGTGATGGTTGTCCTATTGTGACCTTGTAGAAATCGCTTACACCCGTGGCAATACCTACGCAATAATCAGGGCATCATTATTATTAAACCAAATGTTGACTCTATCAATGGCTTCTTTCACTTATTATATGGATGGAAAATGAATTTGCTAGTCCATAAAAATAATGATGGCTAAAGTTGAACGATTTCTAGACTCTTTCATCATCGTTGTAGTTGTTTCTTCTAAAATTATGTTGAATGCATTTTATTTTTAGTCTTCAATATTAGCAAAGAGAAAAGCAACTATAGTTTCCATTTATTAGTTCAAATCAATCTAAAGTAGTTAGGAACAAGTGTAGTAGTTTGCAAAATGGAAAGTGCTTCACCTATCTATAGTGCTCTTTATCAAAGTCGTCCTTATATGCAATGATTATAAAATTAGCTAATTTAATAACACGCTAAATAGTAGCGTGGAGCAAAAATTGGCCAAAACTTTAGTTTCTCTTTTCGGTAGTCAGCTCAGGTTTGTCCCTTACAAGATTTATTGAGGGTGCAAACTAGTAATACATACCCAACGAGAATCAAAGAAATTGTACAGTCCTAACTGAGTGGCGGCAGGTTTCAAAAATCTTCTTAAAAAATAAGCAGTTATTTTCACATTTTCAAACTTAAAAATAATGTAAATAAAAAATTATTATTTTTTTTTTTTGCACCATTTGATAGATCTCGATAAAATATATATTGAGATCTATTAAAAAAGATTCATATTTTAAAAAAAATTATTTGTATAAGTACATAAATTTTGAACTTCAAATTGTCTTTTTAAAAATTAGGCACTTCGAAAATTAGCAAGTGAGTATAAGTACATAAATTTTGAATTGGGGTTTCACGCTCCAATTCCAGACTCCCTCTTCCCGTCAGAAAATTAGCAAGTAAGTATTTCGAAAATGAAAAAGACCTGCTCTCTTCCAAATCTAAACCGCGAAACCACCTCCTTCCCCAATTTCTTCACCATCATCCAAGAGGACCAAGACCCTGCAGACCCCGATGATTACGACACCACCCTCAACAAGCGCCCAAAAACAAACGACACCGAACCCTCCGAAACGTCGCCGTTCAAAGGGATCCTCTCCACATCCCTCTTGTCCGGTGAAATGAACGAGAATCACCACCGAATTGTCGGATTTTTTCCCGAATGGGTTCAGATGGACTGGCCTCCAAGTCCAAATGGGTCCGACTCCAACGTTCAAACCCGTTCGAAGACATCCTCTGCTCATTGAACTCGTTCGATCCGTTCAAAGACATCCTCTTTCCATTGAACTCGTCCGAAGCCTTCGAAACAATGAACGAGGTCGGATTTTTAGCGGGGACGAATTCCATTGGGTTGATCCGTCGTGAATCGGTCCAAACCCTACCGAACACGAGTTCCGTCGGGTCAAACTGGTATAGCGGCGACGGCAGCGCAACTAGTGGTAGTGTAGGGCCAAAATCTACCCAGCTGTGGTGGAGGGACCAGAGCAGGCACCCGGATTTTCCAGAATCAGAATTCCGACGATCCTTCAAGATGAGCAAGTCGACGTTCGAGTTCATATGCAGCGAGCTCGACCCAGTCATCAACAAGGACATACCGGTCCGCCAGCGCGTTGCCGTCTGCATCTGGCTGTTGGCCACCGGGGATCCCCTGCGCCTGGTCTCCAACAGATTCGGGCTAGGCATCTCCACGTGCCGTAAAGCCGTGCTAGAAGTTTGTGAAGCTATCAGGAGTGTTTTGATGAGCAAGTTTCTGAAATGGCCTGATGAGGGGAAAATGACGGAGGTAAAAAGGGAATTTGAGCTGCTTTCCGGGATTCAAAACGTGGTTGGATCGATGCATACTACGTACGTGCCTATTATTGGGCCGAAGGTGAACGGACCGGCTTATTTCAATAAGAGGCTAAAGGAGAGGAACCAGAAGACGTCGCATTCAATCACGATACAGGCGTTGTTGATTCGAAGGGGATGTTTACGGATGTTTGTATCGGGTGGCCGGGGTCTATGAGTGATGGCGAGATTTTGGAGAAGTCTGTGCTTTCGCCTTTCGCAGCGTGCAAGTCGCGAGCTTTTGAAGGATGTTTGGATCGTGGGGAACGGCGGGTACCCTTTGATGGATTGGTTGTTGGTGCCTTACACGAAGCAGGACACGTGGTGGACTTCGAGTGTGTTGAATGAGAATGTTAGGGAGGTTCAAAGGGTGGCGAAGGAGGCATTTTTGCGGTTGAAAGGGAGGTGGAGTTGCTTGCAGAAGAGGATCGAGGTGACGCTCCGGCGCTTGCCTGTGGTTCTTGGTGCTTGTTGTGTGTTGCACAACATTTGTGAGATGAGGAATGAGGCAATGGATCCGGCCAAGACGAGTTTCGATCTCTTTGATGAGGAGATTGTGCCGGAGATTAATTCTGGCCCCTACTGTGGGGGAAACAGTTGGGCTTCTGGCAAGTCTCTTGGGCCACTCATGCAGATTGGCCATCAAACTGCTAACGACAGTTTTCAGATAGGAACATCTACTTGGGGAGCGGATAGACTGTTCTTTTCTCCAAGTAATCAAGCAGTTGGGTTTCTTTCTTCGGATTTTGGCTTTGACATATCTTTAAGGAATAGTAAGGCCAAAGTAAGGTGGTGTATGGTTCGAGCTGTCATGAAGTGGGGAATATCTGTTAGGCGGGTTGTGGCTGCTAAACAATGGCAGGAGATTAATTCTGGCCCCTACTGTGGGGGAAACGGTTGGACTCCTGGCGAGTCTCTTGGGCCACTCATGCAGATTGGCCATCAAACTGCTAACGACAGTTTTCAGATAGGAACATCTACTTGGGGAGCGAATAGACTGTTCTTTTCTCCGAGTAATCAAGCAGTGGGGTTTCTTTCTTCGGATTTTGAAATTGACATATTTTTAAGGAATAGAAAGGCTAAAGTAAGGTGGTGTATGGTTCGAGCTGTCATGAAGTGGGGAATATCTGTTAGGCGGGTTGTGGCTGCTAAAAAATGGCAGGACTTGTTTGCCTGAATTTCCCAGACAATAGTATTTGTGAAAGTGTCCATAAGTTTAGGAGAGACGTTTCCCCCAAACAGGTTAGTCTAGTTTCTAGTCTTTTCTCAGCATCCAAGTGCAACCAAAAGGTTACTGTACATAAGAAGTTGTGTGAAGTCGGTGTTTTGAGTCATACCAGATGTGGCTGCTAAAGACAATCTCAGCCCATCGGTAGCTAGATCACGAGTGTAGTCCTATTAGAACTTAGGAGGTAACCGTCTCAGCGTCTCCTAATCTGTTTCCCCAACTGTTTCGGTCTGTTGATGCGATGCGAGCTAGGGATTAGATTGCTGACCAACTATTACTCATGGCCAACGATCCTCGATTGTGGAACTACTAGTAGTTTTTGTTGGGTCCCACCGCATTTGATTGTCTCACGGACACTCTTTTTTTTTTTGTCATTCGATAATCTTAATATGTGTGTGGACAGACTGTGTGCTTGGTGTTATTAAAGTATAATCTGAGAGGGAGTGTGTGCCGTGAGAGAGGGAAAGTGTGAAGGCTGTAACAAAGAGATTGTGAGAATCAGAGCAAGAAAGAAAAGTGAGTTGAGTGCTTATGTGCTTGTAACTTCTCCAAATATAATCTATATTTGTGTTTTCTGCGTGGGGTGGGTATTTCAGTTAAACCACGTAAATTCTTCTCTGTGTTGTTTGTCGTGTAACTCCGCGAGTCCCCAACATTTTTCGTAATATTTTTTATTTTCCATGATTTGTTGAGGTCGTGTTATATGATATTGTCATTGTACCTTTGTAGATCGTTAATTTTCACGTATAGTGCATCGATACAATTTGTTTTTCCCTCTATTGAGTTGATGCATAGTCTTTCTTTTTCTAATAAGCGAGCTCCAATTTGTCAGAACAACTGTTTTCTTCTTTAAGCTATGTTTGGATTATCAATTTGTAGAGTTTATTTGTGTATAGAAGTGACCTTGTAAAGAAAAAGTAATACTCCTGATAGACTGAAGAAGCAGAACTATGTACCGTTTCGTTCCTTTATCCGTTTGTAAATCTCAAACGAGTCCATGATCCAAACACAACTTTAGTGACGTGATTTTCCTTTTGTATCTCGGTCAATAATTTAATTTGTGTAAGTTGTTTATTTTCTTCTACAAACTTAAATTTCTTTCGAATTACAAAGTTTTGAAGACCGTAAATGTATTATTGGATGCTAGCTGTTGAAGCCAATTTGTAGCGCAATGAAGGCCAATGGATGCGCCTACCAATCAGAGTTATCGGGAAAAAAAAGTCGATGAATGTTCCAAGCTAAAAAAATTCCGACGGGTTTCATTTGTGACCGATTGGTTTGAGTTATTCTGGATTTGTACAAATGAGTTGGAGATTCGGTACTCTTACGAAAATTTCAAACTGAGGTAGTTTCGGTCTTTGAACGAAATTTCTTAGGCATTTTACTCTCTAGTGTTCGGTGTTTCTTAGAAAGTTCTCTCTCAGTTTCCTTTGCTTTTTCTTTTCTTTTTTTGTTCATTTCCACATGTTCTAAAAATATATAAGCAAATGCGTTTCTTGTTTTTTGTTTGAGAACGGGTTGAAAACATATTTATATATGCATATTAAATGTACTCCTATAAAATTCTTCTCATCCCAAGATTATAGTGACCGAAACGTAATCCTAAATTCACTCCGCTCCAATAATCTACCACTGGTAAACTTTAACCTATTACTCTCTGGTCATTAGCCATTTCCTTGACTAATTGGACACACAAAACCAGTCCCAGTTAATTACCAGAGGAAGTTATTGGCAAATACAGAACAAATCAACTCTTTAAAGTTCAACCCCCACTTGTAGAGGGCCGGACTGGAGAGGGCTTTGGGCTTGGCAAATGGGCTTAGCTTAGCTACGTACGACCCATACACCGTGTACTTGGACAAAACCAGGTTACGATTGAGCTGATACACTATTTATGGGTTGGAGGCATGGAACTCGTGAGCCCAATCCCCATGGGAGTGCGGTTTAAAAACCTGGCGGTTAAACCAGACCAGTTTTATACCGGGCTTGATTTCAATACGGGCTCTGCATTTGAGGTTACTTATATCAGAATTGGACCGTATAATCAAATACTTGGCTATGCTTGGATCCTATATTTCTCAGGTGGAAGAAAGGGAAAGGGATATTATTGGAAACGAAAGACGAAAGACTCGTGCTCCGTCGTTGGACACATGAGAAGAGAATTCTAATATATATTTGGAAAATAGATCAGTTTTTTTTTTTGGGGTTAGTTTTCCCTAAGATAAATCCAGTGTATTAGTACTAACTAAATCCTTTTCGCAAATCTGAGATTTTGACATAGTATTATCATAGATGGGTGCATTGGCGGAGCTATGTTGGGGTTCGGGTGGCCCTGGCCCCCCGGATGCCCTCCGAGCTCTCGAGTCTTAAAATTTATTTTGTATATACCTGATTTTGATAATTATTCATGTATAAATACATATAATCTTAATAATTTTTGTTTGATTTGATAAAAAATGGTTATTTTACATTTTCATTTCTCAATCTATTGAAGTTGCCTAAACAAAAAAAACAAATAATTGATATACTTTAACTGTATTAGGTTATAATTATTTTAATGTACAAATGTAATGTATTAAAAAAATATGATATAATAAGTATACGTTCTGATAAAAAAATATATGTTTATTAATTCGGCCCCCCGGGTCACAAATCCTGGCTCTGCCACTTGATGGGTGTCATCCCAAGTTGTCCTTGGAGAAAAAAAAAACTACCTACGCGATTGCTTGCTTCCTTTATAGAATTACGTAAGAGAGTAAAGTATATATAAACTTATGCCTTTGATGTTTACACTGGGTTTAATTGTTTATAAAGGAATTTAATATTTGTGGGCTTTTTGTCCCAAAAGGATCAAATTAAAATATTTTATTGGTTTAACACCATTTTTCGATTGAAGTGTAAAAGTATGCGAAGACCGTATTAAACAAACAATAGTATCAGGTATTATTGCTCTTTAGCATCATCCCCAACTTCATCAGATTATTAATTATAATATCATATTTTCCTCAAAAGCAAAACCTCCACCTATATTCAGTCCCTAAAAATACAAGTACGTACAGTGATGGGAACTAACCCAAATGATGAAAAGCCAATATTAGAAGTTTTGATTGGTAGCTTCAGATAAAGACGGTAGTTTTGATTGGTAGCTTCAGTACAAAAGGGACGGCGTTAGGGATGGGGACTAAATTGACACAAACTTTAAACGTTGGGGACGAAATTAATCACTTACTAATACTTTGGAGACCAAAAAAGTAAATAAACTTTTGGTATAGGATGGTATTTTGAGCGATACGGAATACAATGCTGAGTGCTCCACTCTGTTGCCGGTACGGTATTTAATTTGGTCTCATGTGTGGAGAATTTGATTTCGTGAAGGTTTTTGTAAACGGGGAAACAAAGAAATGAAAATATGATATAACTAATGCTTATCTTTTTTCTTTTTCTTTTTTTATTACACAAGTTACTTGGAAAATTAAGAAGACATTTAATATTTTATGGGTCTCATATTGCTTGGTCATGTATGGGGATTTCGATGAGGATAAATATTTTTTTCCAAAATTTTCCAAAATATAATATTGGACAAATAATATGGGACGGAGAAGTATATGTGGAGGGGTATATGTTTTCCCAAACATTCATTTTGAACTGGTGGCGGCTATTTATCTCCACAACAGCCAACAGGTCAATACCACTAAGCTGCTTTAGATTAAGACATGTTTGGCGGAGATTAATAGCTATTACGCTTTAGATGTGTCCTTTATCATGAAAGTCAATAGCTAATCAATTTTGCACCTCGTCCATTGTTTCTTTTAGAAAGAAAAATTCAAAGCTGAAACCCTACTCGTACAAAAATAGCAAGGGACCATTTTATTAGGGACACATGTTTGAACCCTGATGGGATTTGTTTGAGCTTTCTTGGGAAAACACCTTTTTTAGCTTCACAAAACATAGTATGTTAATTAATTGATGAAAAGCGACACGCTCTCTCCGTCCCTCCCTCTCTCTATCCACGTGAGGTAGCTCAAGTCAAGTGACAACAGAATGAGTCGTAAACCCAAAAATTCTAAGTTTGAAACTTACCAATTTAATTAATGCTCTTCCCAACAAACCGTACAATATCTGCAGTTCAAATCAAGGTGATAGAGGGCACACAATTGTTTTACATTTTTTCAAAGTTCATTCCGTCTGTAGGATCGTAAATCTTGAGTAAAAATTTAAAAGATTAAATCATTTAATTCTGATTGAGTTGGTTTTTTTATGTAATCACCCAAACAATTAGTTTAAACTTATTAAACGGCAAGGATTATTTGCATGAGACCCAAAGTGAATCCCACACAACCGTTTATACGGAAGACGATGTTGTTGACAATATGGGGGAAGTTTCTAAAGGAGAGATTGCCTTAACATGCCCAAAATGGCACAGTTTTGTGTAGCTGCAAATTGTAGCCATTTTCAGGCGCTGCAGGGACTCAGGGTCCGAAGTCGATTTTGAAAGGGGATGGTGGCTGCAAAATTGGCTACAACAACAAGGGGTTGGCCAAGTAATTTTGACCTGTGAGATTTAGTTGTTTATTTCATTTTAAAGTTTCAGGTTCGATTCTCCTTACCAATAATTATTAGGACATCTCCACGCGTAAGCGTGTGAAACGGTTATGAGAAAGGCTGTAAGAAACAGTTCAAGATACGCGCAAATTGGCCCGAGATACCTTTACGTTACCCTTCATACCCTTGCTTCAACCAAGAATAGTGATTCATAAACACATACAATTTGACTTGTGCCTATTATCAACCCACTTTTGACAATTCTAACCCAGTATCACTTCAATTCAGTTCATTTACGGTACATCTCTATACTTTGTAAGGGACGATATTCGCATATATGAACACCCAAAGTTATTGCGTATCATTTGGATAATGTCCAAAACCTTTCAAATCACAAACTTTTAATGTGAATTCTAGGGGAACCCCTTTTTTGGTACTGAAAGTCTAAATTTGCAATCAGAACTCCATATTCATCGTCTTCCTCTCCGTATGGACAATCATGGCGGTGAGTGGTGAACACTTCCTGGAGAATAGTACTAGAGGTAATCTTGTCATCATTTCTTAAAAATATATATTCCTCTTTTCAGTGCATATTATTAATTTATTTGTACAAAATTGGCGTTTAAGCTTTTAAGTTGAAAGTTTAGGGAGTGTACTAAAAAAGTAGAGGGGGTCAAAAATGATTGAAGTACATGGAATAGAATGAAAATAAAAATTCAGGAAAGTATTCAGGGGTGTTCCGGTTTTGTAAAAAAGGAATTTTTAGAAAAAGAAGGTAATTTTAAATTCAAAAATTATGCATTTACAAAAATAATTTTCCTATCAATATAGATCTTGTTTGATAGATCTCATTAAGATCTTTTATACGATGCAAAAAAAATTACAAATTTATTTTTTATTTTCATTATATTTAAATTTAAAATTTGAAAAAAAAATATTTTTTAAAAAAAAAGTGAAAGTGGAACACCCCTTCAGACAACTTTGACTTTGCCTCCTTGTAAGATTCGATCTTATCATATCCAGTCGATCTTATCATATCAAGTATTAATAACAGGATGATACGACCACCGCCCCTCTCTGACCGCGTGGGCTATCGCATGCCGTATGGGGTTTATTTCAAACTTTAAAGAAATAAAGAAAAATATTTATAAATTTTAAATTAATTATTTATGGAGCTCCGTAAAAAATCAGTTCGAACAAATATCGGTAGATATATTTTCTGAATTCGTAGATGCGAAATTGTTAAATAATTTTCAAATTTATGAGTATTTTTCTGTATTTTTGTGGGGTTCGGAGTGGGTCTGACATGAGGTGCGATGGCCCATGCGGTAGTCCTAAACTTCATGGGGTGGTGCACACACAGCCAAACCTCAATAAGAATGTGTTCCACTGACTAAAATAAATACTTATTTTTAAATTAAAGATAATGTATTATGAGAAAATAACCTTTTTGCTAAAACAAAAAAATAATTACTTAAATAATAAAAATTTTAACGGGACGGGATCCATATTTTTCACAAGAATGATACAATATAGTACTCCTATGTGCCGATTCATTAGAGAATAGAGATGAGTGTTCAAATTTACTACTACGATTGAACAATAATTTGATTGCCTTGTTTCTAAAAAAAAAAAATCATTGCCCATGCTTAAGAGTTAAGACACTCAACTTAGGAGGAAGCTCCCCATCCAGTATTGAAGCATCTTGTCCAGTTTGGGTTTTCTAAAGGCTCCTCTTGACAAAAAAAATATGATTGAAATCATTTTATTTTGTAGAATTCATCGAGTAGGATATTTACGCCAAGTACTATCTATATCCAACAATAATATTGATGTGAACAAATCAGATTTGCGCATAGGAAAATGGAGAGCATATTCAAACATCTTTTGTTCTCTCTATATATATATATATGATTATTGAACAAGATAATTTTTAGCTTGGATATTTTACTCGACGAGCTCCGTAAATTGAACGATGCCAATTATATTTTTAAGTCAAAAAAGGGCCTAAAATTGCCTGAACTTGACCAGACTGGACTGCTTCAAAACTGGATGGGAACTCAGCCAACCTTTTTTTATCAACCTCTCCTAGTCCCAACTTCAACTCTCTCACACTCTCTCTCACTCTCTCTCTCTTTCTCTCTCTCTCTCCTCCTTGCTTCACTCCCTCCCTTCTTCAATTCCCATCTCCCTCTAAAACCTCTCTCTCTCTCTCTCCATGGACCCAGAAATCGCAGCCCTAAGACGCCTCTCCGAAAACTTCGACTCGGCTCTCAGCTCGGACTTCGCCGACGCCGTGATCGCCGTCGCCTGCGGCCGAGAAATCCCAATCCACCGCTGCATTCTGTCGGCGCGGAGTCCGTTTTTCAAAAACATATTCTCAGGCACAGAGGGGGGGCTAAAATTGGAACTGAAGGATTTGGCGAGGGATTTCGAGGTGAGCTTCCACGCTTTGGTTACTGTCTTGGTGTTCCTGTACAGCGGGAGAGTGAGGTCTTTGCGTCCGGACGGTGTCTGCGTTTGCGTCGACGACGAGTGCGAGCACGTCGCGTGCCGGCCCGCCGTGGATTTCGCGGTGGAGGTGCTCTATGCTTCTTTCGTTTTCGAGATACCGGAATTGGTTGCTCTTTATCAGGTATATATATTGGCCCCTGTTTATTGGCGAATATTGAATCGATTACCCCTTAATAATAATAATATATATACTATGTTTAACATTCGCAAAGGTATATGTGTTCTAATGTTAATTATCCGTAATATCTCCAAAATAATCCATCATCATACAGCAAAAATAGTTTAACATTCTTTCAACGTTATTTTTTTCGGTTATTTAAGAGTTTAATGTACATAGAAGATAAGATGGGAGCGAAGAGAAAGGCAAAAGAGAGTTAGATACAAGCAGTGTTCTAAAAGTCGGCGCTAGTCGGGCGGAAGAGGGGCAACTAGTCGGCCAACCAGCTACCTAGGCCGCTGACTTTATCTACGCATTGGACCATACACGCCTAGCGCCTCTAGTCGGCCACTTAGACCGATTTTTAGAACAAAGGATACAAATAGTCAATTACTTCTTTTTAGAGAACCAGGGGCCACCCCGCCGACCTCCGCCCCTGATTATTTAACCTTGATTGTTTCATTTTCCATCAGATTGTAACTGTTCTATTGGTTGATAGGCTGTTTGATCATTGTATACTACTATAATCTCATAGTTCCTGTTAATTAGCTTGAAAAGCAATTTATAAGACCAGCCTTCACTTGAATTTGTCTTAGTTTGAGTATAAATTCTAATAGTACAAGCTTCATTTGGTATTAACTATTAAGCACTTCAATGGGCAAGGCAAGCCAAGATATAATCTGTAATACGAGTAAAAGCTTCATTTATGCCAATAGTGGTAAATTAGACCACAGGCAAGCCTTGAAAATTTTGACTGAAGAAAAGAGTCACGAGTTGGAAAAGAAAATGAGTAAAACTCAAGTTGATGTGATTTGAGAGAAGGATATGGGAGATTTGTTGCAACTCACATTTTAACTTTTCAGTCAAAATTTACACGAGGACTTGAGATGCCATTGCAGTATTGACCATTGTTTTTTCACCCAATTAATGTCCAATATGTAAATCTCATCCAATTGAGGATAATCATGTACTGCTTGTGACAAGCTGTTTTACCATTATTGTCCTGTAGTTGCTTATGGTTCCTTAGTGTGCAAGGTCAACTGAGCTCGAGAATGTCTGTATATGGTTGTGTGCACAATATACAGACAAGGAGAAAGCGAAGATAAATTATCGTTGTGCTGTTTCAAGTTAACAATAATTTAAACACAACTGAAGCCATGTACTGTAGTGTATGGCACAGAACTATTAAAGAGTAACCTGGAACTTTGAAGTGATTGCTGGATTAATTGGTGAAGGTAATATAAATCATTGAGATACATCATACATTTGAATTACGTACTCATATGTCGTTAGACCTACACATAACAAACACGTGGAAGATTTACACGTGTCACCGAACAAATTGATCGCACAGCAGAAAGATACCATATAGCTTAAGATACACTAATCCATGGCATTTGGGCTCTATTGTCATTTACGTATGGATCTTATCATTATTGATACAATTTTGAGAATCCTAATTACTATGCTTAAATCAGATGAGTTTGTGTTACTCATCTGTAGATGTTTTCTCAACATTTACATTTTATTAATGAATCTGCATAAGATGGATGTATTTGTGTATGTGCGGTGATATACCTGGTTGTTCTATCTATGTTGCAATGATGATGATGTGACAACTGTTGTCTTCCATATATCTGAAACCATCATATAATGAAGCAGATTGGCACAAGAATCAGTTTGAGAAATCCAACTGCATCTAAATAGAGATATCAGCTTCTATTAGAGAGTGAACACTGTCACCCATTTCTTTTCTGAATTCATTGTTCGTTTCCTTGCAGGGGCACCTATTAGATATTCTTGACAAGATTGCAGCAGATGACATTTTGGTGGTTCTTTCTCTGGCAAATATTTGTGGTAAGGAATGTGATGGACTGCTTACCAGATGCGTCGAGAATATAGTCAGGTCCGATGTTGATATCGTAACTCTTGATAAAACCTTGCCCAGCCATATTGTCAACCGAATTGTTGAATCCCGCAAGGAACTTGGCTTCCATGGTCCTGAAAGCAGCGGTTTCCCTGATAAGCATGTGAAAAGACTACACAGGGCTCTGGATTCTCATGATGTAGAATTAGTCAGAATGCTTATAAAAGAGGAGCATACCAGCATAGATGATGCATGTGCCCTTCACTATGCTGTGGCATATTGTGATGCAAAGATCATAGTGGGGATTCTTGACCTTGCAATTGCTGATGTTAACCACACAAGCCCAAGGGGTTACACAGTGCTTCACATTGCTGCTATGCGAAAAGAACCTAAGATTATAGTGTCTCTTCTAACAAAGGGAGCCCAACCAGCTGCTCTCACATCAGATGGTAGAAAAGCACTTACGATTTCAAAGAGGCTCACAAGGGCTGCGGATTACTACAAGTCTACTGAGCGAGGAAAAGCATCTCCCAAGGATCGGCTGTGCATAGAGATATTGGAGCTAGCAGAAAGAAGAGATCCATTATTAGGAGAAGCTTCTGCTTCTCTTGCTAAGGCAGAAGATGATCTGCGAATGAAGGCGTTGTACCTTGAAGGTAGAGGTAAGTTATTCTTGTCTCTTAAGTATTTCTCTTCTGTTTCTATGGTAGATGCATGTTAACTTTACCATTATTTTCTATATCAGCACATTCTTCCTTCTACTACGAGAAGCTCCTAGCCATTTCATTTCCATTTTCTGCACTATATCTGCCACATTGCGAACTTACTATGTTCTTTACCATCTTGATCTAGGAAGCACCGAGACTTGTGAAATTTTGGAAAGAAAATCACGTTTGTTGTTCCTTTAGAAACACTAAGATCTTACTATGTAGTCCACTGTCCAGCTCCACAAAGCACACAGTAAGATGTTACAGGACAATGGGCTGCCTAGTAAGATCTTACTGAAAGGAAAACGGTTCTTCGGAATTTTACATCCAAAGGGGTTCTGTTTCGAAGATCCCGAAAGACATTCCAAGAATGAGAACTTCAAGTTGTAGTCTGTGTGTATTCCTTTTCTTCTCCCAGTGGAGTGAAGGGGTTTAGAAATAACTTAGGAACTGTTAAAAGAAATTGGGGAGCAATTCATCAGGCTAATTGGAATAGTCAATCTTTTGTGCTATCATGAGATCAAGCAGATTGAAAACTTCTCTTGATGTAGAATCACATGGTAGTTTTGAATTTCTTGAGCATCATGATATACTTGTTTCTGGTTAAACCAGATAATCATCAGCCAGCTTACTGTGAAAATTGATTTATTAAGAATTGATTGATTATTCTCAGTTGCTTTAGCAAAAGTTCTCTTCCAACGGAAGCAAATGTGGCAATGGATGTTGCTCAAGTGGATGGCACTTCTGAACATCTCAATAGGATAAGGGCACTCGCCAAAACTGGTATGGATACTTCTGTGTGTGTGTGTGTGGACAGAATTGTTATTCTATATCTTAATACTGAATGTACAATCAGTTTTTCTTTAGGGGGGATAAGACATGTACTTGTATCGCACTCGAATAAGGGGTAAAGATTATAGAGCTCAGTTGGAGACGTTTGATGTCCAATTGTGCAGTTCTATTTTAGAATTCTAGAGAATATTTCTCCAGTAATTTGACTTTATGGATGCTCTGACAAGTAAGGGAAAAGTTACAGGCACTGACTCTGATCAAAATTTTATCAAACAGAACAAAATGTGTGGGTCTCACGCACCCGATTGTGGTGTTCGGAACACTTGGGTGGGACTTTAGTGTCCCGGAAAACCTGCTCATATTTTGATAGTACCAAGACACATTTTCTACCAAGCTCCAGTGTTGATTTCTCGTGCGTTATAACCAACTTCATTTAGATATGAAGTCTTATGGGACCTGAAGAAAAAGAAATCTCTTAGATTTTGTTTTGGAATAGTATGTTTGTCAGATTCTCATGATCGTTCAGAATAATTTGTTTTGATGCCAAAAAAAAAAAAAACCCCATTTCCATACGATATAGTGCTTTTGGAGTTATCGACCATTACAACACACGACACACTGGTGTAACCACATTGTGATTTATCATTCGTAACATTTTGGGATTTAAAGTGCCTTTGTTTGTGTTTTAATATGAGCAGTGGAACTAGGGAAGCTCTTCTTCCCTCGTTGTTCAGAAGTGATCAACGACATAGTGGATGACGATGATTTGTCAGAACTATTATGCTTACAAAACGGACCTCGAGAAGAGCGCCAATTGAAGAAGCGACGATTCATGGAAATCCAAGAAGCTTTTACTAAGGCATTCCACGAGGATAAAGAGGAGTTAGACAACAAGTCTATCAACATATCTTCATCGAGAGATTTGAGACCCGTAAGAGGGGTTGGGAGGCCTAACGGTAAACTCTCTCTCAAGTGATAATAGGGATCTCGACCCTGTAGAATCCTTTTAAAAATCTAGACCATTGATTCTATATATGGACATCACATATGCGCACTACAAGTCCCCAGGTCCCTCCAAATGGTAGATACCTCTGGTTGATTGAGATGCAGAAATGCATCTTATTCATTGTACATATTTTGATGTTCACATCGATTTCTATCCTCTGTTGTATTAGGAAATGATTGTGCAACACTACTAGCGTACATAATTTTATTTTTGGGTGATCTTATAGATAAGGTTAGAAAGTAAAAAGTACCACATGTCCCCAAATAATTGTCCAGTATTTTATTGTCCCTTAATAAATGTTCATTCTAAAAAGTTAATGGATAAAGTGTGTACAATTATTGTTTTGTCCTCTTGAAGTTAACGGGTAAAGAGCACCCAAGAAAAAAGTAGAGAATATTTTTGGAAAGTGAAAGTAAAGGTTAATGTAAAATGCGCAATGATGATATCTCTTATTAATTTAGAATTTCGAAATTGGACAAAAAAAAAACAAAGAAAATGAATCTTTAATGAAATACTAAAAATAGTTGATTCAATTGCATTTGTCGAAATGGCCTCACAATTAAACAGCCACTTCTACATTTAAATTGTATCCCAAAAACAAATTAGCACGTAAGCAACCAATTTCATACTAGGCGCCCGTTTTTTAAAATTGATTCAATAATAAGCTATTTTAGTGTCTTCATCTCAAACTCTATATCAATACGTGGTGTGCGCTCTTTAAAACAACTCCTCATTATTTCCCCCCCTCAAGCCCTATCATCCTCCATTCTACATTAGATGCTTAAAAATATATAATCCAAGATAGGTCACAATGGGTACAACCACCACACACACACACACACAAAACTTCGTATGAAATTAATTCTAAGGACAAAAATCTTTAACCGAAGCTTTTAATACAGAAGTGCTAGGACCACCACACGCCACCTACTCTGAGTATCAAATTTTTTTTATAAATTTTAAAATTATTATTTTTGGAACCATCTAAAAAGTCGACTCTCATATATTAATAGGTATATTTTTTAAATTTACAGAGCGAAATAATTATTTTAAAATTTATAAATATTTTTTGGAGCCCAGAGTCGCCCACGCGTGGTGCCATGGGGAAAAAGGCTGTGGCGATAGACTTTATGCTTTTAATAAGTGGTGGGTCTATTGACAATTGACAAAGAGCTTTGATTCCATGTAAAAAGCTAGTGCTATGATTAAACAAACAGTGACAAAAAGCTTTAACCAAAGGCTTTTAATAAGCGGATCGTGGGTCTACTTAGCTTTGATTCTATGGTAAAAAGCTACAGTAATGCTACACACAGATTTTGTGCACATATCTTGTGCACAGATTTTTTGTGGGACCCACTACGGGTTCCACACAAATAATCCGAGCCGTTCATTAAATGTAAAATATTTTTTCAAGGGCCCCTGCAAAAAATCAGCTCAATCCGATACTCATAGATGCTTGATTCAATCATTTAACTTTTCATTCGAATCTCAGGATAATGAAAAATTAAATGATTAAATCAAACACATATAGATATCGGATTGAGTTGATTTTTTTGCGGGGGCCCTTGAAAAAATGTTTTACATTTAATGAACGGCTCGAATTATTTTTGTGGAACCTGTAATGGGCCTCACAAAAAATCTGTGCACAAAATATGTGCACAAAATCTGTGTGGGTAGCATTACTCAAAAAGCTAGGCTTTTCTATTCGACAAAAGGCTTTGATTAATCTAGTGCTATGATGAAATCAATGCAACATTGTACCAATCAAGGTTATGTATCGATTGGTACGTATCATTTTTTACAGAATGCGGTATCCTATACCTTTAATTCCGTCCTGGCTCAAATACTACCGGCCAATATCAGACGGTACTGAAGATACCGATCAGTTCCGGCCAATACCGGATAGTACCGGACTATTTTTAATTTTTTTTCTTCAAGTGTCAGACAATATCGAACGGTATCAGACAAATACCGGACTGTACCGGACAAATACCGAAATATTTTTTATTCTTTTGTTTTAAAAAGTACAGTATATGTTATACTATAAATTCTTTTAGGTAGGAAAATAACAATAATAACGATCAATCCGAAACGGTACCTGATATTTTACCGGTACTGATACGTACCACACTAATAAAAAAATCGGTACTCTAGCCGGTACAGTATTCAGAACTTTAGTACCAATTCATTCTATATATACAACAAAAAGCTTATATACATGGGACAAAGCAAATTTGGACCCCACCAATTTTTTTTTTTTTTGAAAGGGACCCACCAATTTTGAATCCACCGCATTTCATAAGTACAAAAGCATATTTTGGACCCACCGATTTCTTGTAGCATAAACCAATCTACTGGCACAGCAAATTCGTGCACAGATTTTTATGTAGAGTTTACTATGAGTCCCACACAAGTGATCAAAGCCGTTCATTATGTTTAAAACATTTTTTCAAAGACCTCCGCAAAAAATCAGCTCAATCCGATACCTGTAAGTACTTTGATTTAATCATCTAACTTTTCATTCAAGTTTTTAGAGAATGAAAGTCAGACGATTAGATCAAGTATTTATAGATATTGGATTGAGCTGATTTTTAGTTGGGGCCTTCAAAAAATATTTTAAACATATAATGAACAACTCGGATCACTTGTGTGAGATCCTTAATGAACCCCACATAGAAATTTGTGCACAAATTTACTGTCCCAATAGATTTTCTGTTGTAGCATACCTTGGTTCAATTGAGCAAATCTTGTGATTAAAGAAATCAATAACAATGGAGGAGGGATCCGAAAAAGACAAAGGACCTGACGTGCATACCAATGGGTACCGACGATCCCGTAAAAAAATATGAACCATTCAATAGTTTGACACAAAGAAAAAACATATCGGGCACAGAGAAAAATTAGTTCAATTTAAATTTCGATTTTTGAAAAAAAAAGAAAAGAAAAGATTAAATGAAAAATGTAAATATTGAATTTAACATCTACATATATCGGATTGAACTAATTTTTCTATAATGCTCACTCGGTTACGTTTTAAAAATTATATTAAACAGATCGAATTTCAAGCGTAGAATTCATAGCGGGTTCCGTGTGACCGTAGGTACCTGTTATTACCTACAGCTGGTTCTGGGAGAGATCACAGCAACGAGGTTCTTGTGGAGCGTGGCGCGAGGAGTCAACAAGAGCTCTCTCAACCCACTCGACCTCCAATCCAATATCATCGTAGTCACCCCCTCTCTCTCTCTCTCTCTCTCTCTCTCTCTCTCTCCTCTTACCCGTTTCTCCAAATTTTAACAAGTTCAGATTTGAGACTCCCTACTACTGGTTTCACACTCCAATTCGAAACTCCCACATTTTTTTCAGGCTCCAATTCAAAGACCAACCCATAATGAAAATGAAAATGAAAACAAAATGCTCCTCTTGTCCAAATATCAATCGCGAAACCACCTCCTACACCAATTTCCTCACCGTAGTCCACGACGACGATCCCATCCTCAACAAGCGCCCGAAAACTGACCACGACAGCAGCCACGACGACAACGACACCATCCTCAACAAGCGCCGGAAAATTGACCGCGACAGCAGCGATGCGGAGGCCTCCGAAACGAACGAGAATTACAAAACAATGGACGCCCAGGGGGATCAGAAGGACCAAGCCCTACCCAAATGGCCTCCGAGTACAAGTGGGTCCGACGCTAATAACGATTCCGTCGGGTCAAGCCAATTTAGCGGCGGCGGCGGAGGAGAACTGCAGTTCGAACTCGTTTTAATCGCCGGTGGCCGAGAAGTGAAAGCCAACCGGTGCATTCTGTCGGAGCGGAGTCCCTTTTTCAAGAACCTTTTGTGCGGCGAAGAGAGAAGGGTGAGGTTGGACCTGAAGGATTTTGCCAAGGATTTCGATGTGAGCTTCGACGCTTTGGTTCCTGTTTTGGCCTATTTGTACAGTGGGAAAGTGAGTTCGTTGCGGGTGGAAGGTGCTCACGTTTGCGCCGACGACGAGTGCGACCATGTCGCGTGCCGGCCGGTGGTGGATTTCTTGGTGGAGGTGGTTTACGCTTCTTTCGTTTTCCAGATACCGGAATTGGTTGCTCGTTATCAGGTTTAGCTTTTGTTTCACGCTCTGTTTGGTTCCTATGGAAAATTTATTGTTCAATAAACAAGCCTTTGATTATTTTCTTCTATTTTCCCTCTCAAACCAAACAAATAAAGAGCAAAATATTTTATTTTCCTCTCCTTTCCTTGCTTTTTCGTAGGTACCAAACAAACCTAGTTTTCAATGGATTGTTCTTGTTCTATTAGAGCATTAATAATGGTTTAATCAAAATTGAATAACCAAAACTTACATAATATTTTGGTTATCCATTTAAAAAATTGCTAAGATTAACAATTTATAGGTACACAATAGCATAATTAAAATTTGATAATCAAAATATGCCACAACCCCTTTCAAACTACAAAAACTAAAAATCGTGAATAGAAAACAAGTTTTTTTTAAAACAGTTTTCAAACTAATGAAAACTGTTATATTAGAAATAGAAAACAGTTTTTCAATAGAGAGTATTGTTATAGGTACCGGCAGCCGGTGTAGGGAAATCGTACTGCTGTCTTCGGCCACCGGACGGCCGATCCGAGCAGTCCAAAAATTTAAAAAAAAAAAACTAGGGGGCCAACGGGGGAATTTTTTAGAATTTTTGGACGGCTCGGATCGGTCATCTGGTGGCCGGGGACAGCCCGGTGCGGCCGTCGGTACGATTTTCCTACACTGGCTATCGGTACTCATATCATTTTCGTTTTCAAAAACACATTCTAATAATCAGTTTTTGAAAAAAAGAAATCAGTTAATTGGCTTTTTAAAAAAAAAAAAAACAGAAAACAGTTTTTGAAAAAAACAAAACAGTTTTGTGTAAAAACAGTTTTTGGAAAAAAAGTTGTGTAAATACTACTTGTTTTGAATTACAGAAATGCTAAGGGTATAGCAAATCCCGTACAGCAATCGCGCACAGATCCATTTTGTATCCGTCTCGGGTCTCACAAAGATGATCGGAGCCGCTCATTTTGTTCAATATATATCGTTTAGGGTCCCTATAAAATTTCATCTCAATCCGATACCGGTAAGGGCGTTTACGAATCATACAACTTTGCTTCAGGATTTGGCCTGAATTTCTGAAGCAAAGTTGGATGATTCATAAACGCCTTTACCGGTATCAGATTGAGATGATTTTTTATAGAGACCCTAAGCAATATATTAAGAACAAAATGAGCGGCTCCGATCATCTTTGTGAGACCTGAGATGGGCGCAAAATGAATCTGTACGCGGCTGCTGTACGTGGATTGCTGTACCTGTAGCACAACTGTTTGAATCACTCGGCAGCTCCATTTCAAATATATCTTAGTTTGAGTACAGAGTCTAGCTTCATTTGATATTAAGCAGGGCGAGGCAAACCTAGATTTAATCCTTGACATGAGTAAAAAGCTTCATTAAGAGTGGTAATTACATGGCCATAGGCAAGCCTTGAAAACTTTTGAGTGAGGAAAAGAGTCTCCCACGAGCTGGTAAAAGAAAACGAGAGAAACTCTAGTAAAAACTTCGTTTGATATTAAAAGCGCTCCAATGGGCAAACCTTGATTTAATCATCGATGAGTAAAAGCTTCATTTGAGCCAAGAGTGGTAAATTATAAGGCCAGAGGCAAATCTTGAAAATTTTGAGTAAAGAAAAGAGTGTCCCTTGAGTTGGGAAAAGAAAACAAGTAAAACTCTAGTTGATGCGATTTTGAGACGGAGTGGAGAAGGATATGGGAGATTCTAGTGGACTGGAGATGCTATTGCAGTCGAGATTTACTCATGGACTGGAGATGCTATTGCAGTATTGACCTTGTTTTTCACCCAATACTTGTCCAATGTACAATATCTCATCAAACTGAGGATAATCATATACTGATGTGTGACAAGCTGTTTTACCATTATTGCCCGGTAGTTGCTTATGGTTCCTTAGTGTGCAAGGTCGACTGAGCTTGAGAATGTCTGTAGATAGTTGTGTGCTTGGTACTAAGCTATCCTTTGTGATAGAGACAAAGCAAAGAGAAATATCGTTGTGCTGTTTCAAGTTTCCAATAGTTTAAACACAACTGAATCCATGTATTGTAAGGTGTGGCACATTACTATTAAAAGAGTAACCTGGAACTTTGAAGTGATTTCTGGATTAATTAGTGAAGGCTGTCATTTTCATCACTTGTCCACTTCGCTTGGATTTTGCAGTTCAAAAAAAATCTTCTACTTGCTTGTTATTTGTAGGTCAAATGCCATATGAGTATGTAAATTCATATGTATGATGTATCTCCATGACTTTTATTACCTTCACACCGCACATGCCACCGAACAAATTGGTAGTACAACATAAAGATAGCATATTGCTTAAGATACACTAATTATGGCATTTGGGCTCTCTTGTCATTTACGTATGGATCTTATCGCTCTTGATACAAGTCAGAGAATCCTAATCACCATGCTTAAATCAGACGAGTTTGTGTTACTCATCTGTAGATGTCTTTTCAATATTTACGTTTCATTAATAAATCTGCAAAGGATGGATGTATTTAAATCTGTGCGCTGATACCTTGTTGTTCTATATTCGTTGTAATCACTATCATGTGACAACTGTTGTCTTCCATATATCTGAAATCAGTATGTACTGAAGGAGATTGGCACAAGAATCAGTTTGAGAAATCCAACTGCATCCAAATAGAGATATCAGCTCTATTAGAGAGTGCACACTGTGACACTGTCACTCATTTCTTTTCTGAATTCATTGTTTGTTTCCTTGCAGAGGCACCTATTAGATATACTTGACAAGATTGCAGCAGATGACATTTTAGTGGTTCTTTCTCTAGCAAATATTTGTGGTAAGGAATGTGATGGACTGCTTACCAGATGTGTTGAGAATATAGTCAGGTCTGATGTTGATATCATAACTCTTGATAGAACCTTGCCCGGCCATATTGTCAACCGAATTGTTGATTCCCGCAAGGAACTTGGCTTCTATGGTCCTGAAAGCAGTGGTTTCCCTGATAAGCATGTGAAAAGACTACATAGGGCTCTGGATTCTCATGACGTAGAATTAGTCAGAATGCTTGTAAAAGAGGAGCATACTAGTATAGATGATGCATGTGCCCTCCACTATGCTGTTGCATATTGTGATGCAAAGATCATAATGGGAATTCTTGACCTTGCAATTGCTGATGTTAACCACAAAAGCCCAAGGGGTTACACAGTGCTTCACATTGCTGCTATGCGAAAAGAACCTAAGATTATAGTGTCTCTTCTAACAAAGGGAGCCCAACCAGCTGCTCTCACATCAGATGGTAGAAAAGCACTTACGATTTCAAAGAGGCTCACAAGGGCTGCGGATTACAACAAGTCTATTGAGCAAGGAAAAGCATCTCCCAAGGATCGGCTGTGCATAGAGATATTGGAGCAAGCAGAACGAAGAGATCCGTTAGTAGGAGAAGCTTCTGCTTCTCATGCTAAGGCAGAAGATGATCTACGAATGAAAAAGTTGTATCTTGAAGGTAGAGGTAAGTTATTCTTGTCTCTTAAGTCCTCTTCTGTTTCTATGGTAGATGCATGTTACCTTCACCATCAGCACATTCTTCCTTCTACTACGAGAAGCTCCTAGCCATTTCATTGCCATTTTCTGCACCTATATCTGCCACATTGCAAACTTACTATGTTCTTTACCATCTTGATCTAAGAAGCACCGACACTTGAATATGAAATTTGGAAAAAAAATCACATTTGTTGGTCGTTTTACAAACACTAAGATCTTACTATGTAGTCCACTGTCCGGCTCCACAAAGCACGCAGTAAGATGTTACGGGGACAATGGGCTGCTGCATAGTAAGATCTTACTGAAAGGAAAATGGTTCTTCGGAATTTTACATCCAAAGGGGTTCTGTTTCGAAGATCTCAGAAAGACAGTCCGAAAATGAGAACTTCAAGTGGTAGTCAGTATGTAGTCATTTTCTTCTCCCAGTGGAGTGAGGGGTTTAGAAATAACTAGGCACTATTAAAAGAAATTGGGGAACAATTCATCCTGCTAATAGGAATAGTCCATCTTTTGTGCTATCATGAAATCAAGCAGATAGAATATTTTCTTTGATGTAGAATCACATGGTAGTTTTGAATTTCTTTAGGATCATGATATACTTACTGTTTCTTGTTAAACCAGATATGTAATCATCAACCAGCTTACTGAGAAGATTGATTTATTAAGTAATTGATTGATTATTCTCAGTTGCTTTAGCAAAACTTCCCTTTCCCACGGAAGCAAATGTGGCAATGGATGTTGCTCAAGTGGATGGCACTTCTGAACATCTCAGTAGGATAAGGGCACTCGCCAAAACTGGTATGGATACTTCGTGATTATGTTATTTCGCGATTGATGGACATATATGGATGATATATATGTCTATACATATATATATATATACATATATGTATGTATATATATACATATATGTATGTATATATATATATGTATGTATACAATCCGGATCCCTTAAGGGATCCCGGAAATTGGCTTGGTGCGGGATGTGATTGTCAGCCGTTGGATTTAATCCAACGGCCAAGAAAAGAGGAGACATTAAATTCATGAGTAATTACACTTTTCCCCCTCAACACTCACACTTGCCCCCTTCGTTTCATTCCACTTCCACGGCTTCACAGTTTACGTGAGAGAGAGAGAGAGAGAGAGGGAGAAAGATGAAGAACGCGAACCAGAGAATGAAGAGAAGAACGCGAACCAGAAATCTTGCGCGATTCTGCGTCCACCAAGGTATCTCTCTCTCTCTCTCGAAAAATCTGGTTAGGGCTTTTTTTGCCCATTCGAAATCGGCAAAAATTAGGGCTTTTTTTTGGGACTCGAACCTAGCTCTCTCTCACTCTCACTCTCGAGATCGATCTCTGCATTTTTTGCAAAAATCAGTACTTGCTTTGTGTTGTATCAGGCCTTTCATTTAGTTGATGGTTTAAACGATTGAGAGCAGTTCAAAAAAATACTACTCCGTACTAAACGATTAGGGGATTTGTTATCTTTTCCTTATTTGGTTGTGGGGTTCCAGGGAGGGGCCTGCCTCTGGGTTTCCCACTTTTCCCTGCTCCTTTTTTGATTATTTGTTCCCCTTCAAATATTGGGTTGTTTGTTCGAACATGAACGTTGTTAGCCAAATTTTACGGTGGAAAAGGACTTGTTTGTTGGGGTAATATCTACCACCTAGTGCCACTATCAATTTTGTTTTGAGCTTGGAAATAGCTGAGACATCACACCTGGTTTTCTTGTTTGATCCTTCTTGTGTTTTTTTTTTTTTCCTTTTGATCGGATTCTTGTGTTGTTTACTTAGATGTTGATGTTAGCAATTAGCTGTTTTAAAAGCTTAAGCAGATAGAGATGGTGTAAACAACAATGACCTGGTCTCTATTAGTTCATTGCAAAGGTACATGGGATTCACTGAGTTTCAGCAATGCCTGCTACGGGCCAATGCCTTGCTATAATGGCTGACTCTGTGGGATGCTACATGAAGTAAAAATGAAAACTTGTGTTTGCTTGAATTCTTAAGCTCCATTGGCGTCCCTACTTGGATGTACTTAATAAAAGACGAATGGAGACATTTGGCACTAGGTCCTGACTACCCTCCAGGCCCAGGCTTGTTTTTAGTCTCCTTGAATATGGTGGTTGAGATGAAGTGAAAAATCTAATTACACTTTCTGACCCCCTTCAGCATCTCTACGGGTATGAACTTTTCAATATTGAAAGAAAATGTTCAAACTTGGCCCCTCCCTAGCTTCCTACCGTATGATATCATTTTTGTGATTTCAGTGAGTTTGTTTTGTCACTGCTTGAAGTTGGAACCTACATGCATGTGGCTCATGGGTAATTACGATTAATTATGCATAGCTATCGAGACCTCATCTAATCTCTTTCTAGCTTAGGGATTTACACTCATAGCTTGTGTGAATGACAAATAATTATAACCCATTTTATTGGATATTTTAGCATGTCTATTAAAACTGATTTTTAGTCTTGAGTTAGCTGCTGATTAATGTTCTTTGGTTTGTTGGACTGTTATTCAATTGTGTTCCCCATATTGCCTGTCTATACAGATGAATTTGTGGCTTCGGGTTGCGGAATTGGTAGTCCCTTGTCAACTGATTCGGTTAATAGCAAAACAACAAATCCTTGTGACAAGGTGAAAGAACAAGATTTCCTCCACCGCATGAAGACAGATTTGGAGATTCGTCGTCAAATTAATAAAGTGCTTGAGGGATGTCCCCATGTCGATATCTTTATCGAGTGTAAATAAACCGTAGAGGATGAAATTGAGATGGAGTTCTGTCAGTTGAGACAGAATTTTTTCAAGTGGAAGACAGTCGCATCGATGAGCATAATCGCCATTGTATTAACGGAAGTGGAAGACAGTCGCATCGATGAGCATAATCGCATCGATGAGCATAATCGCCATTGTATTAACGGAAGTGGAAGACAGTCGCATCGATGAGCATAATCGCTGTTCATAGGGGAGCGATACTTTTGGAGACACAATTTGAATTTTAGTGTTAACTATGTTTTCCTATTTTGGAGTTTGATTGAAGAATTTCTGAGTTTAATTGCTCTTTGTATTACTTTTCATGATGCTTCTTGTAGATGACACTATGTATATGTTTGATTTGGAGGAATAATAGACAAAAAATGATGGTTTAATTGTTGGAGTCATGCTTGATCCATTACTGTAGTTTTCATTTCTGGTTTTTTTTTTGCTTTGGTATGTCATTTGGAAGTTTGACATGTGACTCAATTTGGATTATCCTCACTTCTCTGGCCAAAGTCTCAAGTGTTCATTATCAAACTCTTGTGTGTCTTTGGCCAAAAGGGTACAAAACTATGCCTCAATGCTCCCACAAACTAAAGGGTACAAAACTCCGGCTGGATACTTGAGAAAGGTCAAGGCAGGGGCCAACTCATTATCCTACCACAGAATGAGTTCAACCATCCAAAGTTGAAGAAGAGCAGTGCAGATAGCATTACCCGCATCTTTCCCATTCCCAGAATGAGTTTTTTTATTTTTCCTGATTCAGTGCCGTGTGTGTTGGGAACTTTTAATCTTCATTGTTTCAGGGCTTCTGATCTTTGCTTTTCGCTGAAAAGATATAATGCTTAACGTTTCCTGGTCTGGATTTTGAATCCATTTGGTATCAACATAATTGCTTGTCCAAAAAGAAGAATGATATCCATAAACCGCAAAAAACAATACTTAACCAAAGAAGGAATGGCCACATCCCATCTGGGAACAAATTCATCGCCCTTCTTTTTCAATCTTATTCTTGCTCTCTTTAGCTTCTGTTTTACTGGGTTATCAACTACTCTAGGAGAATTGGGAAGAAAAACTCAAAAAATGATATCACAACTCTTTCACCTGCCTCAGTTTACTATATACTAGTGTATATTTACAACATGAAAAACTACCAAGTCCATATAAACTTCTGAAGAGAAAGAAATTAAGACAAGAAGTGCTTCTAAAAGAATCTTAAAAACTGTTGGCTATTTACTCTCTCATCAACTTTGCATCAAGGTCTAGTTTGCTCTCCTAGGAAACAATCCAGCAAAAGGAATGCCTTCACCACAGGCTTCTTTCAATTCTCTTTTTCCACCAGTGCCCCTATGCTCTGTGTTCCCCTTCAAGAATTGAAATCCTCAGTATAAGTCAGGGTTGAGCAAGATGGAATGAGTAACCAATGCAAGGGAAATCAAGTCAATACTCAATAGCTGAGTGTCTCTCCAAAAGTCACCAAGCGCACAAAACTATTGGAAAATTCTTTGAGAACTTGAAAATCCTGAACATCATCATAGGATTGGTCTTTTCCAGTGTGCTCCCTTCCCTACCAATATAACAGAAAATAAGGAATCAAATACAGGTAAAGGACATAAATGAAAACTTTGATAGCAAACTCCAAACTGGAACTTTCCATCCATATTCAGAAGATCACTGGTAGGACCAAATATCATAATTCTCATTTCCAAGGAACACTAAATCGAAGGCATTTTAGTAGAGAAAGTGCTATCATATATACAAGGAACACTAAATCAACAATCTGAGCATTTGAGCAATAAAAGTTATAAGCTAACATGTAGTGCTTGTTTGATATGAAAATGAGCGTCTGACTTTGAGTATAAGTGAACGACCAAATCATCAGGTTATGTGTTATCTTCACTAAGTCACTGATATTTCCTCTTCCTTCCTATTAAAAATAACTCAGTTGTTGCCTTTGTCTATGACAATAGGTAAAAAAATACCTCTCAGTTCACTGGTATATAACAAATACTAAATTGATGAACTATAGCTCTGTATTCCCGGCCTCTAGAATATGCAATATTAACGCTTATATATTGTAGCTTTGAAACCCTTTTCTTTTTTTTCCCTTTTCTGGAAGTTTTTCTTTTTTTCTTCAGTGATTAGGACAGTGGTTTTTGCAGAAAATGCAGAGAAAGAATATGATCAGTAACAAACATCTTCTATAGCAACAAAGCACTCACTACTTCAGCTTCAATGCGGGCACTAGGATACTACAAAATACGGATGGTAGCTTACAAGGATACCACAAAATACTGTGAATTGAAACTCGCCGCTAGGCCTACTGCTCCCAATCCGAAAATAGCCACAGTTGAGCCCTTTAGTGTTTTGGCAACATTCACAGTGGCACCAAAGCCTATCAAAACAAATGGCCCCATCAAAACTCTTATTTTTCAACAAATCAACATAATATCGGCCCAACCTTTTGACTTTGTTTCTAAATAAACATCCCTAAACTTGCATAACAGCATAACAAAAAGCCCTAATCGAGTAACAGAACAAAAAGCCCTAATTATACCCTAACAGAACTGCCATCTTCGTCGTGGATGTGGTTTCTTTTCCACTAATTTCTCATAACAGAACAAAAGTGATGGAACAAAAAAAAAAGCCCTAAACTGGTTCAGAAAAAAAAAACCTAACATGGTTAGCTGGTTCAGAAAATATCTCTCTCTGGTTCGAGAGAGATCTTAACAAAAAAAATCTGTAGTTCCCCAACTTGTTGAGAGAAATGAAACCCTAAATCGAATGGGAACAAATCGAGAGAGAGAGAGAGAGAGAGAGAGAGAGAGAGAGAGACCTTCAGTCGTTGGGTGTTCGTTCGTCGCGTTGGGTTTTATCCTCTTCGTTCGTCGTCGTTCTTCTCGCTGCTTCGTCTTCGTTCGCGTTATTCTTCTCTGGTTTGCGTTTCTTCTCTCTCTCTCTCTCTCTCTCTCTCTAAAGCGTTAAAGTGATCTCACAGAAGGGGGGGACGTGTGGGTTTAGAGGGGGGAAAGTGTAATTTTTGCATTTTTAATCCCTTCTCTTTCCGTGGCCCTTGGATTAAATCCAAGGGCTGAGAACAATGGTCCGCACCAAACCAATTTCCGGGATCCCTGAAGGGATCCGGAGTGTGCATGTATATATATATGTATATATATATATATATATATATATACACACACACGTGTGTGTTTATGTGTGTGGACAGAATTGATATTCTATATCTTAATGTACAAGAAATTTTCCTAATATGGGGGATAAGACGTGTATTTTTACCCCAGTGGGATAAGGGGTAAGATTAGAGCTCAGGTGGAAACTTTAGTGTCCCCTGAAAACCTGCTCATATTTTGATAGTATCAAGAAACATTTTCTAACAAGCTCCAGTGTTGATTTATCCTGCATTATCATCAAATTCTTTGAGATATGAAGTCTGGAAATATTTATTCATAGATGTGCATATAAGTCACGAGAAACTGTCTCATATGGGACCTGAAGAAAAAAATTCTCATAGATTTTGTTTTGGAATAGTATGTTTATCAGATTCTCATGATCGTTCAGAATAATTTGTTTTGATGCAAAAAACGAAAGCAATTTTCGTAAGGTATAGTTTTTTTTTTGTGTTACCAACCATTACAACCCACAACAGTGGTGTAATCGCATTGTGATTTATCATCGTAACATTTTTGGGAATTAAAGTGCCTTAGGTTGTGTCTTGTATGAGCAGTGGAACTAGGGAAACGCTTCTTCCCTCGGTGTTCAGAAGTGATCAACGACATGGTGGATCACGATGATTTGTCAGAACTATTATACGTACAAAACGGAACTCGAGAAGAGCGCCAATTGAAGAAGAAGCGACGATACATGGAAATCCAAGAAGCTTTTGCCAAGGCGTTCCACGAGGATAAAGAGGAGTTGAACAAGTCTATTAACATATCATCTTCATCGAGACCCCTAAGTGGGGTTGGGAGGCCTAACGGTAAAGAGGAGTTGGACAAGTCTATCAACATATCATCTTCATCGAGACCTGTAAGGGGGGTTGGGAGGCTTAACAGTAAACTCCCTCTCACGAAATAATAGGGATCCGGGGACTCCGTAGGATTCTTTTTGCAATCTGGACCATTGCATATATGGATGGCTCAGAATCACATTATAGGGTCCCCGGGTCCCTCCAAATAGTAGAAGATATCTTCGGTTGATTGACATGCAGAAATGCTGCTTCTTCACTGTACCATATTTTGACGTTCTCATCAATTTCTACCCTCTGTTGTATTTTGGAAATGATTGTGTAACATTACTTTCATTTTACTTTTGGGTGATCTTGTAGATAAGGTTAGAAAGTAAAATGTAAATTTTCATGAATTAGTAAGAGCAATAATGTTAAAAATAGTTGAAACAATTGCATTTGTCGAACAAGGCCTCACAATTAAACATTACCCCATCTCTCCATATCCCTCAAAACTCTCAATTTTTGTTCACATGAATCACATCTCGGGGCCAAAACTATATCCGAAATGGAAGTGCATGTATGGTATCTGTTACTACCATCAGGAAGTATTGTCCTGTTATACCACACCATCCATACCCCTCAATGCTCTCAATTCTTGTTCGCATCTCAAGCCCAAAACTATGATCCAAAATGGAAGTGCACGTATGGTATCCGTTACCACCGTCAGGGAGCATTGTTTCATCACACCACACCACTATCTGTAGGCAGTGGCTCCACCTTTGTCACAGGTGGTTACTTAATTATTATTTTTTAGAATACATGTTACTTATTTTTAGATTTATTTTAGTTTAGCCCTTCTTGAACACCCTATCCAAAATATTTGAGCACCCAACCCAAAAATAAGCCCACAAATCAATTCAATGTATACAACCCCAAGTAATAGATAAATTTTTGTGTATACATAGTTGTGGTTTCTACAAGCATTAGAGACTTTTGAACACACTTCTCAGAATTTATGGAACCGCCACTATTTGTAGGGGCCCCCACCACGCTTATATTGGGACCGAAGTTAAGATTTTACCATGTGGTGTGGGTAGTATTAAGTGTATGTTTAGCCTCCAATGAGGGCCTATATGCACTTGAGGCTGGGCTTGTCCATTCAAGTTTCCAATGACTAACCAACCCTCCTTGGTGGACGGAAGTGTTCTTTCTTGGGTCTAGAATGAAGAATAGGGCAGCCCAAATACATGCCAAGGTTGTCCTTTTAGGGATTTGAAAAACCAATTCTTCTCTAACAGCGTCAAAAGAAAATTTTTGAGATCTTTTTGCCCTGACATGGAATAAGAGTTACAAACATAAATTGCAATTCTCTCTTGTGGCTTTGCCAAAAAGAAGCAAGTCATCAGTAAAATGGAAAAATACAATTAAACTGATTCTTCTTTTCTTTCCGGCTATGTTATGCTTTGTTTGGAACACGAGGAAAAGAGAGAAAGGAAGGAAAAGTTTTAAAAAAAAAAACATCTTCCCTTCTTAAACTCGGTAAATTTTTCTCATATTTTCTTTCTCAATTATTTTCCCTTCCCTTCCTCTCATATTGTGGATTTCAATGAGGATAATATTTTTTAACATAAAATAATGGACCGTCTGAAATTAGAATTTGACGGCATCTCTTTTAAAAAATATAAAACACAAAACCACTTACGCATTACTGGGTTACTTTCTTAAAAATAGTATTTGCCCCCATGAGATGATCAGTAAATATTGCAGTACAGCAAAAGCTGTACAGCAGCGTGTATAGATGGGTTTTGCACCCGTCTCGGGTCCCGCAAAGATGATCGGAGCCGCTCATTTGTTCAAAACATATTGTTTACGGTCCCTGTAAAAAATCATCTCAATCCGATATCGGTAAAGGCGTCTACGAATTGAGATGATTTTTTCAGGGACCGTAAACAATATGTTTTGAACAAAATGAGCAGCTCCGATCATCTTTGCGAGACCCGAGACGGGTGCAAAACGCATCTGTACACGTTGCTGTACAGCTTTATGCTGTACCATTAGCAGCTCTGCCTGTGAGATGATGTATTATTACAAAAAAAAGTTCTACCTTCAAGATATAACAAACTCTGACCTCTAAATTATTTTTGTTTGCGTTTGCCTAACGAAAACAAACATAATATCTGCATAAAAAATAATATTATATTTCTACAGAATAACAAAATATCAATAAGCCTAAAATACTAGCTTGGAGGAAAGTGAGTGTAAAGAGAGACCAATCCAATATAGAGTTTTTGAATGACTTTGCATCTGTCTCTTGTAGACACTCATTACCAAGAATAATGCATCTTGTAGACAGTCATTTGGACAATCACGTTCCTTTTATTTTTTTGATCGACAGACAATTATGTTCCTTGTAGGCACCCTTTCACTTCACATGCATCACTTCCGAATAAACACATCCCAATTTAATACGTGTTGTAACAATTCACATCTCGTAAAGTAACAATCAATATAGAAAGGTGTCGCAACGGCTAAAATAAATAAAAAAAACCTCTCTCAATAAGTAAAGAAACTTTTCAAAAATTTCTAACAGTAATTTCGGTACGAAAGAAGCATATGTTGTTTGATAACTCAGGTGTCCAAATTAGTTCTTCTGCACCTCAAAAGTGCATTTGTTTTCCCAAAAGATTCATTTTGTGGTGGTGGGCATTCCACAACAGCCAACAACAGGTAAAAACCACTTAAAGCTGCTTTAGATTAAGACAAATTTGGTAGAAATCGCTAACAAGCTCTAGATGTGTCCTTAATTATTAATGAAGTCTATTGATAATCAATTTGCTGCTTGTCCCTTGCTTCTTTTGGAAAGAAAACTCTCAAAATCCATTCTGAGGCCTCCTTTAGTCACATCTTCAAGGCCCACAATTTGTACCAAAGTAGCAAGGGACCAAAGTCTTGGGGACAGATGGTGTGAAGTTTGAACACTGATGGGATTTGTTTGAACTTTATGGGAAAACAACGTTTTTAGCTTCATAAAACATGTATAAATTATCAATGGAAAGTGACAGATAAAAGATTACCCACTTTGTCAAATATTATGAACATAGAGAATTTTCTACCTCTTTTCATTTCCCTCTCTTTATTATGTGACGAGTGTTCGAGAACACGTTGCTTTTTGCTACCACCACAAACAGAGAACAACGGATGTATAGTCGAATGTTATAAATGACGTAAGTGAAGCCCCCTAGGCGGCTCCACAACTTAGGTTAGGTGTTTAATTGAAGTCTTTGAAGAGACCTAATTTTTTTTTTTATAGCACATGTAGTAATTTTATTTCATGTTTTGTTTGAATACTTAATCCTTTATTATGAATAACCACCAATCCAGATAATTCACAATTGGACACTTTAATACATTAGCCCAAAGTAAGGTACACACTCTTTAGTGAAAAAATTAGAAAAATACGGAGAGAAAAAAGAATCTCTTGATATCGATAGTGTGTTTTGACTTCTTTCAAACGACAATCAACCCATATCTCTAGCAAAGTCACCATTTTTTATTAGAAAAAAGCAGCAGTAAAAGTCACCATTCATAATTCATAATTTTCGTATGGACCATAAAAAAAATGAAAAAGAGGCTTCTCATAATCCAAGCAAATTGCTGCCACTTTGTCAAATACTCCCTACTAGGGAACAGAGGAACTCTCCTACCTTTTCTCACTTCCACTGTTCATCGTATTTTGAGTATTGAGAACATAATGTCGCTTTTTGTGACCACTCTAAAAAGAAACCTACGAATGTAATGTCGAATACTACAAAAGACTATAGATGTAATGTCCAATGTCGTAAAGGACTTTAAGTAAAGCCCTTAATAAAATCAAATGACGTATAGGAAAGAAGATAGAACTTGATCCGACAACGGGCATGCACATTTTCAGGGTATTTCTTAAAGTCGCACCTTTTGGCACGGGCATGATGGAATCAGATAGGAGGTTATGGTTTCAAACAAAGTAGGCATTCATAATTTATTTTAGACCAAAAAAAGAAAACCTTTCATAATTCCAAGCAAACTGCAGCCCTAACTCCTCCTGATACAAGGCTCTATGAAAGAGTATTGTTGGCATTGTGGCAAGTTAATAATCTGCTACTGGTCATTGCAAATTTCAAAGTGACCACTAAAATGGCCATGAGACCTTTTGCCCGACAGCACGGCATTAGGGATTGCACTTAGGTGCTAGAAGAAATGAGGTCAAGAGTCCAACTCCTCTTTCGAGATACTAATCTAGCTATTCTACCAATATTGACTTTCGCCAATGGAAGATAGAAAAAAAAAAGTGACCTCTGATATTGAAATAACAGGAAACTCAAAGAACTTGCATTTCTAAACATTCAACCAAATAGAAAATTCAAACAGCACACATCCAACCGAAGAGCAACTCAAACACCATTTATCCAACCAAATAGCAACCATGCATTTTTTAACAAGTAGCAACTTCAAAGACCCCATGTGTTCAACTAGATATGTTGATGGAAACTACCAAGTTAAGATAGACTACGCCATAGCTTGTATGGCAACACTGCTATATACAAAGCCAGAGAGCAAATCCCTAAAATAATTGACAGAAGTGAAAGAAAATAAGAAAACATGGCAAGAATTAACGATGCCGAAGAAACACGATTCTAAACATCTCCTCCGAAACCGGTTGCACAAGTTGTTGCCGGCACCTCGGTTGAACTACTCCTTTGCAAAGTAAACGAAAGGCCTATCTTAGTTGATCCATCTACACCTTCTACTCTCATGTTCCTGTTGTAGCAAAAGAAACCATGTAACTGTAGCTCAGTAAATATCAGACACAAATGGGTATGTTGATTTACCTACAGTCACTTCTATATCCACAGATTTGTATATACTTAACAGCAAAATCTCAATGATACATGAAATGGAAGAATGAACAAGAGGATCCAAACACACATGCGTATTTCAATATGAATACATATATGAATGTCTACATATGTATAGTTGATTAACAACAAAACTCTATGATTGATGAAAGGGAAGAAGGAACAAGAGGATCGTACACTTGACAGCTTTGTTTAAACACACCCCACTTGCTCCTCCAAATCCCTCCCATAGCCGATCCACTCCGGCGACTTAGCAAGCAAATTCTCCAACTCAAGCACCATTTTGGACTGATGATGTGCAAGCTCAGCTTCCACTTGCTCATCACTCTCACAAATCATTTCATCCTGAAGCAGCTTCTCCCACAAGATAAAGTTCTCGGGCCCCGAATCGGACCTATGAAATCCAGGATCAGTTTTGACATTGGCCTTTTGTTCTTCATTAGGACTCCCATCATCATCCAATGAACCAGAAAACGGTGTGCTCACTTCTGATTGTACTGTTGCCAGTTCCTTCTGATTTTGCCCCTTCCCATTTGCTTTTTCCCCATTGCCAGTAGCATCCATGGCTTCCACCGCGTTCTCATTGCTTCCCGGGGCAACTAATCTCCTTTTCTTCGCGACTTGGCCATCAGGGAGATTTCTTTTATGCCTCAGAAGCTGGACAAATTGGTTAAGAAACACTGGGTTCGCGAATGCTTTGGCCAAAAACACAAATATCTGCTGTTGCTTACACTCGGTGTTTTCGATTCTCTGCTTGATACCAGCCAAGCAACTATCTGCACTCTCTTGCTGTTGTTTCAGCTCGACAATTTCTGTTTCCATTTTGTTTCGATCGTCCCTAAGCTTTTCAAGCTCGGTCTCCATGCAGAACAGTGGACTGTCAGACAAAGGTCTCATTGGTCCTTGTTGATGCGAATTTTGAAGGTTTTGCTTCCTCCTCTTAATGTGCTTCAGCAAATGCTTCTTCCCTCCTTGAAACCCTTGGTTTGCGAATTCCCATCTGTCCGAATCGATCTTCTTGAAACCCTTTGAAAATTATATCCCAGAAACAAGAAATACAGAGCAAGTTAATTAGTACCACCATCACATACCACTATCCGAAAATTCAAGAAAATGTTCAAATAGTTCTTTTAGACACTAAACCAAACAGAACCCAAACAAAACCCACAAAGCATAAATCTGAAATTGATAGGGTTTTTTTATCCAAACAAAAAACTCATCATCTACGTTAGACTCTATTCCACGTCACTCATCTAAACCATCCAAACTTTGTTAGCATATTCTAGAGATTACTCATCTATTCTCGATTGGTTTTAGGTTGGAACCTAAAAATCTAGCAATCTATTATTTGATACAGAACCCAAAAAAAACCACAAAGCTTCAACAAAACTGACCAACGGATCGATTGGAGTAATTCATATGTTTGTATACACAATAAAATCCTACCAATGCAAAACAAGCAAAACCCATATGATATAAACCTCAATTCTACGATTACGATACAAGAATGAAGCATTTCAGTACTCACATAAGTGTTGAGCTGGCGAATGAAGCTGGAGAAGTTATTGTGCTTGAAGTACTTGTGCAGAAGAGTGCTGGAGAACTCGTGCTGATCCCAAACTACGAAGCTTTTCTTGGCGAAGCCCCACGAAATGATTCCATCAGTTTCTGGGTCTTCAACCATCTGGTACGTCTTCTTCAGAAACGGTGGAGGTCCTACTTCATGGAGCCCCTCCATGGGCGCCGGAAAACACCCACCGGCAGTTTCACCTCCCATATGATCAGTTTCACCGTCTAGCAGAATCTCTGGCTCTTCTTTAACCATGGCGATTTTCAGTCCATTTTCCCCGTACATAAAATCCTCTCCGTCGCCGATCACACAGCCTTCTCCATCAGCCATATTGATATTCTGCTCCTCCATAATTAGAGTTTGGATATTTGCAAAGAGAGGGAGGGATTTGGATTAGTTTCCAAGTCGGTTTTATATCTGTTTCCACTACAATGGGACTCTGTCCCTGAATGTGTACTCCAAAGTGTCTCGAGGTCTTATACATAGAGAAATAGGGAGGGAGGTGGGGGAGTTTTGTACGTTGTTTCAGGTGTGACCAAAATTGAGTAATTATTAAGCGGTGTTGGAGCACCGTTATGTGATACCTTACAATCATGCTATAGACATGATTCTCGGCCATTTTTCAAACGCTCCTCTCTCTCTCACAAGCTGTGGAGTCTATAGATGTGTGAAGTCCACTGCTTTTGAGAGAGAAGTGTTTGGAGAGTGGCCGAGAGATGTGTGTCCCCAGCATTTCCGAATACCTCAACATCCTTCTTCATCGCACATTTTTCATAGAAACCGTACATTGATACGGGACTCCATAAAAATGTGTGATAAATAAGAATGAAGGGACATTACGGTGACGGTGCCGGAGACCACGAAATAATTTTTCGGCCAAAACTGGCTATGTGTTTGCCAAATCTCGCTGATAATTGTCATGCCACTTGGAGCTCTTTCTTTCAGAAAATCTCCTGTCCCCACCAAATCCATGCCCCTCAACTTTCTGGGAACTTCTCTTCAACCCCCCAACCCTTTTTGTCATGACTCCACTCAAAGAGATTATTCAGCGCCTTATAGGCACCGCCACATGATGTCGCAGACCCTTTTATCACCACATATTGCAACAAAATTGATACGTTTTGTTTCGAACTCCACCACAACCTGTGATGGTAAAGTGACCCGGGACACCGCATGGCATTATTCCAAGGGCACTGGATAAATTTTCGGGCACAGAATTCCTCACTTGGTAGAATTCGTGCAGATTATAATCGTCCTTTGTCAATCATTTTCCAATGGGTGTACTCACTGCAATTCTTCCTTTGCTGGTCCTTTTTTTTTTCCTTCTAAACCGTTTGATGGCAAATGGACAATGGAATCGTACGGTTGAGGTGGTTTGAGTATGAGCAAAGGGCCTGGCAGTTAGCAATTTGCATGAGTGCCATGTGTTGTTCTCTTGTAGAGCAAAGAGTTTGATGGACTTTAACAGATGATAGTATTCGGTGTGGTTCTTATGAACGTATGTTTGCCTCTTTTTATTTTCATAAATGGATGTTCGGGTCAGCTTGCCGTCATGCATGTAACTCGATTAATTTTGAAATTAAGAAATTAACGACAAGACAACCTTTCAATGACCCTAAAATTTAAAATATTTAATCATTGTGAAATTTGAAAATGCGATCAACCTCATGGGAGGACAAACAATCTTTTACTCCATCATGCCGAGTTGGTCAACCGCATATGAGATTACTAGCAATTTTGGCATGCTTTTATGGTGTTTTTTTTCCTACGGCACACGGAGACCCCCTCAATTAGTATTTTTTCTCTTGAAGACTTCTTAATATTTTTTGTTAATTTGATCGGTGAAAGTCAATTTTAATCAAAATAATTAGATTAGCATATTGATAGATGAGTTAGGCTTCGTTCTCTTGAACTTAACTTAAATTTAACTTAAATTTGAGAATTTTGTCCTTATTTAAATTTTTTTTCACATTTGTTAGTTTTGCACTAAATTTTTGTGGGTTATTGATTCGTTTCGACGAAAGAAATCGAAAAAGTAAATTTCTTTTACTTCTATTTAAGTATTTTGATAAATAACCACTTTTGAACAAAAAATTCAAATAAGGACAAAACTTCAGATTTAAGTTAAGTTCAAGAGAACGGGACCTTAAACTCCTGACCACTTTTCTCTTGATGTCGTTAGGCTAAGTGTACTTTTAATGTCGTTAGGCTAAAGGCGGCTAGGTGTGAGGCATCCTCTCTTGTAACATAACAGCGAAAGAGCAATCCATAACTTAATTTGTTGTGTGTGCTAGGAAGAGCTAGTGGCATCGAAGTTGAGATCGAGACAAATTATAAGTGAACCTTCGACTGTGTCGTTTTCTGAAACTTGAGAAACTAAAGAAGAGACCAAAACCCTTTTAAAAAAAACCAAAAAAAATGGAAGAAGAAGAAGAGACAAAAAAAGAAGAAGAAGAAACAACCCAAATAAATAAATAAATAAATAAACCCCAAGAAAAAACTAATTGAAGAAGAGAACAAGCACGCCGCTTAAGGGTGATTTGATTCAGCGGTGCTATCCCAACCGCTCTGTTTCACTACTCTTCCAACTGTAGCATTCAATTTCACCGTTCGTCTAGAGAATTAATGATCCGGATTTTAAAAGAATTCTTCTAAGGAAAAGTTAAACCCTTCTTGACTCTTCCTCTGGAATAGTCTTTTAAAATCTAAATCGCCTAAAATACTTTTATATGGTGAGATTAAAAACTGTGTAGAAAGCGGTGAAATAGAACGGTGGGTTGTACTTTGTCTGGGATTGTTATTAAGTGAGCATGAAGGCACACCGCTTAATGACAGTCACCAACGTGGCTCTCCTTTGACTATGAACAGGAGGGATCAATATCCATTCCATATCAAAAAAAAAAAAAAATTTTAAAAATAATCCATTCCACAGCTTGAGGACTTCACTCCGGTCCATTTGGCATTTTCCTTCCTTCACACCATCATGATTTTAGTCGGACCACCGAGCGACGATTAAGCGTGTGAAACGACTGTGTGAGAGAGACGGTAAGAAATAATCTTTGGTACGTGCAATCTGGCCCGAAACACCTTGCATTTCAAAAAAAAATATAAAAAAGACTAATTAAACAATCGAACATCCTAATAAAGAAGACGACTTGTCCAGTTATTTTCAAGAGAGAAATTGTTCTGTCACCAGTTTGGGTGAGGGGTGATTTCAATGGCCTCGAGAGTGTATTATTGTGCCACAATTCCATTAACAACCATAGATTAACAACACACTATATAAAAAATAAAGATTTATATTTTGCACAACAGGATGCTCCAGGAGGCTCAGACTCTGGTTTCTGAGTTCTCCTCATTGCAGGTCACTTTTTGTTATCACGAAGCTAACGGGGGTAGCTAATTTGTTAGCAAAGAATGCAGCAACAACTCAAGATTTTTTTTTTGTTTACGTACATAGTGCTACACCCGAATTTTTGTTAGAAGCTTTATATAAAAATCAACCACTCTTGTACTCCTTTTGACTTAATATAACAGTTGTTGTTGGTTTTAAAAAAATGTATATTTTTATTTTGATTGAAAAATTTATCGGGCCTATTTTACTCTACTGCATTGTTCAGCTATGTAATCCAATCATTTATAAATTTGAGTGAATGTTCATTTAGTCTAGCTTTGTATGACCGATCGATATAGCCTTGACAATAAAAAAAAGAAGTCAAATTATAAGTAAAATTATAAAATTTTAGTGCTTTTTTTAAAAATCGGGATTGGCTACTCCTGCATCGCTTAACGGCAGTCACCAACGTGGCTCCTTGACTATGAACTATAAAGGGATCAATATCCATTCCAAAGCGTCCTTAACTCCGGTCCTAGGAAATTTTCCACCCGAATTTAATCCGACTCCAAGAAATTAGTTGAGGCGCTCATAAATTAATCCGAACAATTTGAATTATCTTTAGAAAGGGGGGTAATGTGTCCTATATATTACTAATAACATATGTTTTCGCCAGTTTGGGTTATGGGTGATGTCAAATCACCTCAGCCCTATTCCAGTTGGCATCCCCAAACACTCCCAAGGGGAAGAACATGTTGAGTGCAAACGAGCCGAACTGATCCGAAGTTTAGAATGTTCATGTTTGTTTATTAAATTTTTAGCGAACTCAAGCTCGAGCCTAATAAAAATCTGCCACACCGACTTAGGCGTGAGTCAAATTCAAACTTGTTGACAAGCCTTAACAAGCCGGAAACATCATATGTTTATCTCGTCTATGGATCTACGAGTGCAAATAATACATACTCCTACATTAAAAAGTTCATGTATACATGTACAATTTCCTAGTACGTAAATCACATTTGCATATACAAAAGTTATGAAATACTATACACTATGCACATAGATGAGTTTATAGGGAGTATACAAGCTTATACATATACAAGTTATATATAATTCTTATCACCTACATATATTCAAGATTCACGAGCTTAATCGAGCCGAATACTATCAGGTTTGAGCTCGGCTTATTAGTTAAACGTTAAACGAGTCCAAATTTGAGGTTTAAGTTCGGTCGAACGAATCGAACCAAAACAATCATTTATCCAGTTGAGTCTCGAACAGTTCATGCCCTTGCGCATTCAAAAAAATTGCACCGCTTAATCACAATCACCACGTACGTGGCTCCTTGACCATGAACTATGAAGGGGATCAATATCCATTACCACATAATACACCACCGTGGCTCCTTGGCCTACGAACGTGTCTCCTTCTCTATGAACATGTCCATTTGGATTTTTCCTTCTTCGAGCTTTACTTAAAAGAGAGCCAAATTGTCCTGTCTCTCACTGGGCTCTCAAGAACCAAAACTAATTCTACTTACAGTAGATTTTCTTGTTCTTTTCAAACCATCTTGCACTAAAACAGGACTGAAAATGGAACTGGCATTGAGGGACATGGGACTGGACGCATCAATGATGGCGGCAATCCACGACATGTTAGACTTCTCCGACGACACACCCACCTCCGACAGGTCCCGCCATGGGCCATCGCGAGCCTTTGTTCGCGACAACAAGGCGATAAAGAACACGGCGGCCGACATCTTGGAGTACCCCAACTCGTACGCTTTCATCGTGGACATGCCGGGGGTGAGGCCGGACCAGATCAAGGTCCAGGTGGAGGACGAGAACGTGCTGGTCGTGAGCGGGGAGCGGAGGAGGGAGAAAGAGCGGGAGCAAAAGGAAGGGGTCAAGTACGTGAGGATGGAGAGGAGGCAGGGAAAGTTTTTGAAGAAGTTCGAGTTGCCTGAGGACGCAGACCTGGAGTCGATACAGGCGAATTATCAGGACGGGGTGCTTATGATAACTGTGGAGAAGAAGCAGAAACCGGAGCAGAAGAGGCCGAGGACGATCGAGGTCAAGGTTGGTGGGTCAGGACAAGCTCAGGTTGGTGGAGGTGGTGGTGGTCAGGACCCGGCCTTTGGTGATGCCAAAGACCGCACCTTCGGTGAAGTGAAAGAGCAGCAGCAGCAGCAGAAGGGGGTTGATCAATCGTCGGGAGCTCAGGGGGGTGGAACTGGTGAAGTGAAAGAGCAGCAGCAGCAGCAGCAGCCGCAGGGGGTTGATCAGTCGTCGGGAGCTCAGGGGGGTGGAACTGGTGAAATCTGAAGCCGTTAGAGGCGGTTGGTTTGGGTCCTGTTTGCTTTGGGAGTGCCTGAGAAATGTTCCTTACAATATGTAATCAGTTTTCTTTTGCTTCTTTTCTGGTGGCTTTGTCTTTGTGTTCGTGTTTGTGGTATCTTGATGTGTATAAATAAAGTAGACAACGTGTAATTCACTGGTTAGCCGGTCCGAGAGAATAATCAGTCACCCTGGGTCTGAGACACGGTCCCGACACCGACGGGAGGCAGTTTTTTTGGGTGGCTTTGCTTAATTTTGTGGACTGTGTGCGTGTACAAAAGGAAAACAATCATATATTTCAACAGTTTAGGAGGGGGGATGAGATTCGAACCTGAATGAAAAACAAAAAACGAAAACACAAAAAGCAAGAAGAAAACGAAAACGAAAACGAAAGCACAAATGTTGAAAGACAACTAATCTACAATTGTCTGAATATACAGTTTCAGCCAGTCCTGGGTTTGCCAAAATAGCCCAGCACGTGGACATCTTAGCATGGCTTTTACCATCGGCTTGCCATGCCTTGGCCTAGACTGGATGATGTTTTCGGTCTTCTTTTCGAGCATTACCAACGGGGGCAAGCCTTGGCTAGGCTGGATGTTGTTTTTGGTCTTCTTTTTGGGCATTACCCACAGGACTTGAAACTTGAAAGCACGAGCAATTGAAGACAAACAGCCAAGGAAATTTAGTTTTTGCTTGATTGAGTCGTGCCCTGCCCAGTGACAACTAGCCAGTCCTGGGTTTGCCAAAATAGCCCAGCATGTTGACATCTTAGCATGGCTTTTACCTGGGAACAAAATTGGCTTTTACCAATGGGAAAAAAATAGTAACCGAACACAGTTGATTTTATGCACTCAAAACTCCAGTCGCACATGTCCTAGACCCCATAATCAAACCCGAATTTCCCCTCATATCCTTCGTCCCAAAAAAATGCTTGTTCCGGTGCATTTTCGGCCAAGTGAGAATGTAGAGACATGTGAATATTCTCACCTGACAGATGAGTTCGTTTTCGGCCAAGTGAGAATGTAGAGAGATGTGAATATTCTCACCTGACAGATGACCGAACTCGTGTATCAAAAGCTGGGCCATATCAAGTGGGCAACCCAAATGTGAAAGTGCTGCCCGCCTAGAGTTGGATGAGAGGACGCGTGATTAGAAGAAAGTCAACAAAATTTAGAGAGAGCGAGGACGTAAAGATTTTACCCTTACTTTGAAAAATGCACCTTTGTAATCCACACTCACATCCCGAAACAATTACAGGAGGAATTCTTTGGCAAGATGTAGAACAGCTGCTAAGTATGAAAAGTAGTGAAAAATGTTAGTAAACTTGATGGAAGAACACCACAGTTCCCATTTCTAACACATGAAAACCAACACTTGCCTGGTAGCTGCTAGCAAAAAATGTGAAAAGAATGACCACATGTATCTACCATTGGGGAGTGGAATCATACGATATCCTCTCTTTTATTGCTTGGTTTTACTACCACCACCGTTCAAGAAATCCAAAATTGTTGACCCCCTTGATGTACTCTGTGAACTGCTGCTCGCCATACCGGAGTCTGCACTTACAGTAGGAGTGTCCATCTTAATTCTAGACTCGTACTTAGCTGCAAAAGCTAGCATTGACTGGAGTGATTTCTGAGCGGAGTTCGGCATGTTCGAAACATTACCCTTCTGAGCAGAGTTTGGAGTGTTTGAAAAGAGTGCCTTCAGAGATGAATTCGGTGCATCTTTACCATGCTCATCTGCCGTCTGACCCATAGAGATAGCTGAATGAAGCGAAGAAGATAACATTTTCCATGGTTTTGCTCCAGCGATCTTAAGTTTAGAACCATTTTCTTGCTCTTGAATGGGTGAAGGAGAAGATAGTACTCTCCATGGTTCTGCACCGGGGATCTGAAGTTTCGAAGCACTTTCCCTTTCTTGAACAGATGACAGTACAACATTGTTTCTCCCATTAGAAGCACTTCCACTCTCTTGAACAGATGACAGAACACCACTGTTATTCCCAATAGAAGGCACACTTGCTAGCTTCGTATTACAAGAATAATCTAATTGAGCTTCGCTAAATGAAAGAAAGTTTATTCCCCAGGGTGCAACTGTCGGTGTTCTCGTGCCTTGGCTCTGATTTCCTACTTTGAGACCATCATCATTCTGTGAATATAAGACAGACTGTTTCTCCGTGCTAGAATCACCGACGGTTGATTTTTGAACACCCGATGGTTTGTTGCTACTAGAATCATGTAAAGGAGCTTTCCCAAAACATAGGAAGTTTATTCCTTTTGGTTCTGGAATTACTGTCGTCCTTCTATTCTCATTTGAGTTTTGAGCGATATCCGGTGTATTAGTTTTGAGAGGGAGACCCAATTTGGCACCAGCATCTGCCTTTGGAAAAGAGCCAGCTTGATTTGATACCCCAAACATAAGATTGCTTATTCCCTTGGGTGTCTGTACAGCAGGCTTCACAACGCTTTCCGCCACATTTTGTTCTGTTCTCCTACGAGGAGGGGGTCTTTTCAACATGGAGGTGGATTTATAATCAAACTTCTGATTAGAAGAAGCATGTGTGTTTGATTGCTTGTCGGGATTCGTAGACCTAAGGAGGGTTGGAGACTTCAACTCAGTGTTTGATTGATTCTCTGGATTTGTAGAGGAAGCATGTGTGTCTGATTGCTTCTCAGGATTCGTGGACCTTAGGAGGGTTGGAGACTTCAACTGAGTTATAGTGTTTGTGGATCCTTCCACGGGTTGAACCTAAGAGAAAAATAGCTGGTAAGTAATCCATGTGCAGCAAAAGTACGGACAAAGGCAATAAGTAAAGCAGTAGCCAAACACAAGTTAAAACAGGAAAGTACCTCATGTGAAAACATGCAGTCGGTGCCCCTGCTGCAATAACCTTTGGACGAGAAATTGTTGCATGGATACTTGGAGAGTTGATGATCAAATGGACAATCATCTCCTTTCATGCATGAGTGACGAGCAAAATGACAACAAGGCTGCAACCGTAGAAAGCATGAGAGAGAGAGAGAGAGAGAGAGAGAGAGAGAGAGAATTTAGTCAAATGCAATGAATGAATCACAAACAAGCTTAATTAGAAAGTTAAGCAATCCTACCATGGATTTTGTCAAGGGTATTGTATCATGTGAGAATTTGCATTTTTCACCCTGTAGCAATTATAAAAAGAAGATAAAGCATCCGTATCAGTAAATATAAAAGTGAGACTTAAGCAATTACCTTATAAAATCAGATAAAAATGGCATAGTATAGATTATTATATACTACCTCCTGACATCTTCCCTTGAGAAAGTGACGACAATAGGTTACTGTTTTTGGTTTCATTATGGGCTGGATTTTCAACCGTTTAACGCCAAGCCGTCTATTTGTTTCTGCTCGTTTGATTCTTTTCTTCTTCTGCAAAATGAAAATGTGGATAAATTACAAAGATCACAAAAAGGATGTGAAAACAATAGAACTGGCATGTAATGTGCGGAATGAATATTAAAAGCATAATAAAGAAGAAAAAAAACCCTGCACCATAGAGAAGAAACCTAAATGAACATACAAAATTCAGTCAAAGATGCTGGGTAAACACGCAAATGCAAACCTTTTTCTTTTCTTTCTTTTCCTCAGTCAAAGGACCCCGCTTTCTCTTTTCACGAACGGCAGCATCCTTCTGCCAAAAAACCAATCTTATTCAGATCAATTATGTATAAACCAAAAATACCCATCGCAACGGTACACTGTATATCTGGCAACATGTAGCATGATGCTCCAACAATCCATAGAGCATCTTACAGCTACAAGCTTTGCTGCAAATCAATTCATACCTTTTTAGTGGATGAAGTGCCTTGATTTTCAGTAGCAATTTCTGCTGAGATTTCCCCAGATACCACTGTATAGACATCATCGTAACAAAGTAAGACATCATTCCCAGACACTGCTGGACAGTGGAACTTGTCACTGGTTCTAATATCTTGCTTCTTGTATCTCCTAGATTCTAGCTCGGAGTTATACCCATGTGCCATGTTTGCATCTCCAATTTTCCCACCAACCATCTCAGAATCACACGCCATCGCTGACATGGAACTATCCTTGAGTGTCAATTGTACCCCATTACACACATTAATAATTGGCTCCACAAACTTCTTATTACACTTGGTATCTTCCTGATTTGCTCCTTCCAGTGCCAGAACTTGTTCCTCATTAGAAATGGCTTCAGAAGTTTGCTCCTCATCAACCTTTTTTTCCAATGACAGAGCATCTTCAACCAACAAATCAGGTGATTGGTCGTTCATTCCAACATTACCTGAAAGTTCTCCTTCTTCAATCTCTCCACCTGCAGCTAAACAAAATGGAGAATTCATCACACCAGAACTAGAAACTGATTTCTCCAGTTCCACAAGCGGCATTTCATGTCCAACTTCTTCCAACACATGCCTCTCCACATATGAACTTCCTTCTGCATTATTATCATCAAGTTTACGGAGTTCATCAATAATATCTATATCTAAGCACAGATCAAGAGATTCAAAGACGTCACAGTTAGGGTGCTCCTTGTCTACTTCTTGCATCTCCTTCCCGGATTCCTCCATACAAATTTCTAGGAGATTACATTCACCATCCTGGTCACCTATCGAAGAAACAAAATTCCCACATGGGTTGTTGTCTTCCAATGTGCTCCCACATTTATTATCCTTTTCCAGGTGTTTCTCTTTTACTCCATTTAGAAGTTCAAACTCATCTATTTCCATTCTGTCCCCATCAAAACTTTGATCAACAACAACTTCCTTCAAACTTTGAGCTTCTCTTTGAGTTAACCAGGTTTTAGACTCCACACCGGTAGGGCCAACCGTCCCATGATGCACTTCTGGCTCGAGACCTTGTCCCAATTCATTCTCACCTATGCCTGCATATTAGCGAATGCAGCCAGGAATAAAACATTTTAAGCTGAAAAATGCAACTAGGGGTCCATTGCCAATATAATTCAAGGAGAATAGATCAAACTTAGTACTCCCTGTGTTCCATAATGTTGGTCCTCTATTTTCGGATGTCCCAAAATATTAGTCCTATTTCAAAAGTCAACTAAAAAAGTGTGTAGATTCAAGGGGTAGTAGTGGAACTCAATGCTTATTTTGAAAGGAGACATGCATTTTATGCTTATCTCCTTAAAACGTTGAAATTCCCAAAAGGGACCAACATTGTGGGGCAGAGGGAGTAATAGTTTACGGAGGATTTCAATATTGAGTTTCCGAGATCTAGAATTATGGAGTTGATAGTCAATCATACGAGGGATTTATAATTCTTGATGTAAAAAATTCACTTACATGATAAGCCCAATATAAGTTCAGAAATTCTACTGTTAATCCATTGTCCGCACTAGTTTCACAAACTTCCTACGACTTAACCTCATCTACTTAAAACTGAACATCAAATGCCAATAATAATAATAATAATAATAATAAAACTGAACATCAAACCCCTTCATTTGAAATCCACTTCTCTGCAAACAAAGATTAATAGTCAACTACAAAGTAGAACTCGCAAACTCTCTCTCTCTCTCTCTCTCTCTCTCTCTCTCTCTCTCTCTCTCTCTCTCTCTCTCTCTCTCTGATGGACCCTACAAGAATCGCTCAAGCCGAACGTTTCTCTCACAAACTCTCTTTAACCCTTGGAGCAAAAAAAATCTCACAAACTCTCTTTAACCCTTGGAGCAAAAAAAAAAAAAACTGACTTTGGCTTTGACAAACCATTAGGGATGCCCTAATAAACTCACTTCGTTACATTTACCCAAAATGAATAGAAATTTCAATAGAATAAATACTATGACTCCACCAGTTCGAAAATGTAGTGCATAGGGTTTAACCTTCTTCCTACAAACCAAAACTCACAAACTCAGTTCTTTGTGTCTTCATTTGTTTTCCTAAGAATCAATTTAAACTTTGCAGAATCAAAATTAGGACCTTAGAGCTGCAATCGAACCAAGCGGCTTGGCTCGACTTGTTTAGTAAACGAGCCGTGCTCGAGTTTTAGGCTCGTTTACTAAACGAGCCGAGTTCGACACTCATAAAAGCCAGGCTCGGCTAGCAAAAGTTCGTCTCATGTATAGGCTCGGCTCGTTTAAAGAGGCACGTTAAGTAAATTAGCCAGGCTCAAGCTTGAGTTTTCGGCTCGTTTAGTAAACAAGCAGAACTCGAACTAGACAAAGCTCGGCTCGGTTCGTTTGCATCTCACCTTTACCAGTTCGAAAATAATGCCAATTACAGCGTTTAATCTCTTTTCTCCTATGGTAGTTAGGGTTCATTGTTTTTCTTTTGCAATTTTCTCATAATTTCCTGAGCAAGAAACAGAGAATACGATAACAAAGGCGAACGAGTACCTGGTTTCGACTGAACTGAAACGACTTCGTCTGAAAGAGAATGCTGAGAATCGCCACCGTTGAAATGAGATAGGATTCGAGCAAGAGTGCATAAGGTTTCGCTCTTGATTGGTGTTCTTCTTCTGTGCGGAGGGAAAGGGAAGAGAGAATCTGAGGGGTTTAGAGTTTCGAATCGCGACTGCTCCGCCATTGGGCTGCAAGGTCGCCCCGAGTTCGTACTAGTTTAGAGCACTGGAGGAATCAGCCGCGGACGGCGGACTTTGCCGCCGCGGGAGAGAGAGAGGCGGTTTGGTTAGGGATCATTAATGAGGGGTAAATTACAACTTGACACCTAAAGTAGGAGTATTTGCTAACCGCCCATTCGAGAAAAATTTGTCAGTTGCGTCCTTATTTTATTTAAAACTAGCGGATGCTTATATCCGAAAAAGACACGTTGAAATGTAACATCGTCTCAATTTACAATAAATTATCTGTTCTATACGAACTCAACACGATAAATGTAATCCCCACAAAGCATCGGTTAGCATTTTAAAATATTTTTCTATTTGATCATAAAATGCAACATTTTACATGGAAGTGAGGATATATATGGATATATTTATTTGGAGAATATTTTATGTATTTTTTGAAAAAAATGATTTGATAGCTAAAAATTTATAGGAGGTGAACTAACGGTTATAGAGATTGTTCTCATTTATATGCCTAGACATTTTTCAGTTGAAATCGCTTTGTTTTATTATATAGATATAGATTAAGATTAGTGGTGTTCGATCAAATATTTATGTGTTGATTTTTTTTCTTGAAAATAGTTTGAAATCAAACCTTTTGGATACGTTTGGAACTTGTGGTAAGAAAAGAAAAAGTAAACAAAACAAAATGCTTAAGAGGAAAAGTGCAAGAAAAATGTATTGTGTTCAAAAATTCATTTTTATTTTTCTCACTTTCTTTCTAAACCAATCAAGGGGAGTTTAAAAAATTTATTTTCCTTTTCTTTCTTTTTCAGTAAAAAAGAAAAGAAAATGGGCAGGAAAGTATGGAGAAAAGTGTAAAGGAAAATTATTATATTATTATTTTTTTGGGTATTTTCCCTGTTTCCTCTCAACCCAAACAAGAGAAAATTAGTTTTCCCTTTTTTTTCCATAGGTCAAAAACAAAGCATTAGAAATGAACGAATATGATAATCGAAGTAAACCATATTGTAAACTCTCAATAGAATTAATTATATTCACCTACTATAATTTGAAAAGAAAAAATGATGTTAAGGATTCAATAAAGTTAACAATGCTATCGACATTGTATTTTGATACCGTAATTTTTTTACTCTATTTACCGCATTTATTTTACTTCATAAACCACCAATGATCTATAGAGTAAAAAAAAATGCAGTATCAAAATGTGATGGCACTATACTTTTGTATGAAGATAATGTTTTTTTTTTTGTTTTTCAATATTGTATATATCAACGGTGGTTAGTGAGAGAAGTTAGTGAGTTAGTCCACATGAGGTTCGGAGGCTATTCATAGTCCTGAACCCACAAATCACCTACAACAGGGCTTGAGCTGCGATCTCTTACAAAGAAGAGCCAGGAATTACCAAAGGTAAAAATTGGAATTTTTTTTATAAAAAGATAAAAATTATGATTTTTTATTTTTTAATTCCTCTCATTGACAGATTACGAACAAATGAGGAAAAAAATTTAAATGTTTGGAGCGTATTTCGGGTATCGAGGGTGGTAGGGTCGAAAAAGGAGGGAAACCCCATAAACCCTAAAACCCACCACTGAACTCTCTCTCTCTCTCTCTCCCTCGGCCATAAACCCACGAAAGTTCAATGTGTACGAGAAATCCTTCCCTCAGTTGAACTTTCTTCTTCCTTACGATTCGGAAGGGGTTGTGACTGTGGGCTGACTGTGAGAAGTGGTTCAAAGTTCAAACCTAGTTTCACACAGTCCAATGGCGAGGCTTCTTCGGAATGCTTTCTTTCTCAATCGCACCCTCTCCGCTCCACAGGTAACCCAATATACTGTTTAGATAGTATCCTGAACAGTAGTTTTGTCTTCTGATTTTTTGAAAAGCCAGTAAGGAAGTAGTACTTAAAATATGGGATTAAACCGGTCGACTGGCTATATAATTTCTTTTTATGCAAGTTTATGGTGGAATTAGTCATTTGAGGGATTATCTGTAAGTACCGGTCTCTATTAAAGATTTCCCTTTTGATATCTATGAGTATTATCTGCCAATGCTCAACTAGGGTAAAAGGGGATTAGGGGTTTTGCCATGAGACATTGATAAAATTGTGCAAGAATCAAGATGGTTTTCTATTTCGATGCATTGGGTTTTTAGGTTATCTTTTTCTCAATTTTTTCCCCTGGAGGTTATTAAGTGTTAAGAATGTTGGATACCATATCTGATATGTTTTGTGAGAGATTGTGAGGGAAAAGAGTGGACCGATAGGAATTTATCATGTCTCAAGTCTTTTAATCATCTGAGCAAGTAATAGAACTCCCATTCATTTGATTTTTTCACCATCAAAAGCTGTTGCAAGAGTGCGCAAATTTTGAAATGCACGCACAAAGCACTCACGCATGCACCCGTATTGTCGTAAAAAATTCTTTCTTTATGTAGTAATTATGCCTTCAATTGTCAAGTGTTGCCTTTATACTCTCAAACCACATATTCTGTTTTTACATTCTACTAGTGAAAATGCAAGTCTCTTTTGTTTTTGCACTAGAAAAGAATATTAACTTACAAAAGAAGGAAAAAGGAACATTTGGCTGAGCCGGAGCGTTCCAACTATATGAAATCTTTGCCAACTTTTTCATATGTTTGGGGCTGTTGGGGCTCTAAGTTCTTTCCGACTGTTAATATTGGCAAAACGACATGCTGCTTTTCAGCTCAAAAGGATAATGAAAAAGGTAATGCTGTTGCTTTTATATCTCACTTACTTCAAGTTTTGAACCTATTTTTCTTTTTGTTTGGCAGGGTTTTAGTAAAAGGGTGCCTGTAGCTACTTCTTGCGTCTGCAATTTTTCTAGCAAGGGTATTGGAAGATTTCAGAGCAGCTTTCGCTTATTCAGCACTTTTTCAATGGAATTTACTTTTTCATGTTTTTTTTAATCTGTCAATCCTTTTTTCTTTGGGTTTTGCACATGCCTGTAGCGGATATTATATCTCACACTATATTTGTTTGAAGGAAAAAAGAAATCAAAATCAGATGGAAGCGACTCCAATGATGAGAATTTGTCCAAAAAAGACCTGTCCCTGAAGCAAGCATTAGATCAGATCACTACCTCATTTGGAAAGGGATCGATCATGTGGTTGGGTCGGTCGTCCGTTTCTTCTAAAGTTCCTGTTGTGTCAACGGGATCTTTTGCTTTGGATGTGGCATTAGGGATCGGTGGCTTCCCTAAGGTACTTTCAGCAATTGGCATTTATGATTCTGTGTTTTTCAACTATTAAGACATAATTTCTGTAGATTGGGTGACTGTTTTTTTTATTAAGTCAAATAAGTCATTAAGTCAAATGACTCAACTATGTCCTTTACACTAGGCACACTCTGTTCTACTTGCAGATTCTGTTCACCCATTTCTATAGCCAGTGCTGGTATATATACTTTAGTTATCAGATTGTGGATATGCAAATGTTCTGTTCACTAAATTAAGTGACCAGTTCTAGAATATACTGGAAAATTGAATAACTACTTGCTCAAATTGTGCAGATGCAAGTATGTCATAAATGATAATGGTGGACCTATAAACCTAGTGCATAATTCTCTTGCTTACACAGCTATTTTAATATGATTTGATATTTACTTATTATGGACCGAGTCTATGTTGATTATAATTGGGGTGATTTTCCTGTTTGTTTTCCTTTACCTGTTCTTGTATTAGAGGCACAAATATTTTGATGTTTATATCATCTATACCTTTTTAGGAGTATGTTATGTGGCATTGTTATTAATTGTGCTCTCTATTGACTTCCTAGGTTTTGGAAACTTATTGTCCAATACATATGACTTTCTTCATCTTTGTTTAATTTTGTTTTCGTTTTTTTCAAACTCAGTCTGTATGTGCCACATGTATATGGGTCTCATGCATCTACATTTGTATGTCTGTTCTGTTCAGTTTTATGCTTTGTATGCTCTGGGGGTTGGGGCAGAGAGAATTTCGTTCTGATTTGTCTTTGCCATCAGGCTGCTTATATAATCTTCATTGTATTTCTGCAGGGACGTGTTGTGGAGATATATGGTCCAGAAGCTTCTGGGAAAACAACCCTTGCTCTTCATGTAATTGCTGAAGCACAGAAGCAAGGAGGTTATTCTTAGAGATTCTTATATTTAATATCTTCTCTGATCATTTTGCATGGTAGAGATTATTGATTGAGTTTGTGCTGAACTGTCTCCATTGAGTATTGTATAACTATGAGAAGTTAATCTGTCTCTTTTTTACTATAATGCTTCATTCCATGTTTGCAACTATCAAGAACATGGGTTGATCACTTTGGTCTATCATGGTCAACAATGTCATCTGAATGGTTCAATTTTTGTTAGTTTTTGATCTACATACTGGCCGGATCAATATATATTGTTAACTTGAGTGGTAGATGATTTGAATCATATATTCTACTTTTTATTGCATACAAAGTGTTTTCTTCATGGTGGATTCTAGCACCAGATTCTTATAGTGGTTTTAACAGTTTTCTTTCTCTTTTTCCGGTTGTAGGTTATTGTGTTTTTGTTGACGCTGAGCATGCTCTGGATCCAGCACTTGCTGAGGCTATTGGTGTAAATACTCAAAATTTGCTTCTCTCACAACCAGATTGTGGCGAACAAGCTTTGAGTCTTGTGGATACCCTAATAAGGAGTGGTTCAGTTGATGTTGTGGTGGTCGACAGTGTAAGCAAAACTGTAAATAGGTCAAGCTTTTATGTGCAGTGATTTAACACAGATGATTATGGTTAGGAGTTAGTTGCACCAAATAAACCATGACTTTCCTACTATGCGGACACTGAGAACTTGTTTTCAAAAGGAATCCCTTTCCTTTCTCTGATTGCCCTGCCGCTCACATGTAGCTTTGGTACGACTGTGGTGGCTTAAAGCCACATGGAGTGGATGGTTCATATATTTAATTGAACTCGAATTTTTTGAACGTAAATAGTCAATTATATTTTCAGGGGAAAAAGTCCAATTGGTTTGTTGGTAACAAGGAACCCCTCCAAGGCAGGGCCACTATGGACTCACCCTTGCAGGGTAAGCCCCATTTGTTATCTTCTTATATGTATTGTGAATTTTGTGCTTTGCCTGACAGGTTGCTGCCCTTGTTCCCAAAGGTGAACTTGATGGTGAAATGGGTGATGCACATATGGCAATGCAAGCTAGATTGATGAGCCAGGCCCTCCGGAAATTGAGCCACTCTTTATCTTTATCACAGACAATTTTGATATTTATAAACCAGGTATCAAGCTAAAACTTCAGTTCTGTTCTATCCTTGTCACATTTTCTCACAACTTCCAATTTTTTCATGGATTTAGTTGCACTCATCCTTCTTTCATTACTTTCGTTGCTAACTAAGCCATTAATTGTTAGTTCTACAGCTGAAATATGACTATTTCTCCTTGTTTTGGACTTTTGCAATCTGAATGATCTCAATGTTTTAAGTTTTGACTTGTTTAATTGGAATGATGTACTTTTTTTGAACTGAGATTTACTGGAATTTGCGTATGATTATTCAGATTCTCGACTTATTAATCTATAGTTTCTTTTTGAAATATGTTTGTAAGTATTTAAACGGAAGGAAAAAATCGTATAAACGCTGTTATCTATTTTGATTGTATGAACAAGAGTTTATTGGTAGTGTTAACAATGTGGTTCGGTCATATGCATTTCCACTGAAACATGCACGTAGTGGTTTTGGTGGTCAAATGTCCTAATTTATTACATTTCTATTCAGGTGAGGGCAAAGTTATCTACTTTTGGATTTGGTGGGCCCACTGAAGTTACTTGTGGTGGCAATGCGCTAAAATTCTATGCATCAATGCGCTTAAACATAAGGAGAACAGGGCTTGTTAAGAAGGGAGAAGAGGTATGTATTACCATTGATTTTGTTAATGTACTTGCATGTAATATCAGGAAGGATGGATTTCAAGTCCTGATAAGGTTTTATGAGGGTCGTGAATCATGATATAACAAATGAGACCACCTCAAATGTTCTTTGCCGTCGCTTGTTTTGCACTTAAACCCTTGCTCCCTTGGTTCGCAAGGTCGTTTAAAAGCAAAATCATGAAGAAAATTTTCAAGCGGAATTGAGGTCGATGTGTAATTTGTTTTGGGGCAACTAATTTGTTTTGAGTACTTATTGGTGCAAATCTTTATACACTTTGGATGTAAAAATTGTTGACCATACCCAAGCTTAAGACCACCTATTGTTTTTTACATAGTTGACTGAGCTTTGCATTGTGGAATGGGACCAGCCAAATGTTCTTCACTGTCACTTATTTTGCTTTTCAACCCTTGCTCCCTTGGTCTGCAAAGGCGTTTAAAAGCAAAATGGTAAAGAAAATTTTCAAGCAGAATTGAGGCCAATGTGTAATTTGTTTTGGGGCAACTGAGTGCTTATTGGTGTGAATCTTTATTTGTTAGGGTGTAAATTATGGATGACCGGACTGTGGCTTAAGACCACCTGTTTTTTTCATAGTTGAGTGAGCTTTGCATTGCGAAATGGGCCTTGGGGAATTCTTTTGTATGTACTTTGCAAAAGATGCCCGAAACTGTCTGAAGGCGTAATGTCCTAACCATGCCACCATTACTGTTAGCAATTTTCCCAAAAGCTTAAGTTGTTACGTCATCGGTCCAGCAATGTATGTCAAGTTGTCTAACAATTACGATCGGAACCTTGCTTTATTAGATTTTCGAGGATTTCTTTCATGAAGCTTTCTTTTTGTGTGTAAACCACTTGAAAAGGTCTGAGGACTCATAAATGATCCACGAATGTGATAGGACTCCTTCAATACTTAATTTTTCTTCGCAGACTATTGGGAGTCAAGTGCTTGTAAAGGTTGTGAAGAACAAGCATGCCCCTCCTTTTAGAACTGCACAATTCGAGCTCGAGTTTGGCAAAGGGATAAGTCGCGAGGCAGAAATCATTGAATTGGGACACAAGCACAAGTTTATAACAAAGAACGGTTCCTTTTATGTGTTGAATGATCATACCTATCATGGTAAGGATGCTATAAAAAAGCACCTTGCTGAGAACTCTATTGTGAAAGAGGAACTTATTATGAAGCTAAGGGAGAAGCTGCTTGATTACTCTGAGGAAAACGAAAAGGAGTCCGAGACCGAGGATGCAGAAAAGGGCCTCACAGAGGAGATTATTTCACCTGATACTACTGACGAAGATGAAATTACTGCAGTTGTGGCCTAACAGTGTGGATGTGCTCAAAGACGCGAAATGGGAAAACCTATCCCTGATCTTTGGTACGAACGATGTCTGGGATCTAAATTTTGCATTCTCATGCTTGGAAGGTGAGTCCATCATCCATGCCGACCGTTGGCATACTTTTTCCCGAATTGAGGGCCTTTGTATCATGTGTCCTTGTAGAGTTGGAAAGTTGAGTTTAGAAACTACAGTTTCAAAGAGGGCATTTTCTATGTTAAGGTTCGGTCGGTGATCCCTATTGCTGGTTGTCAATTACGTTTTTGTGCTTCTGAGTGCATGGGAAGCGTTGGTCTTACTGTACAACTTGATGAACTAAAGCAATCGACGTTGTGTTTTGTCCCATTTCTGCACGTTTCATTGGCAGATAGTATTATATTCCATTTGGTTAGATGCATGTACTGAATTTACAAGCACTCTCTCGTGGAAGTAATTCATTTGTGTTGTGTTTGGAAGGTAAACTCCTGATTGATCAGTATCTGGTATTGCAAAATATAGAATACCACCTGTCTTATTTTCATGATCCAAACTCATCATTTTGTAGACCCCGATGTGTAATTCATCCGAGGAAAAAATAAGGCACGAAGATTGTTTCGTACTTGTTCTAAGAGAAACGAACTGTAAGATTTCTGACCGTCCTACCCGATCATTTCTTGGAAGGAAAACTATGATTTGAACAAACATACATTACCATTTTCAAGTAACCTAATAGTATTTTGTATGGTTTAAAAGATTAAATCCTTTTTTTGAATAGTTGGTAGTGTGAACAAGTGACCGTGGCAGGTCTCATTTTTATCACACGAGGAATGACATGAGAAACCCCTTCCAGATGCTCTTGAAAATCCAAGGCGTGAATTCTGGGTCTATTGATTGTTTCCTTCTCTTGACCTCTCTTCCTTCTCCACTTTTGAAATTCTGAATTCAATCACGTGGGTGAAGACATTTTCAAGCTGGTGGGCTGTTTAAACATAATAATAATGTCATTATCAAGCCCCAAGATTAATTCGGTTGATTGGTGAGTTTGCTCTCTCCACAATTGACTAAGGTTCGATTCTTGGAGTTAAGCTGCCCGGAAGTAATTTCTTGCGAATCTCTTAATTTTAGCGTGGATAGCTTTGCTTGAACCAGAGAGGGGATAGATCGAGATGCACGTAAGCTTGCCAAGACATTCTTGACCGTCGAACCCCAAAAAAAAAAACCTATAATGTCATTATCCGTTCATGTTATTCGGACACTCTTTTACAATGTCTGTTTTTCTTTTTTCTTTGAACCTTCTCCTATCACTTTCGGAAGTGTCTGACTTCCAAATTTCAAATCTATTGGGTAAAACATATATACTTTACTTAATTACTGTATGATGTAGGAGTAGGGTCCCTAAGACTAAAGAGTAGTATTATACAACCTTTTTTGGATGTACTTTCTGAGATGTTTCCTCGGTTCCAAACAATTCTCTGTGCACTGTCTTTTGAAGTGATGGCTACCAACTTTGAGGAACCAACCTCCTACCCTTTCCGTTCCTTTTTAAAAATTTAATATTTTATTTTAGGATATTTTTTTAATAAATGTTCATTTTATAAAATTAATGAGTAAAAATTGATATATTTTTCCTTTTACCCTTAAAAGCATATTTCATTTTGAAAAGTTAGTGAGTAAAAGTATAATGATAATATCTCCATAGAGGATAAATAGGAAAAGTGGAGGTAAAAGTTGATGTGAAAAGTGTAATGATAATATTTTCTTAATAAGTTGGAATTACGAAATGAAACATTTAAAAATGGATGGAGGGAGTATTATTTTTCTGCAGCTGGAGTACTTAGTAGTACATATTATCGGGATGAGAGATGCTGTCAAGATCTCCCTGTAGAATGGCACAAAGCGGTTGATCCGGCCGCTTATCTCGGCAATCGATGATTTGGATCTTAACCGAGTATTGAACGGTTCAAATTTGTATGCGCTCAGATTCGATCTAAATCGTTTGTACCGAGATAAACGGCCGGATCGGCCGCTCTGCATAACCATTGGCAAAAGAAAAATAAAGGGACACGTTTTTGGAGCATAAGTGATAAGTGTGCTGCTGGAAGCGGTCACCGGGTTAGTATAGGCAAAGGCTTGGAAAGACATGACATGTAACCGGATTTGGCGGAGTATTTCATAAATTTACTTTTAATTACATTTTGAATATAATTTCATTCTCAACTTTTTATTTCGCGTATTATGAGAATATTATTACATTGGCGAAAAGAGATATCTAATACAAAAAAAATAACCACCACATATTACTTGAAACTCTCTAATGTATAATGTCCAAAACTCAGAAGTGTCTAAACATGGGCTATGCGTTTTATACTTTAGCAATTACTAATAATGCATGGGAGCAAGATTACTAAATATTGTGTATTGAATTGCTTTTAGACTGATCCGTTGAGAGAATTCAAGCACTTTGTTTTTTATATCCTATGTAAGTTACTTTCTTAATAAAATATGTTAGATTTTTTTATTCTTAGCATGGATGTTTCTTTTGTTATTCTAACGTTGCTTAGTACAAAATCTTTTATTAGTTCAAATGTGTTTAAAAGGTGTTCCCACTTATATATATTGGAGCAGTTCCGGAGACACCTAAAAAAAATCTAAAAAAACACCTCAAATCTCAATCTCATAGTTTTCGAAATTTTTTTGATGATCCGAGCCGTTTAATGTGTTTAGAACACGATTTTAATGGTTATTTGAGAGAAATCGACAAAAATAATTACCGGGAAGGGCTTGATTTGAGCAACTTTTTATTGAACTGTTCAATAAAAACTATTCGGATGAAGCTCTTGGTCATTTTTTTTGCTGATTTCTCGCGGATACCCTTAAAATTATGTTCTGATTATACTGAGCGGTTCAAATCATCAAAATTCGATCCAAAACTTTGGGAGTTTTTTTAGATGTTTTTTTAGTTGTCCCCGAAACCGTCCCGTATATCGGTATACAGATAGCTTACTGGCTACGCCACTAGGAGAGAGCATTTTAGGTGATTGGAGTGTCATATTAGATTTGAGGTCAAAGTTGGAGATGCTCTAAGGTTGGATCGAAAACAAAAGAATTCTTAGAATTTAATATCCGCGACATCCTATCCTATTCAAAAAGCAAACTACTCCCTCCTTTCCAAAAATGATAACAATTTTTGAAACTCGTGTCATTTTTTATAGCTTATAGCTTTCAATCTATAATATTTTTCATGAGTTTGAAAACTTTGCATAATAAAATTAATCGAGAACTATCAAACAAGATACATATTCCATAAGGAATTGAAATTGACAGAGATATCAAAAATTAACATCCAATTTGAGACGGAGGAAGTAGTAAATTTTGAAATCAAGGTTGGAGATGCTCCAAGGTTGGATCAAAAACAAAAGAATTATTAGAATTTAATATTCGCGACATCCTGTTCAAAAGCAAAACTAAAAAAAAAAAAACCCAACAGAACAACACGAAGATCATGAGAATCGGTCTTATTGATCTTACATAATTGATTAAGACCCTAGATTAGACGCCAGAGATGTAGCCCCTCACGAGGATTAGGTAGATTGTCCAAGGTTTGAAAGAACATGGATTGAGTCCTAATGACGGTCAAAACCGTTCGTCCACTTAAGCCACGGACTTGACAAAATCAATACTAAAAATAAAACTGGACACTTCATTTATTTACCGGATATCCGGGCCAGTGACCCCGATATTTGAAATGTTTAACTTCCGTGAAATTCAAACATAGACGTCCACTTAACCAAACCATTGAGATGGAAAGGTACTCTCTCCGTCCCACTTTGTTGCGCCTGTTTCCTTTTTGGAACGTCTCAAAAAATTGTCTATATCTTACAATCTATAATACTCCATCCGTCCCTTTTTTAGAGTCTAGTATTCCATTTTGGGCTATCCCTTAATAAGTGTCCATTTTGTAAAGTTAGTGGGTAAAAATTGATGTATTGTCTATTTTACACCTAAAAGTAAAATTTTTTTTTTAAAGTAAGTGAGTAAAAGTGTAATGATGATGGGAAAGTAGGGAAAGTGGAGGAAAAAATTGATGTGAAAGGTATAATGATGATGTCTTTTTAATAAGTTGGAACTACGAAGCAGGACACTTAAAAAAGAACGGAGGGAGTATTTTTTATGATTTCGAAAACTTTGTTTAAAAAAATAAATTCGGATCTATCAAACAAGATTAATATTAAATATATAAAATATTATAGATTGTGAGATATAGATAATTTTTTGAGACGTTCTAAAAAGAAAACAGGCCGAACAAAATGGGACGGAGTAGCTTTATTTATTAATTTGGCGGCTAATTAAGATTCAAAAAGTTCTTTTGAATTTGGACCACTTTTGAATGAATCTCTGGACTTTCTATGAAAAAACAACCTTTTCTCTCATACTCTACACAGAAATCAACAGTCAAAGTCAATTAAGGGCAAAACATTATATTCCGTTCAAGAAATATGACCATTTGTCAGCACTCCACGGTGAATCATGGTGCTTCACCCCTATGATCAATACAAGTCTCCATCATCACAACCCAAAAACTCATTGTACTAGTATTTTAAGAAATACAACTAGAATTCAATCCAACAAATTACAAATCAGCTACAAAAATATGATCACGTAAAGTAAATGGGTAGACATAGTTACATAAAATGTGTTGGCAAAATTCACTCGATCTCGAAAAGTCACGTCCCTCCGTGTACTTTCTACGACCAGTTCAATGACGAAATACTAAAATAATAATTAGTTCCCGCTCTCCAAGCATACGTGCTCTTCCGTTTGATCACTTTCAAAATTGCGAGCTGAATCATGATAAGTGGAAAAATTAATGTGAACTACCAACGGCTTATACAATGCGGTCCATGAATGAAAATTCTTTCCTTTATATATGATGCCACATGTTGAGCGTCCGATGGGTCCGGCCGTCACTGTGACATGTCAGCTACCACTCTCCTCACGGCTTCTTGGAAGGCAGATTCGTCCCATTCACCTCCCTAAGTGCGCACAAAGGAAATCAAGAGGAAAAAAAGTCATTGCTTTTGATAGAAATCTAAAGTGATTACTACTTTTAACTGCTAATTAAGGCATGTAAACTAAAGCAGCCATCCGTTATTGAAAGGGGGAGATGCATGAGGAAAGATAGAGAGAACAAGTTGAATAATTCAACTTGAATTCAATGGACAGAGTCCACAATTTGTTGGATTTAGCTAGAGCAAATCTCTACCGATTTTCTGAAAAGATTTGACCAAAACAAATTAAAGAAGAAGTATATATTCACCGAGATATTTGAGTTATGAAACCTTTTAGTGATATATCTATGAGATTCTAGAATTTTCTTTTCTTTTCTTTTCTTGTTTTTTTGTAATGCCACTTGTTTTGGCATAATTTTGTTATCTTTCAGTTTTGGTAAGATTTTACTAAATTTTAGTTTAGATTACGATATTTTATTACGTAATTTGATTCCTACCTAAATTAGGATTTCTCTAAACACTCCTTGGGAATATTCATTCAATCAATAGATAAAATTCAGAGTTCTTTCATTACTCGATTCTTTGTGCGCAAGATATTTATCTTCTCTTGTGGATTCAAGACTTCGTTTGTTAGAATGAGCAATGTATTTCTAACCCATTCATCTACTCAAAACGATATCTAGTTGTTCTTACGCTACATCACTGCATGCGTCAATTTAATTAGGTCAATCAATGGTTACCATCAATCCATATTTCCAAGGGACGGGTTTACAAAAATCATAACCAAAAGTCAAAATATTTGTATGCATGGTGAAATGAAAAGATGACAATCAAAAACATTATTCCGTAGGGTATGTGTGAATATTATGTTTGTATGGATCGTCGCGTCTCCGAATTCTTTTATCTAAATGTTGCTCTATTCGATGCAATTCTTCTGCTAGCTTTATCAACCGGGTTTTTTAAAATCTTTTGTGGTTGTAATTTCACATTCAATTAATTACTTTCACATAATTAGTCTTTCAGACAATTTGTTTTTAGCTTGTTTTTTGTACTTACTAGACTAGAACTCCAAAATAAAACTAGTAAAGTGAACCAAAGCTAAGTAGAATTAGAGTCAATGAAAAGTGCTATAATACCGTACCTCAATTCTCAATCTCAACCTCACAATGTTGATAGGATTTGAATCAACCACTTGGGTATCTGCCTCCACAGACAATAAGCTCGCATTCTCAACTCGTCTCAAAAATTCCAGTATCCTGGTCACCAAATCCATCACATTGCATTCTCCTCTCAAAACCACTTGCAGCCCAATCACTCGGGCTTGTGATGTTGATTCGGCTTCCTGTGTAATCCGAACATCTAGCCTTTGATCTGGGGAGAGACTCACTTCTTGATCATGATCTTTTTTTTTAGCCAAAAGTTGTACTTTCTCTTCCAAATCTCTATTTCTTTTATTAAGCTCTTCGACTTGTGCTTTCAAAGACGCTAAGTAGTCCGTCGTGCTAGCAAGCACCGATGCCTTGTCTTTCTAGACAAATCGACAACGAAGATTTCATCAGTGTATGTGTTTACTTAAAAGATGACGACTCGAAAAGAAAATCTATACATAGTGTGACATGAGTCACAACGCGATAGTAGTTTTAGTATGATACAAAGCATAAAATGCATCCTACTCTCACGTAGTGATGCTATCTTATCTTCCTCTCAAACTATTGTACTTCTTTCATTATTAATGTAATCCCTTTTTTGCCGTTCAAAAAAAAAATTATGTATATTATCACAAATTTGTAGTAGAAAGTTGATCATATGTGTAGTACCTTTGTTCCCGGAGGAAGAAGTGATCTCAATGCTTGAAAGCTCTCATTAAGTTTCTCTCTCCTCTTTCTCTCAGATATCATGTGGTGCAGCTGAGTGCTTGACATGGGTCGGCTTCCTTGCGCTCGTCCTTGGATTCTCATCAAACTCAAGCTTCTAAAGAACGTGATTGCTCGTTTCTGGATGTTCGGCTTTCTAACTCCAGCCGTGATAGTCACGGTTGAAGGGCCTAAAGCCGATCGAAATCTCTTGAATGCACTTGGCTTTTGGCTTGTGCCGGCTTCTGTCGTTGTTGTTGCTGTGGTTTCGGGTGTAGGGAATTGAATAGAGGGGAATTGGAAGAAGGCTTGGGGAAGAGGACTAGTTGAGCTAGACAAAGGTCTCACTACTTGGCCAATATTGGAAGGTTCGATGGGTGGTTCTAGGAGAGAGGAAGTGGTACTTGGGATGTTGAATAGGAAGGGCGACGCCTCGGGACTGCTCATGGATAGTGATCTCAAAGAGGATGAAGACGATGAGGGCCGGGGTTGATCCGTTGGAGGGAGCTCTATCGGTGGTACTGCTAATTGTCGAGAGAAATCGTCTGGGAACCAGCTCCTCATCTCCATTTCCAAGTTAATCTGCGAAATCAAAGTTTTGCATACGTACAGAAACGATCAATCTTGCCTAATAAACCACAAAATGGACTTCTAGCAGCAATATATTCATTTTACATTAGAGTAATAAGCTCTATGTATTCAGAATATATGAATATATTGTATGCTCTCTTTGTTTGATTAGCAATAAAAAAATTTATTAGAAACTCGACAAAGAATACATCGAGAAAGCAAAAAGAGGGATTTAACACCCGGATCATAATGTTGATACATGAAGAAAAGAGTGAAAGACCAAGAAGAAAAACAAAGAGTCGCCATGTGGATGAAAGTTAAATTTGATATCAAGATATATTCAGTTGAGGAGTTCAAAGGGTATTTGATGGTATTCGATTGTTAAAACTGTAATCTTTGAGGTGTTCTCATCCAAACTCCTGCTGGATGGGATTTGCTTTTGTTTTCTTTGTGTTGGGTTGAGCTTTTTTGTTCCTCAACTTTTTTCTCGATGTACCCTTTCGAGTTCTAATAAAATTTTCTTTGCTGAGAAAAAAACACATTCAAAACCTCAAAAACTCTTTTTCCACTGAACCCAAAATAGCCCTTTCAAGAAACCCACTAGAGTTAGGCCTTACAAAAATTGCAGAACCCGCAGCAAATATAACCCGAAGAATCGATCCAAAGCCATATAAAAACCTCAAGGCATAAGTGAATATATTGTTGATCTGCTTTTTATCATCTATTCTATAAGAATCTCATGTAGCAGAACCAAGTAACAAAGAATATAGTTCAATTTTCATGAATTTATGTACTAGTAGACTACATTGTTTCAAATATGCAGTGAGAAATGAGATAAAAGTTTTCCTTACTGGAGTATCATTAGAGAAGCCTAGCTCAATCTCTCCAATATTGCACCCCATAAATATTGCAGTCTGTAAAATGAGAGATTCAAATGCATCGACGATTAGATAAATAATCGAAAACACGCTTTCAAATATATTGCTGATCAAGAAATGAACACTTGAGGGATCTTGTTGAACAAACCTTAATCCTAGCTTCCTGAAAAAAAAAAATTGAACACGAAGGGAAAAAAAGGTAAATTAATTAGCATAACTCTTCATATGAATTTACGGTTATTGCTGGTTGTCACTATTAAAATCAAATTACTTCCACAATTAATATTACCTGATAGAATTGCAGCTGTGGTTCAATAGATGCTAGACTTTGGAGGTCCAATTCCTTGAGCTCCATGTATGGAACACCATTCCTGAAGGCAAGTCCCGGAACCCGGCTGAAATAATAACCAAAGCAACAACCCAATTCCATTATGCGTTTATATATTTGCGGAGAGACATTGTTTATTTTCCAATAATTTGTGCCATACTGATCATTTCCAAGAACGAATAACCCTTGTCGATATTCATCGAATAACCTCCGAGCACGACTTCCAGTTCCAGAGGAGGAGCTGGGTTGGTTGTTTTCTCCAATGTACAATCCGTCCGTGGAGATCAAACAACTGTGAAGGTCATGCATCAAACATATATATATACACAGCTATATATATATAAGTGAAAGATTTGGTTTTGTGTATACATAGAATAGAGAGACCCAATAATCCTTGTCCACTTGTCTCAATGCACTTTCAGTCACACCACCGAAAAGAATATCGAAATACGTACACGAATCTCGAGATATCGTATTCGTGTGGCTGAAATGCATAATTACTAGTGTATGGACGTGAATTTTGGTGACAAAGGAGCCATTGGCACTATGAGAGAGAGAGAGAGAGAGATCTTACCTGGATGGTTGGGGTAAGTAAGACCAGAGGCAGATATAAGTGGAGGCAAAAGAGTGGAGCATGTGTTGGAGAAAGGTGGCACGGCCTCCATCATCAAGTTGGAAGATAGAGTCCATGCATATGCATAGATTTATGTAGGCATAAGGCAAGATCTCTCTCCAACCCCTCTCCCTCTCCTTAAGTGCTCATGACATAGACATATAGACACCAACTATGTGGGGGAGAGAGAGAGAGAGAGTTGTGTTTGGTTAATAGGAGCTTGAAAAAGTGAAGGACGGAGAGAGAGAGAAAGATGTTTGGTGCATACTAGCTTTGAAAGAGTAAAGGAGAGAGAGAGAGAGAGAGAGAGAGAGAGAGAGAGAGAGAGGGGTTCGGTGAATAAGAGCTTGAAAAAGTAGAGCGGGGAAAAGGACTTGTTTTGGCTAGGAAGTTGGAACTTTGAAAAGTATTTCCAGTGAGAGCAGCAGCAGCAGCAGCCGAGAAGATCTTGGAAAAGTAAATAGGTCAGAGTCCAACTTCGCGAGGATGTTGAAAAGAGTCAAGAAAGCAAATAAATTGTCTTTTTTTCCCTTTCCCGTTCCCTTTATACTTTAGGGCCACATTTGATTGGTCGGATTGAACGAAACCGACGAAATATATTACTATCTCGTAAAATAAAAAATTTTACCTGGTCGAGAGAAAAAAAATTTATAGGTTGAATTTGAGGCATTCTAATACCTAATAAGTAATCACATTGGTTGCGTTCATATGTTAGAAATGCACTCTCCGCGAATAAGGGTATTCTAATAATAAGTCTAACTTGGAGCAAGAGCTCTCGGCCAAGCGGTCGTGGAGGAGGGTTGGCATTGTTCGGAACATAGGGATCATATAAAAGAATTTGAAAGAAGTTTCGTGTTTGTATACGCACATCTTGAAATTGAAGGAATTTGATTGCTTCTTACAATGTTATGATAACTAGTGATGAACTATATTCAAATTAATGAAGTAAAAATTAAATAGACATTCTATTTAGAGGATTTTATTTAGGCATCCTATTTAGAGTATTCATTACCATTTTAATGTTTAAAGTAATTGTCTTGTCTATCTTACATACCCACACTTTGTCTAAATCTTGTAAGGTCAATTTCATTATATATTCACTTATAGAGGGCCAAATCAAAATTGAAGCATAGTTCGATGTGGACTGGTCGCACTGGAATTGATACAATATAATACCTAAAAAGAATAAAATAGATCTAACTAGGGGTGTCAAAGAGGCGGATTTAAGTAAAATTGGACAAGTTATAAGTGGGTTGAGTCTTTAATGGATCATTGACCCATTTAGAACTCATTACTTATGAGTTCAATTACTCATACTCAACCGATCCATTTATTTAAAATCAAACCCAACCCGCCCATTAAACCAATTACATATATATTAAAATCTTAAATGCCTAAAATATTCATGTACACTAAAATGATCATATTACCCTTATAAATCTAAATGACTAAAATACCCTCATGTATACTAAAATTACTATATTATCCATATATACTAAAATGACCAAATTAAATATTTTTTTTCCAGTTGTCACATCTTTTAACAAATTCTAGATCCAAACACAATCCGTCAGAACGAGTGCTTATTGAGGACTCCAGTACTCCAGAAGCAAGTAAGACGACACTTTAGACAAAAAAAGGCAGTTGTTTGATACTTTTTTGTCTTTAGAGTTTTTTTTTTTTTTGGCTTTTGTCATAATTTTTTAATTTTTAGACTCTTCTCATCGAAACGAATAATTAATCGAAAAAATATAACATCAATCTAACTAAAATTCAAAAAAGACAAACAAAGAAGACAAAATGAAAAAAAAGTTTACACAGAATCCACCCTTAGTGCCAACTCAAGTTGCATTTTTGTGAATTTTTTCGTCCAAAACTTTTTTTGGTAATTTTTATTTTTGATAATTGTTTATTTAGCTTCTTTTTTTTAGGATTAATTATTTGTCTAGACAAGAGGAATCGGAAAAGTATGAAATTATGGACCAATGTTGAAAATATTCATGTAAGACGTCACTTTAAACAAAAAAGATTGTTGTATGATATATTTTTTCGTCTTTATTGAATTTTTTTTTTTTTGCTTTTGGCTATAATTTTGTACTTCTTAAACTCATTTTTTCATAACGGATGATTAATCCAAAAATTATAAGGCAAATCAAACAAAAATTTAGAAAAGACGAACAAAACACACACAACGAAAAAAAAAATTTAAGAATGTTGAGCCCTATGCTACAATTAGGAGAACACAATTACAGTTGTAACAGTTGGTAATTAAAGCGCATTACAAATTGAATTCTAGTAACGAAATTTTATTGCATTTAACATTACAAACCATTCTTTTTAAAGATGAATCAATCTGATATATATGAAATACAAATAGATTAAAAAAAAAGTTTTGATCGATCCAATAATTGAGGGGAGAGAGAGAGAGAGATCGAGAGGACAGTCATGGGAGAGAGGACCGTCGAAGTTTTGATTATTTTCATTTCCTGTGGTGGGTAATATCTAGGCTTATTTGGTCATTTAGCTCGGTTCAGTTGAGACCCAATTAAGATTCAGTGGTTTGGACCCATTTCAACCCAACTAACAAATGAGTTGAGTTGAGTTGAGTCTGTATATTAGTGGGTGAATTTGGATTGATTAAAGAGTTTGGATTCAATTTATCACTCCTAGATCTAATCCTCGGGCCTTCAACCCGAGACCAATCCTTAACCACAATTAAGAGCATGAAAGGATGGGTAAATTTATGTCCATGGGTTTAAAATCAAAGTGTCATCACCATGGGTTGTGCTTTTCTCTCCAATGATTTCTGCTTATGTCATCTTTCTCTCTGATGATTCAAGAAATGGCGTATTGTTTTACAAAATCGAGGGGTGCCCGTGCTCCCTACCGTTGGGCGCTACTCGTCAAGTCACATTACACCATTAGTTGCTGAGGACCAATTCCTCAGCGCATTGTCTTTTTAGTCTTTGTAATAATAATTTAAAAAACTAATAAAAATTTATTTTTGCTGTTAAAAAAAATAAAGTCCCATCATGTATGTATTAATGATGTTTGTTTTGGAGTCCACCCATAGCGGTTGTTTTGTGAGAGATTTTCATAGTGTTGGGTGTCTTGTGTATTTTATCCGAGTCCCTTACATATATAGCTCGTAAACCCAATTAGAGTTAAGAGTGTGACATAATATGAGAGAGAGGGTGAGGCGAGCGCGGGGAATTGGTCTGTGGCTTTCCGGAGAGGAACTGCGTAGGTTCCTCGAGAGTTTTTTCATTTTTGTTTATATTGTGTGTAAATATATATCTAAGGGAATTTTTCTCTGAAATCACCGTGTGGATTGTGTACATGGTGTCCCTCCGATCCTAACAATTAGGAGTACGTTTATACCTAATAAGAAGGCATGTGGTTTCAAACCTGAGCTTTGTGCAACAATTCTTAAAAAACATTTTAAATAAAAGAACGATGTAGATCACTTGTGAAGAATCCACACAATCCGGTGTTCATTCAAGTATTCATAGTTTTTTTTTTCGGAATTGATTTTCACACTTCCTTTTTAGTCTTCTATCAAAAAATTTACACACTTTTAACATTAAAAAAAAAGAAAAAAAGGAAGTGTGTAGGTATCGAAAAGAAGAATGTGAAAATCAGTCTTTTTTTTTTTTTTTTTCTGCACTTTTGCTTAAGAAAAAAAGACTTCTACTGTTCAACAACAATTCTTCGCTCGATCCATGGACCCTACAAATTGAATGCAATTCGGGCTAATCATTTGACCAAAATGTCTAATTTTGACTGCCTTTTTTTTCCTTGGTCGGCATTTTTTTCTCTAAATAATGAATAGAGATTTGATAGGAAAAACGAACAGCGATCCGTTTGACAAGATTATCAGTATCAGAAGAAAATTCTACGGTTGTGCTTCTCGGATTCTCAAATTGACAGAAAATAACACATCATTCTGTACTAGAATTTCGCAACAAAATAGGAGTCATATTGAATCAAACATCAAACAACACGACAAAACCAAGCACGGAAATTTTGGCTTCACGATATTAGGTTGGAGACTGTTTCGAGTATCATGTGACGGTGCTCCAAGAGTATTTAATTTTCACACGCCTACTTGATGCTTGGAAGTCGTTGGATCGGAGTTTTTACTTGTACTTTGACCCCTCGATAGAAAAGAAATTAATACTTTATTAAAAAACATGTCGAACTAACTAATCAAATGCACGAGAAAGTTTTACAAATTTGTATAAATTTCATTCATATATTTTTACTTTTGTAGACTAATCGAAAAAGTTAATTATTATAAGAAAAATTCCCAAAAATTTATTGACTGTAGGAAAATGAATCATTTAAGTTTTAACCAAAATAGAAAATAGATCATTATCTAACAAAATAAATTGGTTTATTACAAGAGAAAATCTTTTCTAAAGAGCTTTCTGTGAAAAGAGGGTTTGCGGAGCACTATCGTGTCCTTTGGGCAGTCCAGATTTTAATGCCACTTATTACAAATTTCACATTTAAGGCATAGATTATTATTATTATTTTTAATCCTCATTAAGACATAGATTACTGACATCATTTTGTTGCAGGCTAGGCTAGTAACATCTTTATATATCGAGCCCACACGACCCACGCTTAACTATTGGGCCAGTCCAAATATTTGCAAAAAATTGGGCTGATCCCATTTCGATTCATTTTCAAAATCAGGCAGATTGGAAAATAAAAAGAGGGGAAAATGACGGCCCAGGACGTGTTTTGATAATTAATACCCGCCAAAGATATGCTGAGAATATTTGAGAACATTTGTTAATGCTGAAAATGTCCTTGGAGGGTATTAATTATGAAACACGTCCTTGGCCGTCATTTTCCCTAAAAAGAGTGAGTCTATTTGAACCCCCCAAAAAAAATCCTTTGTCGGCCCAAATTTATTTGGATACACACTATAAAATATTTTTCTTATCCCAAACCAGCCTTATCGTCTATGAACTCTAAACCTAGGATCTCCGGGGATCCTGTAGGGCAGGCTATCCTATAGGGTTGTTAGGCGTTCGATCCAGCTGTCTATTTCGGTGATGGACAACTCGGATTTTAATCCGATTAATTGATGGTTTAGATCAATAGAAGTTCAGATTAAATCTGAACTCTATGAACGGTAGCTGTTTTATAACTCGACTTCAAGTTTTTGCAATTATGCATGAATGTACATGCATTTACGTGATTGACTCTGGTTTTGCAAAGCAAAATCTTTACAATCCTAAACAAGGGTCATCGTGTCGTTTTCGTATAAAAAATAATTAACAAAAAACAAAATAATTACTACTACCTACAAGGTAGCGGTAAGTACTCTGAGTATCGTCATCAGAGATTACGACGGTTAAGTTGTGCTTGCTTCAATTAATTTCTAACTTAATTCGAAAAAGGATTTGATTGTTTGATTTCGAAAATATTAAAAACTAAATTAAACTAAAGCGATTAAAAAGTAAAAGAGTTTATAAGCAAAAAGAACTAGGTTTTGAATCCACCCGATCTCTCACAATATAATTTATATTGAAGTTCAGAGCTAACTATTTGAATCAAACCGGACACCGTAGGATTCGTGGGCCCACAGGGTGTTACCTAAATATAATTGCAAATCATAGAATGGCATGGGATATCGTTGCTTAGCACAAACCGTCTTACTAGTACTATCCGTCTCCATGGCACAGACCGTCTAATAGCACAGTGTGTCTTACGAAACATAGCCCATCTCACCTAATTATCTCGACCTAATAAAACCGTTGTATGAAGTGCTTAAAATCCAAGAATAACAAATACAAATAGACTGAATGGAAAGAAGTATCAATAAATAAATCCTTAATTCATACCACCCTTGTTCGAATATAAAAATCCTAAATAAAACATGAAGTACATTATTCAGAGATCGTGCTTCATTTACGTTCTAGGAAAAGGATTTAGCCGGATATCGATTGAACTCCACAACCTCAGATTTTCTTTTGTTCCCAGCCATAGTGCTCCACACCCCGCGTTTGTGCTTGAATTGCTCTTTATGTATCGTCCAAAGAAAATCCTATGCTCCTTTTTATGCTCAGTTGGCCTACCTTTTAAACCGACTCCCATTATTAAACCTTGGGCCACACTCCTCTTCGAAGAATCAATATCACATCAATACAAATTCATTAAATTTAATTAGTTTTAACGAATTAAGTTTTCGAACATCTGCAATTCAAAAATCAAGCATTAAATTCCGAATAACAATATAAATGAATTTAATAAAGATAAATTATGGTGCGTGAACATTTACGCATCTATCAAATGGCTTGCTTCACTTTTCATAACTCAAATTTCAGGGGCTTTGGCCAAACACCAAGTTGGGCGCGCTGGACGAACGGGGCTCGAAAAATTTTATCGTTTGTACACGGAGAGCTCATTTCACGACGAGATGGGCTCCACCTCAAGTCTAAAACCTCAATTCCGAAAATCCAAAGGATAAATTGGTATTGTTCTCATCTACATTCCACTTAACCGGACCAGACAACTATAAAAAGATAACCAATACTACTAAAAGAAACATGCAACTAATACCGGGTCCTAAGAAATTAAAATGGGTTGAAGAAACAAATCTGAAAACATTGGATCAAGCTAAAGCACAGAATAATACTGACTACTGAGGCATAATGCAACAAAGAGGCAGAAGAAGTGAAGAATTTCATAAAGATAAGGAAGGCCATTGCAGAGGGTTACTTTTTCCACTCGGCAAGGCAAGACCCGCAAGAAGGCTACAGAACAGGCAGAAGATGTGAAGAATTTCATAAAGATAAGGAAAGCCATTGCAGCTGGATACTTTTTCCACTCTCGGCACGGAAAGACCCGCTACAGAACCTTGGTGGAATACGAGCCGATTTACATCGAACCAAGTAGTCCCCTATTTCAAAGACAACCAGATTGGGTAATCTACCAAGAGTTGGTAATGACGACAAAGGAGAACATGCTAGAGATCATGACAGTTGATCTGAAGTGGCTTGTGGAATTGACTTTGAGATTCTTTAAAGTTGCGAATCCCATCAAAATGAGCAAGCAAAAGCGTCAAGAACACATTGAACCACTTTACGACAAATACCACGAACCCAATTCTTGGTGGTAGACTAAAAGACACGCTTAATTTTGTTATTTTTTGTGGGTTGGATCTCACTTGTTTCGTCCTTGTAACATTAGGCATATATGTATGCATCTGTGGGTTCAAGAAGTATCTTATGTTAGAGAGTTATCAGTGGCTCTCTATAAGTCTCCAGATATTTTCGAAATATTCCTGATTTCTCTAGAATCCTCTATAAAAGTGATACACAATAATTTAAGTCTGTGTTCCAAAAACAAGTTAAGAACTTATTTTTTGTTGAATAAGAATGGTTGTTCTGGAAAATAAGAAGGGTGTTACTTATTTTGGAAGAATTTATATAGGTACTAATGGGCGCCGGGAGGGAAATCGTACCGGCGGCCGTGCCGGGCCTTCTCCGACCACCAGACGGCCGATCTGAGCCGTCCAAAAATTCTATAAAAAAAAAACCGAGGGGGCCTACGCAGGAAATCAACGGCACCCTACACATCTCGGATGCCGTTGATTCCCGCGTAGGCCCCCTCGGTTTTTTTTTAGAATTTTTGGACGGCTCAGATCGGCCGTCTGGTGGCCGGAGACAGTCCGGCGCGGCCGCCGGTACGATTTTCCTCCCCCGGCGCCCATTATCATAGCAACAATCTTATTTTTTGTATAAGGCAACTTCAAACTCAAAAATCATGTGTTTACGCAAATAATTTTCCTATCACTATGGATCTTATTTGATAGATCTCATTGAGATCTTTAATACGGTGCAAAAAAATTGAATTTTTTTTTCATTTACATTATTTTTGAGTTTAAAAATGTGAAAGGAACTTTTTATTTGGATTTTGTGGAATGACCCTTCTTATTTTTTGAATAAGAAGTGGCAAAATAAATACTTATTTTTTAAGAAGGTTTCCGGAACGGAGCCTAAACACAACACTAAATATAACCTCTAAAATACATATGGGGCCCGCCCACACACACTAGCATTTTTTATTCTTTTTGGAGAAAAATTATGCATAGAACACAGATTTTATCTATCTTTCTTTTTTTTTTTCAAGAAAGAGTAGGTTGGGTTTCCTAAAAAAGTTTGTCTATAGCTTAATTTTAGATAAATTGTTTTCGCTAAATAGATTGTCAGTTGCTGTATGTGAAAAAAAGAATGACTTATTCTAAAAAAATCCGTGTTGTTATGGGCCGTAGCATATTCAGGCCTATTTTTTTTGTTCTTATTCAAATTTTTTTTGCATTTGTTATTATTTTTTTATAGATTATTGCTTTATTATGATGAGAGGAATTTATAAAGTCAAAAATTACGAATAAAAATATTTTTTTTGAATAAAGCCAAAAAATCAATTTTTTCGTCTTTATTCAAAAAATTTGGCCTTCAATGTTTTTTTTTTTTTAACTTTTTAGATTCCTCCCGTAATGATAAGGCAATAATTCACAAAAAAAATCAACGCAAAACTAACAAATCTGGAAAAAATTTAAATAAGGACAAAAAAAATCCAAATTCTAACCCTATGATTATATACTTGATTATTTACACTAGAGTACAGGCTTGTGCGTCAATGAAAGCTTGGTTCTTCTCAATCCATTTTTCTAACATGTTAGAAGCTTTGATATAAAAAAGATGAATTGACAAGAAGCTTGCTTTCATTGATATACTATCGATTATGTCAGAATTCTAACATGCCTTTTTACAGGTTATAAGACTTGGTGACCACGAAACCTAAACAATTAGAAAAACATAAATAACAAAGAAATAAGATTAACTTGAAAACATGAATAATACCTTAGACTAAACAAGAACCACAATAATTAAACCTAAAAACCTTGGTAACATATATTATGCCTAATGGAGTATTATTCTAACATCTCCTCAAATTCAAGTCGGTAACAGACATCCGGGAGAAATAGGAAAAGCTGAAAAACAAATTCTCCCCATAAGCCAATAAACTAGATAGTTCGTTTAGATGTTAGAGAAAGGAAAATCTTTATTTACGGAGATTCACTAAATAAAGTTTTATGGAGATATCTAATTTCGACCGTCCAAGCGTGTTTTGAACGATTCAAATTAAAGACAAACTATTAACGGTAAGATATATTTATTACCGGTCAAATATTCAAAATATATCTCAATTGTTAATTGTCAAAATGGACAGGTGAGATTGCGCGTTTTCTGTGAACAACATAATCACGGCTCCTCAGTGAATAAGTTTCTCTCTCGAGAAAAGGGGAAACTAGGGGTGGTTTGGCAAAATAAGATAAATGGCTTATTTTTTGTCTTTATTCAAAGTTTTTTCATACTTCATATTTCTTAGTTTTTCGTCAATTTTTTTTGAGAAATATTGCTTCTTGAAAGATATCTAAAAAAGTAAAAAATTACAATCAAAACTTAATTTTTTTAAATAAAGACAAAAATAAGCAAATAAACCAATTTTTTTGTCTTTATTAAAAAAAATTGGATTTCAATCGCAATTTTTTACTTTTTAGATTTCTCTCGTCATGAAGAAACAATAATCCTCACAAAATCAATAAAATTTTAACAGATACAAATTTTTTGAATAAAGATAAAAAATAAGTCATTTGACTTATTATGCCAAACGACCATAGACGCGACGAATAGGGTAAGAGTAAGAAGAGAAAACTTGTACTCGTATTGGACTATTGAAGTGATTAAAAAAAACATTGACCCCGTTCTAGTTTCCCTCATTAAAAAATAAATACTTATTTACAATTTTCAAGCTTAAAAATAATAGACTTACTGAAATAAAAAATATACAATATGAATTTTTGTTTAATAGAGATCTATCAAACCTTGCAAGAAAAATTATTTTTGTAAGCTCGTTATTTTTAAGTGTGAGAATATATTTTTATTTTCGGTCTTGCTATTGTCAGTCCAGTGGGCTGACGATAAGAACACTAGAAGACAAGAAAAACACGTATTTATGTGTTTTTTTATACCTTTTAATACATATTTACACTCTCATTATTGTCAACCAGTGGGCTGATTTAAGAATTTTCCTTTTATTTTTTACTCTATCCATCCCGATTTATTTGTTCTTTTTCACTATTTGAGACATTCTATAAATTGTCTATATGTTTTTATAATATTTTTTATATTCAATATAAATCTTGTATGATAGGTCGTCTAAAATTTGTGTGTTTTTGAAATTATATAAAACATTATAAATTGTGAACTGTGGAAATTTTGTTTTTGAAATACACGTATTTTGATATCGAGAGACGGAGGGGGTATTGCTCATCGAACAAAGAGCGCACAGGTCTGAGTTGACTCGTCCCCTCAATTATGGGAATCCTTGTGTCCGACTTCCCCCCATTCCTCTCATCTTTTTTTTTTGGATAAGCCCATTCCTCTCATCTTCTTCAAGCATTAATCCTTCTTCTTTTTATTTTCCCCTTCAGCAGCTCTTCAGCAGGTACGCCTCATTCCTTCACGGACCCACTACGACTTTAAAAGAACCCTGAAGATGTCTCAGCCCAATTCTACCCACTCTTCGCGAAACCCAGGTATAAATAGTTCCAATTCATTATGTACATGTGCAGCATCAGTCTATCTGTATAGTGGGTATGTGTATATGAATGTATATATCTTATTTTACATCGAAAGAACTCCGAAAACCCAGGTTTGAAATAGTTTTAATTATATCTGTGTACGCATTGAAGTTTCTCTTTTTTCCTCTTTTTTTTTTTTTCCTTCTTCTGGGTTTGGTTCAAATAATCATGAGGTGAGTGGATGTAGGCTACCAATTGACTGATACATTGGCTGTTAGTAATTTCCGTTGACGAGTCAACTCAGGGAAACTTGCCTTGCTAGTAGATTGCCTATTGACAGGAAACTTTGCAATTCATGAATGCTTGAATTTTTTGGAAACACAACAAAATTAATGGGGCTGCCATAATGGTCCTTCACCACCTCAATTCTTTTGCACGGAGATCACAGCTTGAAAACTCTCAGTTTGAGTTAAAATAGCCTACATAGGAAATTAATTCCTTTGCCAACAAGGAATTGGCTTAACCTGGCCCTATAAATTGAAGACCACCGAAGCACATACCCCATGTACGTGGTCAATAGCGAATTATAGAGTTCTCAAAGCATCTCCAGCCTTACCCAAATTTTTACCCAATTTGGGGTCAAAATTTGGATAAAAACTCATTTTGGGTTAGGCTTACTCCAATGGCAAAATCCTATATTGACCCAATTCAATGGCATAGAGGTAAATAAAAGAGAGGAGACGATCAGTCTGGCAAACTCCGGGGAAGTTCAGCAGCTCCGACGAGGTAAAACCTTCTTCTTCGTTTGTACTTTTGTATAGAACTTGGATCACTGCACCTTCTTCTTCTCTGAACCTCGATCGCTGCACCTTCTTCTTCGTCTGCAGTTTCTTCTTCTTCTCCGGCTAGGTACAACCTTCTCCTTCGTCTGCACTTTCTTCATCTCAAAAAATGGGTTTGAGCCTATCTTGTCCCAGAATTGGGCAAAGAAATGGGTAAAACCCAAATATGGGAAAGGGTTTGGGTGATGATTGGAGAGGAGTTTTTGAGGGTTTTGCCCAAACTTTGAGTTTGGATCTTAAAATGGGTCAAGGCTGGAGATGCTTTTAGGTAACTTCTTTCTCTTAAAATCCTTTAGGCTTCTGTCTTTTATTCATTGAAGTCTTTTTTGTTTTTGTCTTTTGTTGTTTTGCACAAGTAAAACAAAAGGCTGTCGAACGCATTGAACCACTTTATAACAGATACCACGAATCCAATTCTAGGCGGTTCATGCATAATATTTTGCTTTATTTTGTCATTTTTGTGGGTTGGTTTCAGATCTCACTTGTTTCCTCCTTGTAACATTAAAGCATATATGTACGCTTCGATGGGTTCAGGAAGTATCTTATTTGGGGTTCTGTGTTCCAAGCTAGCGATGAAATTGTAGTTTTATAGCTTGAGTTTGTTTGGTCTTAGTATGCATTGTGGCCAAATCTTGTCTACAAGAAGCCATTCTGATATGAATTAGTGTCAAAGGCATTTTCTATTATTTCAGTGTGAGTTGTTTTATTTATACTTCAATTTTTTTCCTTCGAGTCGTCTAACTTAGATTTTGGGGGTAGTTGACAAATTTTGTCAAGGAACTTAATTTTCACACTCCCGTTTTCGTTTTTTATTGTTGAAAATATATGCATTTGTTTTGCTAAAGAGGAATGTGAATATAAAAAGGTAGTGTGAATATAAAAAAGAGGAATGTGATTCTGTGAAAATCAATTCCCTTTGCCAATGGGGTATATCCATATATAGCCCTTAGATACATGTTTTTACATTTTATTTCTTTTTTGTTCTTTTGGATTGCTATTCTTTTCTTTTCAAGCCTTTGGACTAATAACAATTGAAGAACTAGGAAGTGTCTTTTTAAACATGGGATGAGGATCGTGTTTGCTGCTTGTGAAGGAAAGAGGCACTAGTCAGAGATGAGGAAACTAGTAATTTTCTTTTTGTTTGGTATTGTAAGAAAATGATACAAAAATATAAATAAAAGTAGCTTTTATTTGATGGATTTTAGAGAGAAAAAAGCAAGGCAAGAAAAATGTTGTAGGAAACTTAGTCGTCGTCAATTGTAGCTCTGCACTTGTACTAGTGTGTGCATTATGTGACTTGGGTAGGAATTCAAACCAACAACGAAAAATAAGGAGGAGAAAAAGAAAAGTGAAAAGGAAATAGTTATGTATTTGTTTTCATTGAAATATTTCCCTTTTTCACCCATGTTGCAAACTAGGTAGATGGTGAAGAGAAAAATTATTATTGCGAGAAAGGGTGTGATGAGAAAAGAGAATCACCCCATCAAAATATATTTTGTATATTTTTTCTCATCTCTCACCACTTGATTCAATCAAAATGTGTATATTCCGTGAAAATTTTCTGTTTTCCTTACCAAATCATCCAATCCAAATGCTGCAAGCCTTAAAATAAACCGGCACTAGTTCATTCTTTTTGGAGAGAAATTGGGCATACAAAACGGATTTCATCTTTCTTTCTTTATTTTTTTCACAAAAAGAGAAAATTTAGGTTTGGTTTCCCTAAAAAAGTTTGTCTAGTCCGTTTTGACAAAAAGGGCAAACTATGCGACGAATAGGGTAAGAGGAGAGAACTTGGAGCAGCGGGAGTGATAAAAGTTATTTTCACCACCGCCGTCTTGAGGCTGTTGATGAGCACAAAATATTGACACATAGAGATCCCTATATCACACATTGTTAACTTCTTTATTGTGCTTAACTAGACTAGTTATTATCTTTATGATCATTTTACATTGAATTATCAATTTGCAAGAAAAAGATGATAACTTTGCTGATTTCAACCGCGGAATAAAAAATGCAAAAGTGTTACAAATTGGTGTGGACCATATAATAACATCGGTCCGGCCAAATTTCATAAGCCATCACCAAGAGTGGTTTCTATCTTCAAATTGGAAGTGAATATTAATTAGGACTTACGAGGAATATCCAAGTGCAGATTGGTGAGTGAAGCAACTTTTTTTTTATTTTTAAAGGCAGATCTTGCATTAAAGATCCAAACGGATCAAGGAGCAAAGTTTAGATGGAATATTACATGGGAAAATAAAAGACAAGAGTCCAATTCTACTATTGCTAGCTATTCAGTGGGCACAACTATTAACTTTACGACTACACCAGTTGAATACATAATTAGCATTAACAGAGAGGGAGACAATATCATCAATTATAGCTTGGATAGTCCAGTTGGTGTTTGCATGGTCTGGCTGCAACCGGTCTACAAGGAACCTTGCAATCTGACTCAATGATATATAGCTTCTTTCTTCCCCCAAGCCATAGCCACAGCCACAGCAATTCGAACAGCCCATGCCTCTGTTGCTAAAGTCGAAGAGACATTGATTTGCCCATGATTAATATCCACCACTGCTCCATCAGAATTTCTAACCAAGACTGCAAAAGCAGCAGACTTATCTGAGGGGTTATAGGCCCAAAGTTCTGAATACCGTACCGGTCAGGGTACCGGTTTATCTACTGGTACGGTATGTATGGATACCGGTCAAATACCGGATACCGTTTCGGATTTATCGCAACTATTATATGTATAATAATTATATATAATTATAATTCAAAAAAATTCTCCATACCATGCAATTCATTATAAAATGCCTATATTAAGGCAACAAAATTCACATAATTGACTTAAAAATTCACATAAAAATAAAGAAAGCGCATAGAGTTGTTAGGAAGAAAAAATAGTTGTTGAATTAATCGGTAATTAAATTAATTGCATTTATCTATTCTTTGGCCATGTGAATTTATATAATTAAATTAATAAGCAAGTGATGTGAATGCAGGTTTCCCAAATGGTGAGCTTAAAAGTTAAAACCAAAACCACTAGTTTCCATTCCAATACACCGGTTTTCAAAGTTCCAACACACGTTCTTCTCTCTTCAAAAAAAGAGTAAATGCAGATTCCAAAATCCCACAACTATTTCAGCTCACGAGAAACAACAGAGAAGACCAACAGAGAAAAACGTACAGGAACAACTGGAATAGATCGATCAGCTCTTGCCCATGACGGTGATCGATCAGCTGCAGCCTGCAAGATTGCGCTGGACTGCCGGAGAAGACCAAGCTCTCGTCGGATCATCTTTTTTTTCTTCTCCCCTCCATTTCTCTATTTTCTTCTTTTTCTCTCTGTTTTGCAAAATTTCGGACGAAATTTCCAGTAACGACATTTCGGCCGGTATTATCCGGTAAGGGCCGATATTAGAACCAGAACGGTATTAGAGGGTTAGAGTACTATTTTTCTCTCAAACCGGTACGTATTGGCCGGTACGAAACGATATTGATAACTTTGTATAGGCCCCATCATAGTTGAACTTCCGGCGATCGTTAGGAGGACGTTGCCAAATCTGGTCATTACGGTCCTCAATAGTATGCGCCGGTTCGCCTTTGAATAAGTTTCTACCAAAAACTCCCCATGAACTCCGAGAGCCTGCCTAATCAGTCTCACAAAGGGTCTGGATGGGTATTAGAAAAGATCCGATCATTCCTTTGTTTCCAGATGTATTAGAAAAGATCCGATCATTTCTTTGTTTCCAGATGACCCAGCATAATTGGGCAATGATTCCCAATTTCTCAGAAAAAAAGCTTTCAAAATCTGAGTGAAGGCTTAGAATCCACTGCTTCAAAGAAATGGAATATCTAATATTATTTTACAAAATCGAAGGGTGTCTGTGCTCCCTACTGTTAGCACTGTTAGCGCTATTGGTCAATCACACCACATCATTATTGGCAGAGAATCGAAGTGAAGATTCCACCACGAATTGTCTTATTAATCTTTGTAATAATAACTTTAAAGATTAATAAAAATTTAATTTTACCGTTCAAAAAAAAAAAGGTCCCACCATGTACGTATTAATGATGTTTGTGTTGGGATCCACCCATAGTGGTGGTTTTATAAGAGATTCTCATAGTGTTGGGTGTCTTGTGTATTTTACCCGAGTTCCTTACATATATAGCTTGTAAACCTGATTAAGGTTAAGAGTATGATATAATGTGAGAGAGAGGGTGAGGCGAGCGTGGGGAGCCGGACTGTGGCTTCCCGGAGAGGAACCGCGTTGGTTCCTAGAGAATTTTTTCATCTTTGGTTATATTGTGTGTAAATATATATCTAAGGGAGTTTTTCTCTGAAATTACCATGTGGATTGTGTGCGTGGTGTACCTCCTATCCTAACAATTTGGAGTATGTTTAGCCCTAATAAGAAGTCATGGGGTTTCAAACCTGAGCTTTGTGCAACAATTCTTTAAAAATATTTAAAAAACATTTTAAATAAATGAACGATGTGGATCACTTGTGAATAATTCACACAATCCGGTGTGCATTCAAGTATTCATAGTTTTTTGTTGGAATTGATTTTCACACCTTTTTATTATTTATATATCCACTCTCTTTTTAGTCTTCTAGCAAAAAATTTACATACACTTTCAGACTAAAAATAAAAAAAAAGGGTAGTGTATAGATATCGAAAGAAGAGTGTGAAAATCTTTTTTTTTTTTTTTTTCACTTTCGCTAAAAAAGGACTTCTACTGTTCAACAACAATTCTTCACTCGATCCATGGACCCTACAAATTGAATGCAATTCAGGCTAATCATTTGACCAAAATGTCTAATTTTGACTGCTTTTTTTTTTTTTTTTTCCCTGCTTGGCATTTTTTCTCTAAATAATGATAAGAGATTATTTTATAGGAAAAGGTTCAGCGATCCGTTTGACAATAATATCAGTATCAGAAGAAAATTCCCCGGTTGTGCTTTTCCGATTCTCAAATTGACAGAAAATAACACAACATTCTGTACTAGAATTTCGCAACAAAATTGGAGTGATATTGAATCAAACATCAAACAAACATGACAAAACTAAGCACAGAAATTTTGGCTTCATGATATTAGGTTGGAGACTGTTTCGAGTATCACGTAACGGTGCTCCAAGAGTATTTAATATTCACATGCCTACTTGGTGCTTGGAAATCATTGGATCAGAGCTTTTACTTGTCCCCTCAGAAAGAAAAGTAATTACTTTATTGGGAAATATGTCAAACTAACCAATCAAATGCATGAGAAAGTTTTACAAATTTGTATAAGTTTCGTTCACGTATGTTTACTTTTGTAGACTAATTGAAAAAGTTAATTATTATAAGAAAAGTTCCCAAAAATTTATTTACTGTAGGAAAATGAATCATTTAAGTTTTAACCAAAAAAGAAAATAGATCATTATCTAACAAAATAAATTGGTTTATTACAAGAGAAAATCTTTTCTACAGAGCTTTCTGTGAAAAGAGGGTTTGCAGAGCACCATCACGTCCATCTAAAAGTGTTTTGGACGGTCCGAATTTTAACGCCACTTATTACAAACTTCACATTTAAGGCGCGCGCGCACACACACACACACACACACACACACACACACATATATATATATATATATATATATATATATATATATTTTTTATCCTCATTAAGGCATAGATTACCGATATCATTTTTTTGCAGGCTAGGCTAGTAACATCTTTATATAACGAGCCCACAGGCCCCACGCTTAACTATTGGGCCAGTCCCAATATTTGCACCCAATCATGCAAAAAATTGGGCTGATCCCATTTCGATTCATTTTCAAAATCAGGCAAATTAGAAAAGGGAAAATGACGGCCAATGACATGTTTTGATAATTAATATCTTCTAAGAATATGCTAAGAATAATTGTTAATACTGAAAACGTCCTTAGTGGGTATTAATTATCAAAACATGTCATTGACCGTCATTTTTCAATTGGAAAATAAAAAGAGTGAGTGTTTTTGAACCCCCAAAAAAATCCTTTGTAGCCCCAAATTTATTTGGATACACACTATAAAATATTTTTCTTATCCCAAACTAGCTTTATCTTCTATGAACTCTAAACCTAGGATCTCCGGGGATCCTGTAGGGTAGGTTGCCCTATAGGGTTGTAAGGCGTTCGATCCAGCCATCTATTTCGGTGATGGACAACTCGGATTTTAATCCGATTAATTGACGGTCTAGATCAATAGGAGTTCATATTAAATCTAGACTCTATGACGGTACATACTGATACTGCTTGTTTTATTACTCGACTTCAAGTTTTGCAATTATGCATGAATGTACAGGATTTTACGTGATTGACTCTGGTTTTGCTAAGCAAAATGTTTACAATCCTAAACAAGGGTGATCATGTCGTTTTCGTATAAAAAATAATTACTCTCTCCGTTTCATATTGAGAGTCCATTACGAAAAGTCATGCCTTTTTTCAAATCAAAAAATCAACTACTTCCGTGTATAATTTTTTAATTTTTTTGCACCAAATTAAAGTACTAATTGAGATCTTTAATACAATGCGAAAAAATTTTAAAAATTATACACAGAAGTAATTGATTTTTTGATTTGAAAAATGACAACAGAGAGAAAGTAGGACTCTCAATATGAAACGGAGAGAGTAACAAAAACCAAAATAATTACTACTACCGAAAAGGTAGCGGTAAGTATTCTAAGCATCGTCCTTAGGGATTACGAAAGCTAAGTTACGGCTGTTTCAATTAATTTCTAACTTAATTTGAAAAAGAATTTGATTGTTTGATTTCGAAAATGTTAAAAGCTAAATTAAATTAAAGCGATTAAAAAGTAAGAGAGTTTATAAGTGAAAAGACCAAGGGTTTTGAATCCACCCATTCTCTTGCAATATAATTTATATTGAAGTTCAGGGCTAACAATTCGAATCAAACCGGACACTATAGGGTTCACGGGCCCACAGGTTATCACCTAAATATAATCGCAAATCATCGAATGGCATGTGATATCGCCACCTAGCACGAACCGTCCTACTAGTCCGAACCGTCTCTATGGCACGAACCGTCTAATAGCATTGTGCGTCTTACGAATCATAGCCCATCTCACCCAATTATCACAAACTAATAAAACCGTTGTATGAAGTGCTTGAAATCCAAAATGACAAACACAAATAGATTGAATGGAAAGAAGTATCAATAAATAAATCCTTAATTAATACAATCCTTGTTCAAATAGAAAAATCCTAAATAAAACATAAACTACATTAGATTGTGCTTCATCTACGCTCTAGGAAAAGGATTTAGCCGGATATCGATTGAACTCCACAGTCAACTGTTTTCTTCTATTCCAAGCCGTAGTGCTCCACATCCCGCGTTTGTGCTTGAATTGCTCTTTATATATCCTCCAAAGAAAACCCTATGCTCCTTTTTATGCTCAACCGACCTACATTTTAAACCGAATCCCATTATTAAACCTTGGACCCCACTCCTCTTCGAAGAATCAATATCACTTCAAGACAAATTCATTAAATTTAATCTGCTTTAATGTATTTAGTTTCCGAACACCTGCAATACAAAAATCAAGCATTAAACTTCAAGTAACAATATAAATGAATTTAACAAAGATAAATTGGTGTGCGTTTATGTGAACATTTACGCACCTATCAAAGGGTTTGCTTCACTGAAAATTAGCCCAATATCAAAGGCTTCGGCCAAACAGCGAGTTGGGTTTGCTTCACTTATGATTACCCCAATATCACAGGCTTTGGCCAAACAACGAGTTGGGTGCGCTGGACGAGCGGGGGCCCAAAAATTTTTATCGACTGTACACGAAGAACGAGATGGTACATTCCACTTAAACATGCAAAAATTAAAATGGGTTGAAGAAACAAATCTGAAAACGTTGGATCAAGCTAAAGCACACAATAATACTGACTACTGATGCATAATGCAACAAAGAGGAAGAAGTGAAGAATTTCATAAAGATAAAGGAAAGCCATCGATGCCGGATTCTTTTTCCACGCGACAAGGAAAGACCCGCAAGAGGGCTACAGAACCTTGGTAGAATACCAGCCGATTTACATCCACCTAAGTAGTGCCCTATTTCAAAGACAACCAGATTGGGTAATCTACCAGGAGTTGGTAATGATGACAAAGAAGAACATGCGAGAGGTTATGATGGCTGATGCGAAGTGGCTTGTGGAATTGGTTATGAGATTTTTTAAAGTTGCGGATCCCAAAAAATGAGCAAGCATCAAGAACACATTGAACCACTTTACGAAAAATACCATGAACTCAATTCTTGGTAGTTGACTAAAAGACGCGCTTAATTTTGTTATTTTTTGTGGGTTGGATCTCACTTGTTTCCTCTTTGTAACATTAGGCATATATAATATATGTATGCTTCTGTGGGTTCAAGAAGTATCTTATGTTGAGAGTTATCACTGACTCTATAAGTCTCCAGATATTTTCGAAATATTCCTGATTTCTCTAGAATCCTCTATAATATGTCGGACTCTTCTAAAATTTTTTGTTTTCCTTGCCAAATCGTCCAATCCAAAAGGCTGCAAAGCCTTAAAACCAGCACTAGTCCACCAAATTTCATCCTTCACAAAAAAAAAAAAAAAGAAGGTGAAAAGTGCTACATATACAATAATCTAAACACAACACTAAATACAACCTCTTAAATACATATGGGGCCCGCCCACACACACTAGCATTTTTTTTTCTTTTTGGAGAAAAATTATGCATAAAATACATATTTTATCCATCTTTCTTTATTTTTTTCACGAAAGAGTAGGTTGGGTTTCCAAAAAATGTTTGTCTATAGCATAATTTTAGATAAATTGTTTTCGCTAAATGGATTGTTAGTTGCTGTATGTGAAGAGAATGACTTATTCTAAAAAAATCCGTGTTGTTATGAGCCGTAGCATATTCAGACCTTTTTTTTTGTTCTTATTCAAAAATTTTTCGCATTTGTTAATTTTTTTTATAGATTATTGCTTTATTTATGACAAGAGGAATTTAAAAATTCAAAAATTATGAATAAAAATATATTTTTGAATAAATCCAAAAAGCCATTTTTTCGCCTTTATTAAAAAAAATTGGGTTTTGATGTTATTTTTTTACCTTTTAGATTCCTCTCGTAATAACAAGGGAATAATTCACAAAAAAAAAAAATCAATGCAAAACTAACATAACCGGAAAAAATTTGAATAAGGACAAAAAAAAAATCCAAATTCTAGCCCTATGATTATATACTTGATTATTTACACTAGAGGACAAGCGTGTGCGTCAATGAAAGCTTGGTTCTTCTCAATCCATTTTTCTAACATGTTAGAAGCTTTGATATAGAAAAGATGAATTGAGAAGAACCATGCTAAATTGACAATAAGCAACTTGTTTCTTCTCAATTCATTTTTCTAACACGTCAGAAGCTTTGATATAGAAAAGATGAATTGACAACAAACCTGCTTTCATTGATATATTATCGATTATGTCAGAATTCTAACATGTCTTTTTACAGGCTACAAGACGTGATGACCACGAAGCCTAAACAAATTAGAAAAACATAAATGACAAAGAAATAAGATTAACTTGAAAACATGAATACTACCTTAGACTAAACAAGAACCACAATAATTAAACCTAAAAACCTTGGTAACATATAATATTGCCTAATGGAGTATTATTCTAACATCTCCTCAAATTCAAGTCGGTAACAGACATCCGGGAGAAATAGGAAAAGCTGAAAAACAAATACTCCCCAGAAGCCAATAAACTAGATAGTTCGTTTAGACGTTAAAGAAAGGAAAATCTTTATTTATGGAGATTCTGTAAATAAAGTTTTATGGAGATATCCAATCTTGACCGTTCAAAACACTTTTGAACGATCCAAATTAAAGACAAATTATTAACGGTAAGATATATTTATTATCGGTCAAATATTGAAAACATATCTCAACTGTTAATTGCCAAAATTAACAGGTGAGATTGCGCATTTTCCTTGAACAACTGATTCACGGCTCCTCTGTAAATAAGTTTCTCTCTTGAGAAAAGGGGAAACTAGGGGGTGGTTTGGCAAAATAAGCGAAATGGCTTATTTTTTGTTCTTATTCAAAAAAATTTCGTACTTCATATTTCATAGTTTTTCGTCGATTTTTTGAGAAATATTGCTTCTTCAGAGAAATCTAAAAAATAAAAAATTACAATTAAAAATTAATTTCTTTTGAATAAAAACAAAAATAAGTAAATAAACCAATTTTTTTCTTCATTAAAAAAAATTGGATATCAACCATAACTTTTTACTTTTTAGATTTCTCTCGTCATGAAGAAGCAATAATTTTGAAAAAAATCGACAAAAATTTAACAAATATGATTTTCTTTTGAATAAAGACAAAAAATAAATCATTTGGCTTATTATGCCAAAAGACCATAAAGGCGACGAATAGGGTGAGAGAAGAAAACTTGTACTTGTATTGGAGTAGTGAAGTGATTTAAAAACACTGACCCTGTTTCAATTTCTCCCCTTAAAAAATAAATACTTATTTGTAATTTTCAAGTTTAAAAATAATAAATTTATTAGAATAAAAAAATATAAAATATAGATATAATTTGATAGAGATCTATCAAACCTTGCAAGAAATTTTTTTTTTTTAAGCTTAAAAATATTTTTTTATTTTTTATTCTCTCCGTCTCAATTTGTTTATTATTTTTTACTATTTGAGACATTCTATAAAATTGTCTGTATATTTTTATAATATTTTTTACATACAATATAGATCCTAAATCTCAATTAAATTTAAAATTTAAAATTTTTAAAATTGTATAAATTATTATAAATTATAAAATATAGATAATTTTTTAAAAGACCCTTGCTTTGATACGGAGCGACTGAGGGGGTATTCCTCATCGAACAAAGAGCACACAGGTCTGAGTTGACTCGTCCCCTCAATTATGGGAATCCTTGTGTCCGACTTCCACCCACTCCTCTCATCTTCTTCAAGCATTAATCCTTCTACTTCTTCTTCTTTTTATTTTCCTCTTCAGCAGGTACGCCTCATTCCTTCACGGACCCACTACGACTTTAAAAGAAACCTGAAGATGTCTCAGCCCTTTTCTACCCACTCTTCGCAAAACCCAGGTATAAATAGTTCCAATTGGACCAATTCATTATGTACATATGCAGCATCAGTGTATCTGTATAGTGGGTATGTGTATGTGAATGTATATCTCCTATTTTACATCGAAACAACTCCGAAAACCCAGGTTTGAATTAGTTTCAATTGTATCTGTGTATGCATGAAAGTTTCTCTTTTTTCCTTTATTTTTTTTTTCCTTCTTCTTCTGGGTTTGGTTCAAATAATCATGAGGTGAGTGGATGTAGGCTACCAATTGACTGATACATTGGCTGTTAGTAATTTCCGTTGACGAGTCAACTCAGTGAAACTTGCCTTGCCAGTAGATTGCTTATTGATAGGAAACTTTGCAATTCATGAATGCTTGAATTTTTTGGAAACACAACAAAATTAATGGGGCTGCCATAGTGGTCCTTCACCACCTCGATTCTTTTGCACGGAGATCACAGCTTGAAAACTCTCAGATTGAGTTAAAATAGCCTAAAAGGAAATTAATTCCTTTGCCAACAAGGAATTGGCTTAAGCTGGCCCTAGAAATTGAAGACCACCGAAGCACATACCCCTTGTACGCAGTCAATAGCGAATTATAGAGTTATCAGGTAACTTCTTTCTCTTAAAATCCTTTAGGCTTCTGTCTTTTCTTCATTGAAGTCTTTTTTATTTGTCTTTTGTTGTTTTGCAAAAGTAAAACAAAAGGCTGTCAAAAAAGTAGATGACCACATCGAAGACAAACCCTTTTCACATTTATCCTTCTTGCTGATTTGGTCTTTTCTTCATTGTTTCTGGTTTCTGCATCGATTGATTCATTGAAACTGTTCCTGAATCGAGGGGCTGAATTTTCCATAATTACCAAGCAAATCTTTCGGTCAGTTCACGAGACTGCTGGACTTCTAAACCACTTTTTTTTGTTCATGGTACATTCTATGTTGTATGCAAAAATGGTTTTTTTTTTTTGGTCTTCTCTGAGCACATGATATTGGAGGGCCGAATGGCGAGTCAACCTCTATAGTTGATTGGGTCTCCACGTTGACTCCCTTTGCTGTGAATGCTCTAATTTGCTCTTCTTGCATTCTATATATTGCTTTGTCTGATCCCAAACTGATTATTGCAACCACTAGTGGTCCTTCACCGCATCGATTCTTTCTCACAAATTTCTTGCTTACATCCACCGAAGCACATAATGGTCCTTCACCGCCTTGATTCTTCTGTGAATCTCGTTTTGAATGAATATACAATTACTTACCAAAACTAGTAAAAGGTCAATCTGTTTAAAAGAGTCCAGTGCTGGTTGTTTCTAGTTTGTACTCTATATGAAAAGAGATACATGGTATTATGCAGACCTCATAATTATCATTCATGAGATTAAAGGCTGAATGAATGGATTGTGATGTTTCAGTTATGCAGCAACAGAAAGTCATAATACCAAACAACAATGGAGAAAAGCTTGTTGGGATATTACATGAAAGTGGATCTGTGGAGATTGTGATCTTGTGCCATGGTTTCCGATCCACAAAGGTAAGTAATCGTGTACAATAGCCTAAAGTGGTGATCCTGCGGAAAAGATTAGTGAAATGGAGTTTATTGGCTGATTTGACTAATAAGTCTAGTTGTTTTGAATCTTTTGATGATGCAAATATGTTCCTAAAATCCTCAACCTATTTTGACGCTGAGAGTTTATCTAAAGTCGTTCGTTTGTTGGTTACTTGGTTATTGATGTTTTGGGCTGATTGTGGGGATGATCTTCTATCTCCAGGAAAACGACACTATGGTGAACCTTGCTGTTGCTTTAGAAAAAGAAGGAATCACTGTCTTCCGCTTTGACTTTTCTGGAAACGGGTAAGCGTATAACATGATAAGGTGTAAAAACTGCTCTTTAAGGTTATTTGTTACTGAAACTTTTAAAAACAAAGGTTATTTGTTACTATTTTTGTGCTCCTTACGTTGCACTTGTATTGGGTTGGTTGAACCTGGCAAAGTCATTTAGTGGTTGGCGGTCTATAGATACAGACTCATGTAGTGGTCAAGCGGCTAGCCTTACGTTTTACTTGGCTTGAACTTGGCGTTCACTTTGGCTGACATTCAGTTTTTCACTTGCTCTTATTTCATAGTTTTCTCCCATATTTCTAATGGGATTGTTTATTTGTTAAAGAAGAGACACATGCTCTTTAACATTGGGATACTGCTATTGTTTCTCATGGTTTTTGGGTGACGCACATACATGTACACCTATATATTTAAAATTTGAATCTGTTGGTGAATAGGTATGCACCATTTTGTTAGTGAAACAGGCTCAATGACTTCATAAAAGCATGTTGATAGTATTGAACCAACCTGCCAACTTTTTGCAAGGACGTCAATTCAATCAACTTCATTGTCTTTCCAAGCTTTTAGATCACTAGTTGACCCTAACGCTTAAGCTTTTTGGGAATGGGCCCAACAATGTATGTTAAGCTCGCACACCTCCTTCACTTCTCTGTGATCATCTCTCACCCGTGATGGTGACCAACTTCTGATATAAATTTCTTGCTAATGAGTCAATATAGGCCCCAGAATCTTTCAACTCCTTAGATCTTGGTTGGATTGATATCCCACTTGTTGATAAGTTGCTGCAAAAGCTTAGCGAAAGGGTCCAAAAAACTTGTGAATCTCCCTCACCGTGCCTCACATTTGACTCAATCTTGCCCATGAGACCTACTAATCCGCTCTGAACTAAAAAAGAAGAAGAGAACAACTCCTTGGAGAATAATTGCTCTGTGTGTCATGATTACCATAATGTGGAAACAAGCACATATGATATGAGTTGAGCTTACGATCTTTTTGTTTGGGTATGGTCCCAGCAATGTTTATCAAACTCTTTCATAAATTGTTATTGTTCCTCTTGTTGGCATATAAAAATAATGTTCTGAGAATAGCAATATCTCTCTTTTTTCTTTCTCTTTTTGCTGTTTTGGAATGGGATGAGTTAAAGTTATTGAGATTTTGGTATGGCCTAGTTTTTCTTCTTGCTTCTAACTTTTGCCGTTTGGCCTAAATGTCGTCGTTCTTGCTTGTCAGTTTGATGTGTACTTCTGTTCATGGTGACTTAATTTACTATGTATGAGTTATTAATTCTCAGGGAAAGTGAAGGTTCCTTTAATTACGGGCACTATTGGAGAGAAGCAGAGGACTTACGTGCTGTAATTCAACACTTCAGTGGCACAAGCCGTAGAACAAGTGCAATTCTTGGCCACAGTAAAGGTATGCCTTTTGTATTAAGCAGTCAATGCCAGCAATTCTGCCTAATGGTGGACCCTGTTCTCAAAAATCCATTCACACTTTTCCAGTCATAACATTTCATGCTGTCCACAGCTGTAAGAAGCTCAGCAAATAAATCCAAAAAGCTAGAAGTGCAAGGAGTCTTTTTTTTCTCTGTTTTTGGTTTGTTTTACTTAATGTCGTTCTGTTTCATGCTTCGGTGTTTTGAATTTATAAGCTATATTTTGGTAAGTTTTAAACCCTTTTCTGGATTTGGATGAATGCTGGTCCTAAGTCTTTCAGGAGCCTGGGTGTTTAAATAGGTCTTTTCATCTGATCTCTTACTTTCAGTGTTTTCCAATTTTGCAGTTCAATTCCTAGTGTATTGGGAGACGTTATGCCTATATTTAGCTCTATAGCTCCTCTAAGTAGTTGAGAAAAAGTTCTTTCCGAATGATCCAGACAAGGGGGGCTGTCTGGACAGCCCCCGTGTGGGCCCCCTTTGTGCATTTTTTTGGAAAATCCGAACCGTGCATCTTGTAGGGCCCGTAAAATAATGCATCTACGCAAAAAATCAGCTTGTTCGGACATCGATAGGTATGTCAAAAGTTGAGTTTTTACACGGAAAAATGGACGACCGTGAACAATTTAACTTTAAAAACAGTTGACAGATCACGGTCGTCCATTTTTCTGTGTATAAACTCGACTTTTAACATACCTATCGATGTCCAGACAAGCTGATTTTTGGCTTAGATATATTATTTTGCGGGCCCTACAAGATGCATGGTTCGGATTTTCCAAAAAAATGCGTAAAGGGGGCCCACACGGTGGCTGTCCGGACAGCCCCCTTGTCCGGGTCAGCCGGAAAGAACGTTTTCTCAAGTAATTAAAAGCAAGTCTTAGGAAACTTTCCAGAAATTGGTGTTTGAGGACTGCAGATTGAATATAACCTTCATAATGTGGACCCCATTGATTGGCAAGTGGTTTTTTGGATACCCATGTTCTACTGTTCTGTGTAATAAAAATTTAACCAAATGAAGTATGAAAAATGTTGTTTTGGAATTTTAGGGCTTCCTCTGAATCCCAGCCTCTGTCACCTTTAAAACCTGGTCAATTTGGAGAGTTTCCATGTTTTTTGTTTCTGTTTTTTCCGGGATTGTTACCATATGCACAGCCTAAAACATAGCTTCCGCTCATTTTAGACATTTAACCTTCAAACTTTCCTTTACCTAAGTTGCCATTTTCCAGTGTTATTGCTGTTGGAGTGCTGAACTTTTCCTTTTTTTTTCTTCTCCCTTTTGACAAAGGAAAAGGCTATATTTACGAATTTTAGTACTTCCTGCACACCAGCAATTTATCACATTTTAAAATGTAGCCAATTCAGATGCTTTCCATCTGCAGTCTGCACAGCTCAACTTCTTTCTTCCACTCTTTTGGACCTTGATACATGCTTAACATGACCTAAGCTGCCAAATATCTAATTTTAGCAGCACTAGCTAGACGCTATTTTAATGATTCTATGGGCACAAAAAGAACGGTAACATGCTTTTTTGGCTTAAGGACTATCATTAATTTAAGGTGTCTGATTTATGACCCAAAATAAATAGTTTCATTGAATCTGAAGTGCCTTCTTACACTGACAATTTAGTGGAGCATACTGCCTCTAGTTAATTCATATTCCCATAATCTATAGGCACGTCCGAGCAGTCACACAGTTTGGGTCAGCACCGACTTATATATTGACCACATTTTAACATGAGATTTTTAGTATGTGAGAGTTATAACTTCATGTCTTCATCTAAATTCCAAATGTCGATGGAGTTTTATATCCATATGCCTTAATTTCGCTGACAATTCATGAGAATACCTCTAGATTGGACGGCATACATCGGTCATAGTTTGCAAGACTAGATTATCAATGCAATGACCAATTTCTTGGTATGTAGTCTTTTTTCTCAACAAACTGCTCTATTACTGTAATATTGGATGCTATTGTTACAGGAGGAAATGTGGTGCTCTTGTATGCGTCAAAGTATCATGATATCCCCACTGTGGTTAATGTTTCTGGTCGTTATGATTTGAAGAAAGGAATTGAAGAACGTATGGGTAAAGACTTCTTTGAACAAATCAGGAAGGATGGATCCTTTGATGTTAAAAATAAAAAAGGTAGTGTATCCTTTTTACAACTTGTGCACTGTTTTTTGCTCTCTTTTATCTTGCCTCTTAATGCAAATCTAGCTAGTCCAGTTCCTGTTTTAGTCTTCCTTGTTATATTTATACTCACAACTGAGCCTGAATCAGCCATTCTCAATTTCCCATTATGTGTTTACCAATAAAGTCCATCACTGGTTGCATGTCATTATTTTTATTTAAAAAAAGAATTGAAAAAGGTTGCGTTATTCACTTGTGTATGCTAGACCCATATAGCAAGTTTTCCTTTCAAAGCACTTGGAGTCAATGGCAAAAAAAGAGCACACGACTATTGAAAACATGAACATATTACGGTTGACCCGGACATGTATTTCACTATATGCATTTAATAGTTGACAGACAATCTCCTTTTGCAGGAGAAGTTGATTACCGAGTGACTCAGGAAAGTTTGACAGATCGCCTAAATACAAAGATGCATGACGCATGCCTTCAGATCGACAAAAACTGCAGGTCAGAAAACGGTCGATTCAGTATGTTGTATATATCTATGTTTCTGCAGTTTTGATTGATCATGTTGATCATACATTAGCCGAAGGCCTGAAACAATGTATTACTAGACAGTCTCAGCAGACGGATTGAATGTAGTTTGTCGAACCATAAAAAAGCAACCTTTTCAGCATCTACCATATAGGGCCAAGTGCATTGATTTTGTCGTGGCACTCTAGTAAAAATTGTCACTGGTCTAGATCAAGAAGCGTTAGTCAATTGCCTGCACAATTCTTCCCTTTGCCATCTGCGTAGAGTCCTTCACCTTGATACATGTTCTCACTGCACTGGTTTGTCGGCCTTGTTCTTGCAGCTTCTCACTAATCGTATATAAATGGCTCCATATTGTTTTTTGCAAGTGTAGCCACCATCAGTCTGGGTTCCCAGCCATTTTGGTGCGTCTCTATCATAACGTTGTGACAATTATTTCTCCTGGTTTTGTCATCTTTGATCCGGCCTTGTATGAATAATAATAGCCTTAGTTATCTCCAATCCTGCTATAAATGACATATTTTATCAGTGCGGTAATAATAGCCTTAATTGTCTCCAATCCTGCTATATATGACATGTTTTATCAGTGCGGTACTGCTATATTATAACTCCACCATATTAGAGGTCATTTCTCATTCCTGAGAATTATCTATCGTGCCAAATAAGGCTTGTTTCAACCGCTTCTGGATAATGGGACGACCTATTTTACTTTATGGAATGGATCCATTCCACAAATTAACCTGCTGCGTTGCATAATCTTACTGAATCTGGCCCTTGCATTTGTAAACTTGAAGTAGATATGGAATTCAGTTTTCCACTTCACTTTCTGTTATGATATGGACCAGAATCTGTCACGCACTCTCATCCTTAATGATATTCTCATTTCGTTGAATGTAAGTTGTTGTATTCAATTGTCGAAATGTATTTCATAAGTCCGTATTTTTCGTGATAAAGGGTATTGACAGTCCACGGATCTGCTGATGAAACCATTCCAGTTGATGATGCAGTGGAGTTCGCCAAGATCATACCTAACCACAAGTTACACATTGTACAAGGAGCAAATCATGTTTACACCAAGCACCAAACTGAATTAGCTTCAGTTGTTTTGCCCTTCATAAAAGAGGGTATTCACAAAGGTAAAGAATTTTTTGAGCTTCTTGAGTCCATTGATAAATTGAATGGAATTTGAGCTAATTCACCTTCTGATTACTTTTAATTCCTATACAGGTGCTTAAAGGAGCCCATTCGCCGTTGAGAGAGATTCTTGAGCTATAAAGGGATTATCAAGTTTTCTTTTTTCAAAAGTACATGCAAGAAACCTAATCTAATATACCCTAGGAGGTGGGGAATGGAATCCCATAATGAGAATCGAACCAAGGTCTTTTTCTTCGTAATGGGAGGCCTTACCACTTGGCTATCCCTTTCTCCTCAAAGGGATTATCAAGTTGAATACTCCCTGGTTAATCATTCTTGTAGTGGCTTTTGAGTAAGCGGATTAGGCACAAGCATCAAGTGATTAACTGTTTTACAGCTAATAAAATACATTTCTGAGCTTTCTCAGCTGTCTTCAGTAATAGTTCGCAGTGATGTTTACTTCTGCAATGTGTGTTTTTTTTTCTTGGCTCGGCTACTTCTGCAATGTGTTGAACTCAGATGGTGAACTAAACAAGCATTTGGTTTAAAGTTAGATTCTCATGCGCGTTTTATAAATTTCTGTATTGGGCTAGCTCCTACAGATCTTTGTTCCAAATTTAAGCGGGCCTCCTACAAGTGGACAATGAAATTGGTTCCTGAACTGATCTATGTGGGCTGGATATCTCATCTGTATACCAAACACTGACTTTTTTGCGTGTTGGAAACTATACTGTTCTCTCTCTTGTGGCCCCAGTTACATGGAATTGAACCTGCTTTCTTTGCTTATTGCTACGGGTGACACTGAAATAAAATCAGAGCCTTGTTTTTTTTTCTTTCCCTCCTTAATTTCCCCCGTCTCAAAAGAGCTTTCATGGAAAATTTATGTCCCGTGTGGCTTTAATTGGGACCTATAAATGAGCGGTGAGATTGGTCTAAATTAGTCTATGTGCGCATATGTTAGCCAATATGTCATATATGGAAGTCGTAAAGCTTCCGTTAATGAGTATTCACTCCAAAGAATTTTCAC